>JAHDVE020012355.1:0-362815 GCA_022606495.2 Halesus radiatus | reverse complement strand
TCCGACAGTCCGCGGTCGGCAATAATATACTTTTTTTTTATTTTATTTATTAGCGACTATACTCATATAAATAAACATGATAAGGTGCAAATATAAAAATGTTTACAGAACAAAGTTGAAGAAACAAAATGGTACATGCATTAGGTATTATATTTTGTAAACTAATTGATCTTTCTGTTTTTCTTAGTCCTCCTCACTACGGGGTCCTGTGCTGAGGCGGACTAGACTTATTCATTTATATGTTATGTAATTAGGTGCGTCTTCCATGTCGTTTTTAGTATTGTTTTTAATGTTGTTTCATTGACCTCTTTCAGCTAGACTTTTATTATTCAATTGTTATTTGTGTATAATTCGTACAACTCCATTTATTTTAATTTATAATAAATCGAATTTAAATAAATGACTAATCAGGGGTAGGCAGAGGACGGATCGCCAAAAACCTCGGTCTTGGCACACACCTCTTGCCCAATTAACATTCATACATCGTCTCATGCATTCTCTTCTGAGATGGCCCGATTTGAGTATTTGATTCACTCGATCGTGCCATGTCTTCCTCGGGTGTCCCCGACTTCTTCTTCCATTCACATTCGCGTCATATATTTTCCTTACACTATATTCTTCATTCATTCGCTCTATATACCAGAACCAACTAAACGTCCCTTTCTTAATCTCACTCATTACGCTTACATAAGCCTTGCATTCTTTGGCAATCTCAACATTTTTCACAATCAAAATTTATGTTAATAATAAGTCCTGCAAGTTTTTAATTTTTGTATTATTGTGAGAGCTGTTTCGACGTTCTAAGCCATTTTCCAACTAAACGAAATTATTGAATTTGATTTACTTTTAATTAGAAATGTATATATATGTTATGGTTGAGATTTTCACGGGTGTATGTAAGATGTAGAATAATTTTCTCGGTTTACCCGCGTAATGTAGTCCTTAGAAGGACTAATATGTATATATATATATATGTACATTAACATACATATATATATGTATATATATATATATATATATATATATATACATATATATATGTATGTTAATGTACATAACTTTTTTTAATTTATTATAAAATAAATACCGATACAGTATTTTATAAAATATTTAATTTAAGGGTAGGTATTCTTGGTCATGTATACCTTATCAGAAAAGGGGGGTTCTTGTGTCTGATGCGGGAGCCACGATTCTTACTCAGGTATGTACATAATATTTAATTTGGTTCTATTTATAAAATATCTACATATGTAAGGTTTTTTAAAGTATTGCTTCATTTTATTGATTTGTTCTGATTGGTCATTAATACAGGGTATTTCAATGGGGCGGTTATTGTAATGTTGAATGCCTTGATAAATATAAGTATTTATATACATGTAATATTGTTCCTCTTTATGTCATGTACCTATATCTATGTGTTACTTAACTTAGCACTTCACAGTGAATACTGCAATAAATTTTGTGCTCACCTATTACTGGAATCATCACCATAACCAAATTGAAAATGTATAGTTACTTTAGTGAAGTATTCTGTTGGAGAACAATTTTTTTTATAAGGTATGAATATAATGATAATGTTATTTTTTTCCATATGGGTCCCAATGTGGTTTCCATATGGAGATCGGTATGGAAATAAGTGTTGTGTAAAGCTAGCTTTAGATATTCGATTGAATTCGTAATACGTTATACAAAAACTCTTCAAAATTAAGTACTTACCGATAACTTTTTTTTTGAGAAAACAAAAATTTCAAAAAGAAGTTTCAAAAGATATCTAAAAATTTAAAATTCGAAATTCGTGGTATTTGAAAGAGAGGGAACGAAAACACTGCATTGATATTTATGTAGTTGTGAACGATGAATACTTGAAGGAAGTGGATGAGTTTGTGTATTTGGAAAGTATGTTTACGAGAAACGGAAATGCTGATAGGGATATCTGGGTTTTAGAAGAAGGGTAAATGCAGGCAACTCCATTAATAAGGACTGAACGCGTTAATCGCTAATAAAGAGTTATCCAAAACAGTTCAAAATGGAGTGCTGATACCAGTACGACATGAAACTGGCAGAGGAAGGATGAAATTAAACGGAATGTTGAATGAATGAGATCCCTGAGGCGTATGTGCGGGAAAACCATGATTGACTATATTTTTTTCTTCATTATGTCGGTAGACTAGTTAATATTATAATAAAAAATAAAAAATAAAAAAACAATTTTTCAAAAAAAAAATCACTACGAAGTTAACTAAGGTCGATTCACATCTACCAGCAAACCGCGCAGTGCAGACACGTAAAGTGGCACGGCTAAATAAGTTGCTTACATATCTATGAACACTAACTGTGGTGTAATGAAAAATTAAATAAAAAGGAAGGTTTTAACGATATGAGTTAAACATATTAAAAACAAGTTGGAAGATTCGCATAAAAATATACCAAAACGAAAGATGTTGTTTTTAGTGATAAACGTTTTATGTAGAATTTAGAAGAGCCGAATAAAAAATATTAATATGCGTACATACATTAAAACATTTTAGCATTATCCGCCCCTGTCTCCCAATTCCAATAAGTGAATTCTGTTTAAAGTTAGAAGCTTAAAAGCTTCTTCATAGAACACAGGATATCACATTATCGAGCATCTTTGCCGGTTGGTTTTATAATAATTAACCTTTCATAACTTCCTTTAATACAATTAGTTTGTGTTTGAGTGGTGAAATTATGCAACAAAGGAAGAAGGCAACACTCAAGCGAAAGATTTCAAGTCAAAGAGGATAAAAAAAATACAGTGAAGGGAAGGTTCCTCACACCCTTGTATATTGAGTAAACATGGGATTGAAGGCAAATACTATAAATAAATAATCGTTACTTTAACTAATAAATAATAGTTACTTTAATATTATAAATAATCGTTACTTTAACTTCTGTATTGCAAAAGTACTTAAGGAGGAGCTATCAGTGAAATCCCTATTTCGATTAATCTTTACCGCGAATAGGTTTATATCATAAATATGATTTGGATAATTTAAAGCTATTCCCATAGTTTCCGTTGATTAGAATTAAAATAAATTTGTTTACGTTATACAAAACATAACGTAAACTACTAAAAAAAATAACTCATTAGAAAAATTATGAATGCATATAAGAAACAAGTTTAAAAACATACTACTTTATAGCTAACTTTATTTGTGACAGTGTCTGTTAATTAACCTTTTCTTGCAAAATTATTCTCAAAATAAATAAAAACCGCTTTTTGCGCTTTTTTATTTATTTAATACATTACGTAGATTACATTTAACATAATATAAAGTACATAGTATTGTATAATAACAAATAACAGTTGAGAATATTTAAACAACTGAAAATAATTAAAATGTATTCCCTACTATTACCTAATATACCGTAGGTTTTCTGTTAAAAAAATAATTGGATGATTGGTATAGTGCCGTTATCGTGAAAAATCACCTCAAGGGCGCTGTTACGAACATACTGTCACATAAATTAAATATTATTTATCATAAAAAATTAATATCATTGATCACCTCTCTAATAAACCTCTCTGCTTCTAAATTCTTTCATGCCTTTAAATTACTTCTTTTTTTTAAATATACTAAATTGTAATCTATTAATCTATTTGTTATCTAAATTGAAATCTATTTATCATATATATACAATGACCTAGCTGAAGAACCACTCCTGTAAATTGCGATCTCAACACAGGCGTTTCACACCTGAGATGGGCAATACGTCATGCAATAACAAATGATTATATGTATACGTAATAAACAAATTACTATAAATAAAATAGTACAAAAATGCACGAATTTTGTAATTTATCAAACCCACGGAATAAAAAAGAACACAAGAAATGCGACGTGGACGTGTTACGTGATCCAAAAGTATGGGCATTCGGCTCTTAAATGTTTTAATATTAAAAAAATTACTTCACCAACTGTTACATAACGCATATACCCTATAAATTACTAGCCACTCGTTAAGTTAGCACCCCTAGCGTCAAAAAATAAACATTACTCATACGCGGTCCCGGGTACGGCCGCGGGCTCGCAACGCTTCACTTTCTCTGTGGACCCGGGCTTGTCAACATCCTCTCCGAGGTGCACCATCCATCATGGACTTGGCAATGGAATATTACCCGGACGCACGACCGACAACCATCATTCCCAACCGTGAGCTGTATCTTGATTATCCCCTTTACATTGTGTTGTAATTCCATTTCGAGCCACATTTAACAATGCCGTTCGTAGAGTTATTTCAGAGAGAATCTTAGATTACCCGTAACATTTTTGTAACATTTAGGTTAGCATGATCCCTTTGTGTAATCTTACTATGCCTGTGTCCTTTTATACCGAGTAAACAACTGATTACTGAAAGCATCTGAGAGTTTTAATTAATAAAGTCTCGAGTCACAATCCCCAATTATAAGACTGACTGTCGATTCACGATCCTGAAGAAGAGCTCTGAGGCCTGCCGATTGTGAGCTAGTCGTAGGTCCCGAGCTGAGCTCCCTGGAAGAAAACCTCTCTCAGGGTATACACACACACACACACACACACTGTCTCCCGCAGATTCACCTTCCCAACCTTCCTCCTTACCTTCTCCCGCATTCCCGCTTTCCCCGCACAAATCCGTAAGTTAACACTGGCTTCCCAACGTCGGTGCTTTCTTTGGGAATTGGAAACAGATTCCATAAATTAGACTTGCCGCAATTATGCTCGTTGCAAACATAGTTCCTGCTCATAGGATGCTTTCAGAATTGGTATAAATGTCTCTTATTGTATTGTATCTTCTCCCTGTAAATTGTTCCCACAGCAATTTTTTTCTGGAATCATCTCTAAACATGTTCAAAAAAACCCGTTAAAAACGCGCCAGATTTTTCTAGAAACAATTTCGAGACGCTCGACTGAAACCGTTAAAAAAACGCGCCAATACATTCTAGAACATTTCATGTCACGTGACGCGACGATCGCATCGGGAACGTTCGACAAAGCGCGGCAGAATTCTGGAACATTCGACCGAATTCTTTTTCTCAACCAAACTCGTCTGAAGTTCGCTTGAACAATCTCCAGACGCAGCGCGTCGTAGCATTGTCAAGTTGGCAAAATTGAATCTATACCGACTTGCAAATTAACAGAATAGGCAACTTTACAGTCCCTTTTGTCTCTCTCAAGTTGCCTAGATCAAATCAGCTGATTTTTTGACAGCTCCATAAACAAACAACTCGCGCCGTCCCTTACGTTGCAATCGGCTTTTCAACAATTAAGTAATTTTCAATAAATAAGATCTCAAACACATCATTAAGTCCTTTTGTCCAGTAAACAACAGGTACAACTAATTTACAACAAGGATTACCTACTTAAATTTCCTCAAATAATTCTCGCAAATATGTAACATTGTGTTTACATATTGTATCGTGATACCTTATTAAGTGAATAAAAACCCTCTGACAGTGACTATAATAATAATAAAAAATAAGCCAAAGACAATTAAATCAAGTGGTACTTTAAAATTTATAATTAAAAATATTACGCCAGTGTTTCTAAAAATAAACTTCAAAAATAAATTAATGACGAATTTTTATCCCTTTTCGAGTTTCTCTCTTAAAAAAAAATCAATAATCAAGGAAGTGATTGTCAATTACCGGTTCCCTAAATCTAATTACGGGCCTAGTGTCAATTAACCTCAAATTTCAACAAGTGTAAAGTGATTTTTGAAAATTACCATTTTCTAAACTAGAATCTTGGCAATTTTTTCAAGTTTTAAGTAAAAGTTACAAAAGTGAATAGTGAAATTTAAAATATCTTCCCCCTAAACAAATCCCTGGCCAATTTTTGTTAAATTTCAAACACTTAGAAAAATCAGAGGTTCTCAATTTTTTTTTCTAAGTCTCAAATTTTTTTTTTCTTCTCTCTCCTTTTTTAAATTTTAATTTTCAAAATGGAAACCACACCTGCCTTGGGTATCATCGCCAACATACACCAATCAAACAAAGACACAATTCTTCAAGCATTGCGCGACAGAAACCTGTCTCCACAAAACAAAACTAAAAAAGCTCTAATAAAATACGCACAGCTTTTCAACACAAAATACATCAAGGCCCAGCCCTTCAATTCCATGCAGCCCGGTGAAGGAGAAATCATTCCTCAAGAATACAAGAATACCATCTCGGTCACAGAGGAATTAAATATAAACTACGACCAATTTCATCAGAATGGAAAGTCAACCACTCCACACTTACAAACCTCTGTCTACCCTCGAAGATTACGTTTGGAAACTGGACTGAGAAGAATCTCAGATTCAGTATACGCTCCATCTGACATTTATGTCAAATACAACATGAAGGACATCTGCATAACTGGAAATATGGAAACAATAGAAACCATATACCATGTTGACTCATCCATACCCTGTGGACAAAATCAACAATTGCCACATGTTGCGAATGTCGCAGAAACATTCACTATTTAACATGTAAGAAAACCTTACATTTTTGGAAAGTTACATTAGTGTCAGATGTAACACTTTCCTCTTGTAACATAATTGTATATAATCAATCGTCTGTTTTGTTTTCAATCTCTGTTTTCATTCTTCATTTTCACTCTTGACGGACACCTTTTTTCCTTTTTTTGAAACTGTACACTTCAAAATAAGGAAATCACCTTTGTTGTCGGTAATTATTTCTGGGAAGCGCACCCAGAGGTGTTACTCTACCCTCTTACTTTAACAACGTTTCCGTCCCATCATGTCATGTGTAAATATTCAATTCATCTCTGTGTTTGTCTTTTCTTGTGCAACCTTTTGTCATTTTGTTTGTTCAAATATCTCACTCCTCGAGAGTACATACGTACAAAAGTCATTGACTTTTGTTACACACCCAATTACAGTAACCAAAACTCTGGTTAGGATTTTCAGTCAAATGCAAGTGTAAATTCCCGCTGTGGTATCAACATTCTGACTCAAAGATCACACCTGTTGAACGAAAGTTATAACGGGTAAATGTTTTGTTTTTTCAATTTTTCCAAAATTGAATGGCGCTCACACCCAAATTGCTCTTTTATTTTCCCATTTTTTCAGAACTCGACACTGACACGTCAATTCTGAAAAACGTCATTGGCATAATGAACAATCTTAAGATCGGTTCCCCTCACTAATGACAATTACTTTGTATAACTATTGCCTTGTTATTCCAAGTATGTAAAACCTAAAGTGGTCTTGGATAAGCGATGGTGATATGTTCTTTGTTAGGTTCATGTTTTGTATTGTCCCTAATTCATTTTGTGCTGCGTAAACTTAGCCTTATAACTAAGTCATCACAGTAACTCTCTGGCAAAAGAGTAAGTAAAACCAATTCGGTCTCTTCTGCAAAATACCTTGCTCTGTGTAAGTAAATATTTTACCATCACTTTGCTCCCCTCGTTACAATTAGAGTTTTAAAACCATTTAGGTCTCTTTTGTACTTGTTTTTGTATTATTTAAAATGTACATTTTACGCCGTGTTAAGGACTGTTAATTCAATCATTAAATATATGGTATTAATGTTAACCTCGCCGTCTGTATTGAAATGGGTACCTTTTGAACGTAATTGTTGTATTACATGATACGTGTGAACGTTAAAATATCTACCATGATACGAGGAGTCGTCATAATCACTCTTGTTGTCAACTATGTTGACATTTAGGTAAATTTGTTTCATTAAATTGTCATAAATTCCTAATTTTTTTACCGTCTTTTCAATACTGGGCAACCCTTGCAAATCGTTCAATTTTGCGCGATACGTGAAGACGTTATAAAACTCACCATGATACGTGAAGACGTTATAAAACTCACCATGATACGTGAAGACGTTATAAAACTCACCATGATTCGTGCGAACGACATAATATCTTTTGGCTTTTCTTGAAATAAAGTTTGCCACATTTGTTGTCTATCGAACTAAATGTTTGATATTTTGTGATATTTGTATAAAACTTGTAACTCGTTGTCTAGGAAACGAATAAGAAAACTCCTAGGTTTGTGAAATTTGAACAAGGGTCTGTCATTTTCCCACAAACGTGTAGAAGATTAAAACGACCCCTAGCCTTTCGCCTAATACACGCGAAAGACTAGTTCTGTATAACTATGTATGCTGTAATCATCATTCATTTGTACAAATGTAATGAGTCCAGAACCCTGCTATTTACTTTCCTTCATTCTTCCCAAGAGATTGAACCTGGACTCTAGCCAGATCACAGCAGATTTCTGTACTCAATTTCCTTGTCACCCAAGTGAAATAAAATGATTCATGTATTTGGAAATTGTACGTTACGCTCTCAGCATAACGTCTGTCAAATAGGTCAAACCTCATCCATGAATTATTTTCTCAACTTCACCCTCAAAATATCTTACCTTGATAGTAATATATTGTCACCGCCTCAGCGATTACATTGACCACAAAGGGTCAATTGCTTTCAAGTGAGATATGTGTAATTATGTACAAACCTCAGTTCTTGTATCAGTGGATATGTATTCAATGCTACTGCACTGAATGGACTATATATTGTCACCTTTGATGCTGAATACTGGTATTTGTATATAATTAAAGACTTTCAGCTCAGTTGTTTATTTCCTTTTTGTTCGTTCTCTCTCTCTCTGGAATTCTCTAAATGCGGTTAACCTACGTTCCTTTCTCTCTTACAACACACTTGTTTCTCTCCAAACTTTTGCATCATTGGTCTACCAGGCAGGTAAACTTCAAGAATTTTGTTTTAATAATAATTTCCCCCCTGGACTAAAAAAAAAAAGCCCAGCAGCCTTCTTCATCATCAGCCCAGCAGCCTTCTTCATCATCAGCCCAGCAGCCTTCTTCATCACCAGCCTAGCAGAACTTCACCCCATCACCACAAACTGTCACGGAGGTTCATCTTCTTCAACCACAAACATAAAAACACCCGACCCTGCTTACCATAATCAAGCTGGAGTCGTACGTGTAGTTGCGAACCAAGTTGTCTCATAATACATAGACACTTTCAAAACGACCTTTTGGACATGTCAGTCCTAGGCCCGTTCCAGTTCATCAATAGCCAGCTGCCGTCTTTTGTCACGCTAGACATAGACTCATCATTGTCTTGCATACATTATCACTACCAAGACACGTTCCAGTTCATCAATAGCCAGCTGTCGTCTTTTGTCACGCTAGACATGGACACAACCCTTACCTTGTACACCATAACTGTCAAGACTTACCAACATTGCCGCCGCGCAATATTCACCATATACAACCACTTCACCTTGGAACATCATCAACCATATTCCTGCCTCGCCACCTGGCATAAGGAATCCTCTCTGGCTCATCTCGCAAACCACAAACCATTTACTGCTGTTTATTTCTCCAAACCTCTGTGATGATAACTCTCCACCGAACTTTTGTTTTTACTTGACCCGAGTGTTATCTCGAAAGGGTCAGGTTACAGTGAAGTCATAACATAAAACCAGTGAATAACCCACGTCACACCACAACGCAAAACCACTCCGAAACTTAGCTTACAGACCAATGATAAACCATAGAGCCATTTTTTTTTCTTGTTTCTATTCAACATAACCATGTATTTTTGTTTCTATTCAACATAACCATGTATTTTTGTTTCTATTCAACATAACCATGTATTTTTGTTTCTATTCAACATAACCATGTATTGTTATCACTGTTCTGCATAACTATGTATTATTTTGTTGATTTTAGTGCATAATCATGTATGTTTGCCCATCTCTCACATTGTAATTCACCCATCTCTAGTTCATAAGATAGCTAGACCTCTCTCTCTCTCTGCTTTCTCATTCTTGTAACGACGGTGCATTTTAGAGGATTTTTTTAGTCCTACAGCTTCATTACCACGGCGCTTTTTTTCGTGACATGGGGGAATGTGTTACATAACGCATATACCCTATAAATTACTAGCCACTCGTTAAGTTAGCACCCCTAGCGTCAAAAATAAACATTACTCATACGCGGTCCCGGGTACGGCCGCGGGCTCGCAACGCTTCACTTTCTCTGTGGACCCGGGCTTGTCAACATCCTCTCCGAGGTGCACCATCCATCATGGACTTGGCGATGGAATATTACCCGGACGCACGACCGACAACCATCATTCCCAACCGTGAGCTGTATCTTGATTATCCCCTTTACATTGTGTTGTAATTCCATTTCGAGCCACATTTAACAATGCCGTTCGTAGAGTTATTTCAGAGAGAGAATCTTAGATTACCCGTAACATTTTTGTAACATTTAGGTTAGCATGATCCCTTTGTGTAATCTTACTATGCCTGTGTCCTTTTATACCGAGTAAACAACTGATTACTGAAAGCATCTGAGAGTTTTAATTAATAAAGTCTCGAGTCACAATCCCCAATTATAAGACTGACTGTCGATTCACGATCCTGAAGAAGAGCTCTGAGGCCTGCCGATTGTGAGCTAGTCGTAGGTCCCGAGCTGAGCTCCCTGGAAGAAAACCCCTCTCAGGGTATACACACACACACACACACTGTCTCCCGCAGATTCACCTTCCCAACCTTCCTCCTTACCTTCTCCCGCATTCCCGCTTTCCCCGCACAAATCCGTAAGTTAACAATGTCTTAGTTATAATTAAATTTAATTACAATAAAGATATTATTATTATTATTATATTATTATAGCAAATACGATAATTTAAATAATAAATACGACAAACCAGCAAATAATTTTCTAGTTGCCTCTAAATTTATGAAAATTGTTTTTATTTTTTATGGCATATACTTCATAATTTAAAACAAAAATAAATAAAATACTTCTCATACGTAGTAGATATTTACTAAACCTCTAATTTAAAAAATATATATCATTAGTTTGGATCGGTATTTTCGCCTCAAATCCAAAATTAAGTTATGTACGAGTGAAACAGGCAACGCAGCTGCTCCTGTTAATGGAATTCACTACTTCAAAACTTTACTTCAAACCATTCATATCCACATAGGTCGGGTACACGTCAGCTAGTGTTATATAAAAAGACAGGAATACACAGTTTTGATAAGTAAGCCGGAGCCATTCCGTTAAGTAACTTAATTACCATCCATGGTTTATATTATAACTAAAATATTTTTCATTATTGCTATGTCATTTTGGTATCTTTTTTCGGGCGTAATACTTATTTTATTACTAGTTACTAAAGATAAAAGTTGAAGGTCAGGTAATGAGACCAAAGAATAGTACCGTTAATATGTAGGTTCACACCCACCCAAGCGCTCCAACGGTAGTAATTTTTTAACACCAATAAAATGACGTCCTCTCTCATTAGTTTTCTCAGTTCGTAGATGTAAATCAGTGTCTTTTTATATCAAACCACAAAGTAAAATCGCCACACAATAACACGTAGAATCTACCCCAAGTACAAACACGTACAGGAAAATTATTTTAAAGAGTTTCTTGTTTGTGTAGTGGTACACACCGATGTTGGATTAAATTAATTAATTAATGAGTAATTTATCCCGCAAAAAGCAAGATTCTCTTTGAAATTATTCCTGAGGATTTTGCGCTGAAAACACCTTCCACAACATGTATTTTAAAAGTTCTATGCGTTCATGTTTTTGTTTTTGTTGTAAATATAATAGTATACTTAAAGTTGTTTTGTTTATCGAATTAGGACTATCCGATCCATGCACTACCTTCTACCAATAAATTTAATAATGAACCTCGCATAGCCCGTACTTTATTCTGTCTGATGTACTATATTAATCAGCACATTTTCCAAAGTTGTTTCACAGAGCTAAGCTTGTTAACAAGTGCTAAATCAGCTTAGAAACTCAGCAGACCCTAGACCAGACCAACCCATTAGACGATTTATGCTAATTTCTGTTATCCGGCTAGAAGCTATCAATGTAATTGATGAATTATTGATCCCTGATTCAGAAGCTCGAGTTGGTTAGACGCGAGTGATAACCGGTCATACGAGGATAAACAATGGATATTCAAATTGCTTCGATCAAAATCAATGTAAGCTTCGTGTCTATAACTATTTGCGCAATGCTTTGAAATTGCAGTATGATAATTTAATTCGTTTTATTTGCATTTTGCATTATATTACGGAAGCAATTCATAGCTTAATGTACTCGTAATGGATTTGAATAAACTTGCTCTGGGGATGTACAATTTCATATTACTACTTCAAAATCAACTAGAAAGACAATTTATGTGTTATAAGGTATTCATTGTTTTGTGTTTAATTCGTAGAACGCCATGTAATTTTTTTAAAATTTAATGTAAATCAAATATAATAATGTTATTATAAAGTTCTGCAAGTATTTTTAGTTTTTATTAATGTGACAGCTGTTTCGGCGTTCAAGGCCATTTTCAAACTGCTGTTAATCCACATTGTGACGACTTATTCATATGATTTTATTTACTTGTATTATACTGTTTTGATAATGTGAATATACTGAGAAGTGGTTAATAAATAATTTTCCTTACTTTATTAATTAATGTTATATTAGGATCATTCGTTTGTTTATTAATTTCCAATTGTTCAAGATAATTTAACCCAACACGATTTCTTTCTACATATAAGGATTTAGGCTCATTGTTGTCAAGCGGGACGTGATTATTTACTAAGATACTATTAAAAAACTATTAGATAAGTATTCAAAAAATAAGTTTTATGGGGAATACGTAAATAAATTAAGAATTAAATATAACAACTTGAAAATGAATCAAATTAAACATGGTTAGAATTTGGACAGCTTTCAAATTAGTATCAATTTTCGTTAAGGTATTCTACTCATTAAATTTCTTTAAGTGTTAGCGCCCCTTTTAATTACTTGCTAATTTCCACTTGTTTAACGTTTAACACTTTACTAATGATCATATCTGTAAAACATGAATTATTTTGATTTTAAAAAATTGTTATTCATGTCTCTGTATACTTACTTACCTTTCCTTAGTTGAAACGTTATTAAGCACCCAAGAAAATATGTATTATATGTAGATGATTTATTTTGATGTCCTGCTGATCTTGTGTTGCTAATTGAAATTTACATTTTTAATCCTTTTCTAACTAATGTAGGTATATTTGAATATTTAATTCTATTGTCTTAACTACAGATGTAACAGACTTCTGCTTTTGCTTCCGAAAACTCGGAAGTTCTGTACACTTTTCACTCCCACTTCTTCTTCTACAAAATTATAACAGAAGTTTAACGAAACTTTCTAGGATGAGTTCCTTAGCAACAGTGGCGGGGCGCATGCGCCGTTTGAGGAAGTGGATGACGACGATGGTGCCATGACGACAAGAGTCTAATGATACTGCCATACATCTTGTGATCTTTATCAACATTACAGAATTACAAACAAGGAATAAGATTACCTTTACAAGAAGATTCCTTAATGTGGTGGAAACTTAATGCAAATAAATATCATGTGCTCTTGCCGACAGTCTGTCAGTTTTTGTATCCCCCTCCGAAGAAAGTTAAAAGTGGCAACACTTTAGTGGAGCTAAATTGATATATGAGGAATACAAAAATAGATGACTTTTTGTTAAATACCATTGAAGTTTGAAAATAAATTACATATAATATACTTCATCTAGCGAAAGTGTTTAAAGGCGTTCTTTTCTTTTCGTCCTTGTTGAATTTCTTGCAATACCAACTACAAATCCGATTCCGCATCCGCAAAAAAAATCCACTTCTATTTCCGTTATAGCACTTCCGGTATATCTCTAGTATTAACGTTTCTTAACACTGCTCGTTTTTTCTGTTTTCTTTTTACTCTTCCTATTTAAACATGAATATATTATTGGGCTCTGATGTACTCCAATGCCTAGTAAATGCAGGTATATATGGATAAAAAGAAATCAAGATATTTGCTCTGTTTTCTGTCATTAAAAATGTAATCCTATACCTGACAATTTGCCATCATCATATTATATATACGTATACCTTATATGTCCATATGTACTTACTGACAAATTACAAAAGCAGTTCAGCGAAATTTAAATGTAACAACCTTATACAAAATAATTCTGTCGTTTTATATAAGATTGTTACTGTGAGTCCAACTTCAAAAGCAGAGAGGTAAAATCAATCGGATCAAAAAATGATATGTAAAACAACAGAATAAATTGTTCTTACACATAAGATTACGAAAAAGTTATCAACGACGAATTAAAATGTTAAGTAGAAAAACAAAAATGTTATCACTCTTTTAATAAGAGTGGCAACAATAATTGTTTTATTTTTTACAAATTTAGTAAGATCTCAATAATTACAAGAGAAAATCTTTTTATGGTCAGCCAGGGGAATAGGATATCGTCCCGATACTAAGGCCGAAGAATAGGCGCTAGAGACTTAGGGGTAGAGGGTAGTTCCGAACAGAGAACAGTGAATAGCCCCTTCATGTCCCAATCATACTAAAAGCAGATTGCCCATTATAATTATTATGGAGCTTAGTCTCAGCTTTGATTTCCAAAGGCGATTGAATTCGTTCGATCTACACGTGGCACAGATTATCTTCATTTTGTTTATAACTCGTGTTGGGTTAAAATTGAATCAAAAGAGGATTATATCTTTAATGGATGGTCTGAACCTGTATTACAATTTTTGTGGCTGTTGTGAAATAGAAAGAAAGGGAAGGAGATGAAGAGAGGTTTATTAGAAATAATCTCGCATCAGGCAACATTGAAACAATAAGGAGCTCCTGTAAAAAAATATTATGGCTTTAAAAAATATATTCATATGGATCAACAAAAGCAGATTCTGAATATATACATTTTATTATATATAATAAGCAAAACAATTTAAAAAATCGACAAATAAAAACGACCCTCGGGTCTAGACAATAAATTATGCAGTAAAGAGAAAGCTGGTGTTCTCTCTAAAACATGTCTGACCATAAGAGAAAGGGATATAGAACGAGTTTTATGAGGATTGTCATTCAGTGGCAATGTGTAGAAACAGCAAAAGACTTGAAGCCCTATGACTTGAAGCCCTATGACTTCTGCACCCCGCACACGGGTCTGCAGAAGTCACCACTGCTATATACAAATTAATTAAAATGTATTCACGTTTTGTTGTAGTCTTGTAAATGATTTATTTCGAGTGATGTTGATTTTATACCGACCCCTTAGGGAACGGCATTACTGTAAAACGAAAAATAAACTGTGTCCCTATGACGAACTTTAAATAAGGGGTATTTAAGAGTTGAAGGTGAATATTTAAAAATTAAAAATGAATTGGATTTCTTTAGTAGTGATTGACTACATTAAACAAAATTAGGCCAAGAAATATAGTTCAAAAGAAAGACGAAAACATTGCATCTATATTAATGTTTAAAATAATGTGTACGTATTTAAAAGTAGTACCTAACCGGTTTCTCCCGAGTTTCAACACACCTTTTCCAATTAAACAGTTGAAAAATGTGAAAAAATAACAGTATTACGCTGTTTTTTCATACTGTTTTTACATAATAATATCTCGTAGTTTATTCTGGAAAAAGAAAAAAAAACGGATGAATAAATTTTCAGTTATGCGAAAAATTGGTAGAAAGTTTTCTGCGAGAGGGAAGACTATTCGGCATTCGGATCATTATTTTAGTGGAAACGTTTTGTTCATTCTTTCAACGGTGATCTTGAGTTTAGAGATTTCAGCATGGCCGCGATTGGGCGGAAATACTCGTACTAGGAACTCAAGTGTAAAAACAAATCAGACGAGAAAACCACTTATTGGACTTCCCGTTCTCGAAAACAGTTTGTAGACAGAAAACAGGGCAGTTTCGTGATTGCATTCAAGATTAGAATCTCGATTATCGGAAAACTTTACAGGTAGATAGTGGCTGGTTATCCACCAGGGGCAGCTGGGGCTTTTGTTTTAGATTTTCAATTTTCCGAAATAAAAACTTTTTTAATCATTCGAAGAAGATACTATTTTAAAATCTCATTTGAAACATGAAACACAAAAGATATAGACATTAAAAAGGTATTAGTCGCATCTTGGAATCGAACCCGGGACCTCTGTTTTAACGGGACAACCGCTCTAACCACTGTGCTAATAAGATATGTTTATTTTTGTTTACTTACATCAAATGTAAGACTTATCAATATTATTCTGAATTATTTCCCATATTATTGGCTGTTGTCTTTTTCAATGATTAGAAAGTTCTACCCGAATTCATTTGCAATCTAGATGGTGTCTGGATATATCTATTGACTTTTTTGCAAGTCCTACATCTTTTTAAGTTGAATATTTTATATTCAATTTATTAGAATATCTTATTGAAGCCTATAAATCTCATTGTAATATTTATTCAATGATGAAAATAAAATTAACAAATCTCAAATATTTAATTAGTTAATATTGACTTCTTCGATGATTAAATATTACAATAAGGTTTATAGGATTCAATAAGTTTTACCAATAAATTAAAAAACTATGGGCAGATTTAAAAAAAGAAAATTTTGTTCAAATTGAATCTTTTTCCGGTACTCAACAGATTAACATCTGCCGAACTTAGTTAATGAGTACGGTACACACAATAAATTTGTATTCCAAAAAACCTGGATATTGGAAGACCTACCACCTACCAAGGTGGTTGGATTATAATCTTAAGTAATGCACATTGAAGAGTACAATTGATTTCACTATTTATTGTAATTTGTGTCATGTCAAACATATTCAAGGAGGTTACGGGTAAAAACTTTAAAAAAAAACATGAATCCGTTTTAAAGACAGGATTTTTTCAATTCTTCACAGTTCTCTGAAACAAACACTATTTTTGATCTATTCATATGCGTTCCATGACAATCAAATATAGCAAATGTGATAATTTTTTTTAAATGTACGATAATCCCGAAAATAATTTTCTAAGCTGCCTCTTAAATTACGAAAACTGATTTTTTTTCATGGCACATACTTAAAAATTAAAACAAAAATAAATAAAATACTTCTCATCCGTGCTAAATATTTACTAAACCTTTAATTAAACAAATAGATCATTCCGTTTGGATGGGTATTTTGGCCTCTAATCCAAAATTCAATTTTGTATGAAACAGGGATCGCAGCCGTTCCTCTTAATTATTTAATTTTGTCGTGAATGATATTAAGTCAATGCATTTAATTGTATGTGGTAAATCCGTGAATTATTTTAAAGAATTATATTGTTTTGATTTTTTGAAAATACTAAGAAGTGGTGAAATATTAAATTTTTCTTATTTTATTTATTAATGTTATATTACCATATTTAGTTCGTTTGTTGATCTATAGCTGCTCGACTATTTTATTTTTAATTTATAAAATGTAATGCTGACAATGTGATATTTCAGAACATGCCGTAATTTAGACGGAAACTCGTGACATTACACCTGGGTATACTTAACTAACTTGTTCTGTGAAAAACGTAATGATATTTTAAAATTGCCAAAATCTTGCAAAAAAATTTGTTAACCGCCCAGGAAACTCTATGAAATAGTCGAATGATAAGTTAATTCAACGTAATATCATCACGTACGTCTCATTGTTTTCGTATAATTTGACACATTACATGCAAAATATTGAATGTAGTTGTATGATGAAGTATCATCTGTAAGTTGTTTATTTGACGGCGTGCTGATACATGTTGTCACTCGTTTCTTAATCACATTTCAGACGTGTGTAGAACAAGACAGGCGTCAAAAAGATTAAATATTTCTGTCAAATAACGCGTTGTTTCAATGAAGAGCGAAAATTAAATTTAAATGAAATAACATCTGAAGGAAACATGGATACGAGCCATAAATGAATATCAGAGGAATTGAAAAGCGTAACATGTCAAATTATAATAATGTTATTTAAGAGAAAGTCGTATTCTAAACTTCGTCTGAAAGCATTAAATTAAATTTATTCTCAGAATTTGCCGACTTCTAATGTTACTTTGCAAACACATGGTAATGATGTGACGTCTGAAATAGACGGCCGCATTCCTGAGTTCAATGATTAAAATTTAACGGAAGGCTTTCATATTTTTATAACATGTGGTTCCTGATGTTGAAACAATTAAACACGTGTACGGAAAAAAGACACTTATTTCAGAATATGGTCAATAAACGAATTCAATAAGATTTATGGGTCTAATACATGTAAGTATGTTATCACCTTAATTAGTAAAATTCAACAGTCATTTTTTTTACAAATTGACATATGAATAATAATAATAAATGGATCATTTCTATAGTGCCATTTTCGTGAGAAAATTAACTCAAAGGCGCTTTACAACATAAGTTATCTAAACTATACCTTATCACTTAGACTTATATCTAATAACGTACATAAAGAATGCCTTCCTTTAAGATTAAAAAAAAAACTTATTAAATGAAAATAAATATATATATATATATATAAAATTACTTTGTATTTAGCACTTTATTAATGTACATTCAGTGTTGAAATTCATAAAGAATACAGGGCTGATGTAAGCGTAGTGAGCAAGATTAAGAAAGAGAAGCTTAGGTGGTTTCTTCATGTAGAGCGAATGAACGAAGATAGGAATGTAAGGAGAATATTTGACGCGAACGTGAATAGAAGAAGAAACCGGGGACGCCCGAGGAAGACATGGCACGATCAAGATAATCAAATACTTGAGTCGGGCCATGTCAGAATAACATGAATATGAATGAAGCAAGAAGTGTATGCCAAGATCGAGTTCTTTGGTGGTCTGTCCTCTCTG
This sequence comes from Halesus radiatus, assembly GCA_022606495.2. Classification (NCBI taxonomy): domain Eukaryota; kingdom Metazoa; phylum Arthropoda; class Insecta; order Trichoptera; family Limnephilidae; genus Halesus; species Halesus radiatus. The sequence goes on along the minus strand of JAHDVE020012355.1, from coordinate 344,115 downwards.
CCTACCCCTGCGGAGAAACGGCGTGATGTTTAGTTAGTTAGCTTAGATATCAATATGTTTCGATAGCAATGCTTTCTTCACCAGGAAAATATAAAATACTAAAAAATATTAATGTCCATTATAGACAAATGATAAATATAGAATAATGTAAGAATGGACAAATTATAAACATAAACAAATATTTGTTAATAATAGTAATAAAATTAATTAATGAAAAATGTTAATAAAACATGGAATAACAATTTTTTCTTAGAATTTATAAAAGAAATAATTTTTATTATTAATATTAACATGAAAATAAATTCAAGAGGTTTATTTTTGTTTTATGTTTATCATTTGTCTATTATTGACATTATTATTTCTTAGTATTCTATATATTTCTAATGAAGAAAGCATCGCTTTTGGAACATGTTGATATCTCTGCATATTAATAAAGTGGTGAATAAAAGTCATTTTTTAATAATGATGCAACAAAATGAATACCAATCTTTAGAAGAAATTATTAAATACTTATTTCTATGGAAAACTCATATTCGTAATTACTGTATGCTAAAAAAAATATTTTGGATTCAGAAATAGTAAAAAATTAAAATAAAAGAAAATAAATAAAATCAACATATATGAAAATAAAAGAAAATAAATAAAATCAACATATATGAAAATAAAAGAAAATAAATAAAATCAACATATATGAAAATAAAAGAAAATAAATAAAATCAACATATATGAAAATAAAAGAAAATAAATAAAATCAACATATATGAAAATAAAAGAAAATAAATAAAATCAACATATATGAAAATAAAAGAAAATAAATAAAATCAACATATATGAAAATAAAAGAAAATAAATAAAATCAACATATATGAAAATAAAAGAAAATAAATAAAATCAACATATATGAAAATAAAAGAAAATAAATAAAATCAACACATATGAAAATAAAAGAAAATAAATAAAATCAGCATATATGAAAATAAAAGAAAATAAATAAAATCAACATATATGAACATAAAAGAAAATAAATAAAATCAACATATATGAAAATAAAAGAAAATAAATAAAATCAACATATATGAAAATAAAAGAAAATAAATAAAATCAACATATATGAAAATAAAAGAAAATAAATAAAATCAACACATATGAAAATAAAAGAAAATAAATAAAATCAGCATATATGAAAATAAAAGAAAATAAATAAAATCAACATATATGAACATAAAAGAAAATAAATAAAATCAACATATATGAAAACAACAAAAAAATTAAATCGTTTTATAAAAAAAATTATTTCAGCGATGTGAAGTTGAATTTTCGTTGCGATGTCTTAAAACTTTAAACGAAGCACTTCAAAATTTTACCATAACTTTACTTTATTTTACAAGGAAACATTATATAAAGGAACAGTTTTAAAAAAATTATTTCTATAAAGGAATCCTGTTTTCATTTCAGTAAAGTTAATTTACAAATTAGGACCCAGCAATGCCATCTGAGTAGAAACTGAATATCGTTTGAAAAGTAGACGTGTTATTACGGAGGAGAGGGGGAGCGCCGGAATATAAATCAGTCTTAGGGCGTAAGTGATTAAAAAATATTTAAGAAAACACGACATATTTAGAATAGACCATAAATTTCAAGTTGCTGATTTCAGAAGAATTTTTTTCATATCTATGACATGTTAAATAACAGAACCATACATGTTATTTACACATTTCGGACCATGCTTTGTGATTTTTTCTCTATAGGTAATTTTTTATAATTACCGTTTCAACTAGAAAATGGAGATTATCTGAAAAAATAACAAATGTATTTGTACAATTCTGATGAAGGTTCAGGACGAACTGAAATTAGTTACTTTTTCTGTTTTTGAAACTATTAATACAAGGTGGAATTCCATTATAATGATTAAATAAAAGACTTTTTTAATCATTAGTTGATTTTACATATTCAAATATAGTGGTGCTAAAACAAAAACTTTTTAAATTAAAACTTTAAGTAATAAAATTAATCAGAAATAATTGTGTACACCACTGTTTAATATATAGATATCAACATGTTTCGGAAGCAAAGCTCCCTTCATCAGGATGCACAGAATACTAAGAAATAGTGATAAGTATAGACAAAAAATAAACAAAGGAAAATCAGTACGCAAAGTATTTCTCAATGATTTTATTAATTTTACACCACAAAGTAAGTTTTACCTTTTTTGAAGAAATTATAATTACATGTATATTTCAAAGTGTTAGCTTCCCGTGAAAGTTTAAAAGTGTATGTTGTATTGAAACTATTTACCAACTTAATACTTTGTTGTCCAAACGGTTTGAACAGTTTTTCGATTCGCCGAAAAACACTGGTAATGTGTGGGAGATCAAGTCTTTCGTCAAGTCATTTTTGAAACCTACCTGGCTTCATTACAAAGGGAGATACCACGGATATTGTTAAAAAAGAGGATGTATGTGGCATACCTTTCTCATCGAAGGTCTTCTTGAGTCGCTTTTGTTATGTTAGAAATCTGGTGAGCTTCTTCCCGTAACAGAAACACATGACCTCATAACTTGCAATTCCTTAATCCTCGGTTAATCTCAAACAAAAAAGTGTCTTTAACGTTAGCTTTCCGTACTTGTAACCATAAAGCCATTTTTATGGTACTTCAAATTTAACAATCAATATAACAGAACTTGTACATACTCTAAATACATGGTCCGAAAAAATGTTGTGGTTATCCAAAAAATTACGTTTAGGTCGAGAGGACGTATGCCATACCTTATCGCCACAAACACTTGTTACTGATTTTGCTTAAGATACATTTTGATAATCAAAAAACCCAAATAAAATTAAATAAACATTTTTTCATGCTCATAATAGCAAATTTTAATGATTTATTCACTTAAAGGAGTTTTTAAAGATTGTTCACACGTCGGTGAGAACAAACGAATCACAAAAACTCAGTTAAAGATAGATAATGTACTTCTTTATTTTATTATGTGCCCAACTGTGCCTTTACATGGATTTGAGAACATAATATAAAGAGCTATCAAAAAATATAAGTACATGTAGATTTTTAATCCATAGAGTAATGAACAATCTTTTTTAAACGTTAAACAGTGAAATAAAATAGACTCAAACAATATTTTAACACAAATCATTAAATGCTACATTATCCAAGCTACATATTGTAGGATTCATCAAAGTGCTGGTATAGACGCTTTACTGTATAAATGGAGTCGGCAAACATATCAACAATACCTCTAAACTTGTTGCCCAGATCATGCATCCTATTGGTTAATGAATAAGATTGATTGGTTGTGTAAGTGTTGCAGAAAAATGTTTCAGTTTGTCTTGTGTTCCTCGTCGGTATATTTGATTTAATGGTGGCGAGGATGGCAGGGCTGTCAATTAGGTTGTTAATGATTCTATATAATACAACTAGGTCCGACATAATTCTCCTGTCAAACAGCATAATTAGATGCAATTGATTCATCAAACTTAAATAATTAATACAAAGAGGTTCATAAAAGGTTAATAACGAAGGAAATAAAAATCGAGGTGAAAGCTAAAAACAGACGATCATATAGACAAAAAGAAGAAAACGCAAACAAGTAATAAATTAAAAGAAGAAAATTCAAGCAAATGTAAGAGAATACCAAAAAAAGGCAGAATATAATAAAAGCAAGCAGAAATTAATGTAGAGAAACAGAAGAAGATGCAGGCAATCAGAGAAGTATACAAGAAAATAAGAAGGGAGAATTCAAGAAAATATCAGAACAGAATAGTTAATACGTATAAAGATTTTGAAAAAGAGGTGTTGATCAGAACAAACAAATTGATAAAAAACGTTTCTTTTTGGTCTCCCTTAATGTTTTAAAGAACCCCGCACTAAGCCAACCTCTCGACTACGGCTCTATGAAAAACCATACATCTGCGTTGATGCTTCAGATAATTTCATTATTTTTCACCACCCGACGTGAAGGTGCAATTGACTAGGGAACGTGTATAATTACAAATTTATTAAATTTCTCCTGTTATGCAGAAAGGTCGCCATTCTGCCGAGCTTTCCAGTAGGAGAAATTGTCTCTAATTGCCTTAACAACTCGGATGATTTAATCTGTTAACAGATATCCAATGCACTCTATATGAATTCAAAATTACGGTAATGGTTAACTGCAATTCTACTTCATTTTAAAATTTATTTCGTTTTATCAGTGTGGTATTGCGTCTTATGACGTAGGTATACTTTGCAAAATGAAAACGATTTGATGCACGCATAAATTTATTAATTTATTTAGTGATATAATTTTTTTTTCTGTGTGGATAGTGCAAAACACAATATGGCATATCACATGAGATGTACACAAATATAAATAGAGAAATGAATATAACTGCTCGAAGTACAAATACAAACAGACGATTAATGCATACATCCTCAACAATTATTAATATATGTGTCTAGAGTATGAGTATCAGTGAATGTGAGGTATCTTTTGAAAATTTCAATCTGTATCTAATTACTTGGAATGGTACTAACACTTTGTTATTCCTATATTTGTTCGTTATTTTATGTACCTACTGTGATGTGTTTTGAACCTGTTTACCATAACTAACTATACATGTAAAAGTCCATATAGGGCGTATATACCATAATACAATAAATGAATATAATAAAGAAGGTAAAATAATAATATCAAAATATTTAAGAAGAAAATAAAAAGAAAAATAAGAATAATTCCAAAATGGTACTTATAAAAAAATAAAGGAAATAAAATGCAAACACAAAAGTCAATAATAACATCATCATCATTATGTATGGCAGTGACGCATGGAACTGGCAGAGGAAGGATGAAAGTAGAATGAATGCTGTAGAAATGAGATCTCTGAGACGAATGTGTGCTAAAACCATGTATGATCGTATGAAAAATGTTGAGATCCGTAAAGAATGCAAGGCTGATGTAAGCGTAATGAGTAAGATTAACAAAGGGACGCTTAGATAGTTCGGGCATGTAGAGCGAATGAACGAAGAAAAGAGTATAAGCAGAATATATGACGCGAATATGAATGAAAGAAGAAGGCAATAACCTCCGAGGAAGACATGGCACGATTAAGTGAATCAAATACTTGAGTCAGGCCATGTTAGAAGACGGAATAACAGAAGAGAATGTATGAGACGTTGTATGAATGTGAATGAAGCAAGAAGTGTATGCCAAAATTGTTTGGCGGTCCGTCTTCTCTGCCTACCTCTGTGATGGTTAGTTAGTTAGTTTAATAATAACATAGAATAAATTTAATTAATTTAATTTAAGGTAAAGTCTTGCACGGTGGAAGCCGCATCATCTGCATCCATCGCTCATTGAGTGGAGAGCTGAGTCAATCGGATGCAGACACGACAATGTGGTTGGTTGACTTCCGTGTCCTGGCCCAGGAGCTGGCTAGTGGACCCTCCTTTGACTGAACATCGTGGAGGCATTGCAGAACCTAGGAAGTTGTAGAAGTTGCCTGTATGCGTTGTTGTAGCACACCCTCAGCTTGTTCCAATGTGCCGCTAGTATTGCGTCCACAGCTCAGATGTGTATAGGGCAGTGAAGTATGTCTTAAAAAGTAATTTCCTGACATCGTCGCTACAGTGGTAAAATCCCCTTGAGAGCATTCCGGCGCTTATATTAATGGCTCCTCTTTGTCGTTCCATATCGTTCACGTATACATTAATACAAATTAATAACAAAAAATATACACCCCGTTATTTGGAAGCGTGCATTTATATAAATAAAAATGTTTCTTTTGAGAATTCTGTTACGCAATCACAAAAGAAATAAGGAATTTCTCAAAAGTTCTTGGTACACGTTCAATATTATCACGATGTTCCAGTGACAGTTTTTTTAATTTGAAATAAAATATAGTTCACTTTATACTTTGAATTGGTATTGAAAAAATATATTTGTGCCTTTACACGATTTGACATAATTTCACTGCCCAAAATATACCTCGTTTCTTTATGAATCTCATTTATGAAATTTTCACCACAAATCGTTCCTTAGGGGCCAGCACACAAAAATAGTCCTGAACATCCCTCTTGCAGGTTGCTAACTCAAGCAATACCGCGAATGAATTATCTGTCAATTCTATAAGGGTAGTTAGCAAAATGTATAAGATTTCAAAAGACAAAAAAACAAATGTTGTATTTAAATTATATGAAATACATCCCAAAATGTCTGAACATGTGTGCAGTTCAAAAACCAGTAAAAGTAATTTTGAATGTATTATTTAATATATTTCTGAGCGCATTTTCATAAGGAATTTTAAATTGTTTAAGTATTATTGTCTTTTGAATTCTTATACACTATATACATAAATCATTCGTAGCATTTCTTGCAAAGTGCATATTTTTGAGTCCTACCGTTAAAATGCACCTCGTATCAATCCAAATATTTTTTCTTTCGCTACACCAATCTCAAAACCCACCTCGTTTTTTACTGGACTTGGATTTCTTTGCAGGAATATCTACCATACAATATTTTATAAAATTTACCTCGTTTCTGAGTACCATTTTCCTCCCAGTTATTTCAGCTACACCACTCTGCCAAAAATACACAGCGATTCTTTAAGAATTTTCATTAATTTCCAAGCAAATTCCACTAGGTCATTTCTTTCAATATTTCAGTAATTTTCCAGAGATTATCTCTAGCACAAAACTTTCACCAAAAATTTATGGCCAGAAGCTGTTATCAGTAACAAAATCGAGTATTTTTTGAGTCTGGTGGACATCCATTATAATCTTTTTTATTTTTTATACATGCAATCTTACAGTATTTTTTTAACAAATTATGAAATTTTCTAACATAAAATTTTATTAACGTTTCGTCTAAATTGCTAATTTAACTTCGTTCTTGAAAAGTTCAACTAACGTAATAAAAATAATTAAAATTTCGTGGAAGCTTTATTGTTTGTCAACGCACAGTGTTTATATCTCATTACTTCTAGGTCACGAGATATTATGTACTTAATTATATTGTTGGAATTTGTTAAGAGAAGCTGTAAAGGTTATAATGTCTCCAGTAAGATACTGAAATACGTTCTTAATGATTCTGGAAATTTCGATCAAAACCAAGTTAAAAATAAAAGCCTTCATTTTGGAATCAAACAGATTACAACATTTTGATTAAAAATAAATTAATGAAACCATCAAGAAATATTTTGTTTACCCAACTGTTTAATATATAAATATCAATACATATATTTGATATTTATCTATTAAACAGTGGTGAACACAAAATATTTCTTAGTAATTTTATTTATAATGGCAAAACAAAATAATTTTATTTATAATGGCAAAACAAAATAATTTTATTTTTATTGAAGAAAAAATATATTAAACTCGTCAAAATTAAAATCTAAATAAAACTTAATTAATGAAACTAAACGACATATGAATGAAGTTATAACATACCATTTCATGAAGCTATCACTTCGTGGTTATCCATTATAATCAAATGAAACAAAAAACTTGATTTTAACCACTTTTATTTTTCATGCCGACCGGTTTTGGAACAACCGTTCCATTGTCAGGGCAAAATATGTTCTAAACAATATTACAAAATTATGGCAGAACATAAATAATAGACTGAAACACTCATCCGAATTGAAAAAAACCTTCCGAGAAAAGATAAATGTCGCCGACGGGACACGAACCTGCACCCTTCTGATATCCGGTCAGATGCTCTAGATGATCTAGATGGTCAGGTGCAGGTTCGTGTCCTGTCGGCGACATTTATCTTTTCTCGGAAGGTTTTTTCAATTTGGATGAGTGTTTCAGGCTAATAATTATTGTTTATAAAAATAATTGTTACCCTTTGCGCTATGCACAAAAATCTTGTCTTAAAAACTTTAGTTTATCAATTAATAAATAATAGATGTCACAGAGAGGGTGGCGGAGTGACTAGGGATTAGTAAAGAGTGGGAGAACAGATAGAGATTGTGGGAGGGGTGAAATGAAACATATTTAAAAGGGGGTTGTAAGATAGGTTTTTTTATTGTTAATAATAAACTAATTATTATTAAAGGAATTCTTCATTTCCAAGCCTTCTAAATTATCTAAGCGTTTACCTTGTATTAATCTAAAGAATATTATACCCCGTATTTTTATCAAAATTATGATTGTTTGAAATATTATGGTTAGCGAATTCGGATTTTGTTTTATGTCTTCCTACATGTTCTTTGTTTCTAATGTCGAAATTACGGCTTGTTTTTCCGATATATAATAAGGAACAGTTGTTACAATTTAGTTTATGTATACCGGACTGAGTTGACAAATTACATATTCTTGTAATATTGTTCAGTTTATATTTTGCCAGGATGATAGAACGGTTGTTCCAAAACCGGTCGACGTGATAAATAAAAGTGGTTAAAATCAAGTTTGATTGTTTCATTTGAAGTTATAATAATTTAGATAGTGTGATTTTACTCTTTACAAATTGGGGAAAACACATAACTCTTGTCGTAGGTACAATTCTCTTAAAATCAAAAATATTCTAATTCATAAAATTATAGGGAATCAAAATGGCGTATTGAATTCCCTATTACAGTATACAAACAAACATGTTTATAAGTTTATTTATACATTCATAAAGTTAATCAAGTGAAAAAATAAGGAATTTAAAAAGAATCGCGAGAGTTACATATTTTTAAACTCCGTTATTAGAAATAAATTATGAATGTGTTCATTGAACTTTATAATTGAATTAAGTTTTATCCAGTTTTAGATAATTTACCCCAACTCTATAACAGTAATTATTTTAACTTTACACCCACATTGACCCATACAACCTTTATATATAAAAAAATGAATGTTTGTTTGTCTGTCTGCCCTCGATTTTCTCGAAGATTAGTGGACCGGTTTCGCTAAAAAATAGCATATTTTTTTCTTATTGGTGCCGGGGACGTTTAGAGAGTAGGCTGAATGAAATCCAATATGTTAAACTGTTGTTATAACGTTTTAAAATTAGTATGAAAAACATTAAACCCGCTATGTTGTATTGAGGTTAGCCCATAGATATACCACTCTGGTTAGCCATGGATTATATATTCAAAAGAAGAAGGTTTGTTGGGGTAGAATATTTTCAAAACGGAAAACACAAGTAGAGATAAATGTTTGGAATGAAATAAAATTTCGAATGAATGTTTCTTTGTTTAGAAATACTAATAGTCATCACAAGGCATTACTTTCACTCTCAAATCAATTACGGCACCCAAACGACAAGCAAGAATTCAAAGCTTTATAACTTTGTTCCGACGACAATCGTGTTAATCGTGTAAACGACAATCTTGTAAAACCAAAATTAGTATCGAGCGACAAAAATCTACCCATGATTAAATTAGATTATTTTTGAAAAGATACCGACTTCCTAAACAATCTAATACAAAAGATTCCGCTTTAATTTTTTCCTTTCTGTTTTTCACTATGTGCCGATAATGAATATTCATAATAAGCTAATATCGTCTCTAATGCTACATAATTACGTGTTTAATTAGCATGCAAACCCAGTGAATGCTGAGTTACAGTTAGCATTTCTGTTAACAAGGGCTTGGTGTCATGTTCGGGAATAATTCACATGATTAATTAACCCACGTCATCAGTTACTTACCTTTGCTAAGGACCACTTAAGCCTCAGGATTGACATATTTTGTTATTGTTAAATCTTAACGGATGAACTAAAATCTTACAAATCACAAAATGCTGAGCCAGTTGCTGGTCGTACTTGTCGCTGATATGTGATTTTTCGCTTCCGCTACTTAAATATTATCTACGTAATAGCCCACTGACCACTAACCAAAACAGTTGATAAACGAACTCTTCGTCAAATAGACATGTTGTCATACTATACTCCTTAAGATTGCTCAGGCGGTAGTTTGATTACTGCTGACTCAGTACTTTCCACACGCCAATGAAAATAACTAATTTTTTCCTAAGCACTTAGCCCTCAGGGTGTCAAGCACATTTACATCGACAACTAAGCAGCATTGACACGACAAAGTAAGCTGTCGATGTTAGTTTATCAATATTGCTAGCACGCCTGGATTTGCATAATAAATGGAAAAAAATCTTACTATGCTTTTAATTCAGATTTTCCAAAGGCTCCTGTGTCATTTTTTAAATCGAGCGATACTTAGGTGATACTTAGCGATACTTACCACAGCAAGTGCCGAAAACCCAGCTTTTCTGCGCCACTGGGAGGAAGTCGCAGCTCCCCAGGGCGCCATGGCGCACACTTTGGGAACCACTGGCGTAGACAGTTGTTAGTCGTTTCAAATCGTCGGTCTAATGAGTTCGATTTGAAAAGCTGATTTTATGATTTATTTCAGAAATTTGCAAATTTTTTTAACCAGTTTTTAAGCCATTTCCAATAATATTCTAAAAATACTGTCAAAATTCCATTTCTCAAAGGTCAAATCTGTTCCTGTTCATTAAAAAGCAGCCAATAATTTTAATTCCTGCCGAAATTTTTGTCAAAGATTTTAATCGACATATAGACAGGTTCTTCAAGGAAAACGGATTAGAATAATTAAACTAACAACATTTTAGTAGGTGTCAATTGCAAAATTTAATTTATTTTTATACACACAATTTTTTTACTTTACATATAACACTTTCAGACGTCTCATTACACATATTCAGTCCTCTTGTTATTTCAAATTGTCTGATTGGTCTTTAGTGGAGGAATTTAAATCATTGGAATAAAATAGGTTGGTAATTGTTTATAGTTTTTATTTTTTTGTTATTAAAAAGTATACAATACATTATGCATTGTATTCCCAAGAGTTAAGAAACTCATCGTGGGATTATATGAACATTCTCAAACAAACATACTTAATATATAAAATACACAATTAACACTCACAGTACATTATAATATGAGGTTACAGAGACATGAAGATACTATTATAAAGAAACACATCACTGGTAAATTTTATAGTTATGCTTATTACAGAAACACATCACAGCATTAATCCATGAGTTTAAGTATCTTACTTTGAGACCTTTCACATTGGCTTGCATTTTTAATATCGTTGGGTAATTGATTGTAATGTGTGTAAGTTATATTGTTGAGCGAATTTTTGGTATATGCAGTTTGTTGTGGTTTCTTATGTTGTGTTGGTGTACCTCGTGATTATAATTGAGTGCGGTGTTAGTATGTGCCTAGTGTAATGTAGGTAACTAAATTGTAGGTACTCTGCGAACTAGGCAAACTAAAGTAAATATAAGTAAGTTATAGGTACATTAAAAGCTATTGCTTTGAATTTTTTATTTACCCTGTAATGGAAGTTGGAAGTAAAATTTATTTTGTCAACCTTCAAAGTAATTTTGAAGTTTAAACAGAGTAAAGTGCCGACCGATCGTGCTAGCTTTCTTCAAGTTCATTTTTAAACTGTGGTTAATCCACATTGAGACCATTTACTCATACGATTTTATTTACTCCCACCCAATTCTAATTTGGACGGTGTTTAATTAAAATAATTATTTATTACCAGTAAAACCGATTAAGTTTGAAAACAATATGAAACTCTCTATTCTGTGAGGTTTTTAAATTTATAATGTGTTTTCCCCGTATTTAAATGACAATGTTTTCTTATTTGATTTCTTTAAATGTGTTATATTGTTTTGGTAGTGTGAAAATACTGAGAAGTGGTGAATAAATAATGTCGCTTACTTTATTATTTAATGCTATGTTGGGATCATTCGTTCTTTTATTAATTTCCAATTGTTAAGTAAAATTAATCTAAAATCCTTTATTTCTATATGTAAGGGTTTAGGCTCGCTGGTGTCAAGCGGGACTTGATTATTCACTAAGAAAATGACCTTGAACGCCGAAACAGCTGTCACAATACTAACAACTAAAATGCTTGCAAAACTCAATAATAATTTTATTAAATTTAATTTATATTAAAATTCGATATAATATAATTCAATGTTGTATTTGATTGAGGGAAATAAATTAGTCAGGGGCCGTAGTTAACTACGATGGGGGATCATTAACAAAATCAGCGTACATTAATTCTCAGACCCATAAAATTAGTTTATTAGCCTCTGTGTATAGTTTTGCTCTCAGAGGTAAATAGAATTGTCTGTTTAACGTTGACCTGATAATGCCGACGGACCCTAATTGTGTTCGCAACCTCAAAGCTCTCAATTCTGTCAATTATCGGCCGCGGCAAGTTCCTAAAAGCGCCCGGTCCGAGGTACAGCTTTTTATCGAGTACACGGACACAAAGGGCCGGCCGGAATATTCACAGATTGATGGAACACGTAGCGAACGGTTGATCGAATTTGTACTACCCTATTGACCTTTGACTGTATTACGTCTACGCAAGGTGAAAAATATCAATTTTCGCTTTCATATATTCGATAAACACCCACCTTTCATCGCGAAAATATTAATAAAAATTACTAACAGCTCTGAACGGTTCCATGACAGTTGATCCCCCTGACTGATTATTTCTGCTGTATGAAGTATGCAGAGAGGATATGCGGCGGTATAACAAAAGTCAACATACTTATATCTGCAGGCATCTTGAGTATAAATCTACTAAATAAAATATTTTTACTAACAATATTGCCGAGTCTCCGAAGGAGTATGCAGTGGGCAGTGGTGTGCAGTCCATAAATGCTGAAAAGTTGAGCCTACCCAAGAAAATTGAACGATAAGTAAAAAATATAGAAAAATGAAAGAATGCTAATTAGGAGATCAACTGTCCGAGGGATCAACAGTTGGAGGGATCAACTGTCGGAGGGATCAACTCTCGGGGGGGGGGGATCAACTGTCAGGCCACCTGTCTGAACAACTCTGCGACATATTATTATTATTATTAGAAAGGTACATTTACTCATCATTCCAGAGAAGAGTACACTATCAGTGTCGCTCTGAGAGAGACCATACGAGTAGGACTCGAAGCGTTTCTTGAAATGGTTTAAATGATCTGAATGTTCAAATATTTTCCATTAATCTTTTTAACTCCCTTCCATTGCTTCCCTCACTTCTTTAAGCCCACCAAATCTCCTCAATCGGGAAAACAAATATCTGCCTTAAATAATCCTATTTACGAAATAGAGCCTTTCACTGGACACTGAAGATTTAGAAAATGGAGCAAATCTGTACCTGCTGTGAAATATTTTGTCTCTCGATTCATCTGTCCGGGAGCCAAGAGTCCAAATTACCACACCATATATCACGCATTAAAATTCATGTAATCCTAAGTGACTAGATCACATATGGGGGCTCCATCGTAGCCAGAATAAAGTTAGCCTCTCAGAAGCTGGTCGTATTGTACAGAACCCAGAGACACTTTAATTAAAAAAATATAATTATGTCATTAAATGAACCGTCAGTGAGACGATGGCATCCCCAATTGGGGAATTTTGTGAGGCTTAAGGTATTAGGGAGGTGAAGAGGAAGGTGGGGAAATACCTGGCTATTCAGATCTGGTCACTAAACATGGCTAAAACCCATTTCAAGCAACGTTTCAATTTTGAATGGTGGTCTCTCACCAGGGCGATACTGAGAGTATCTTCCACTCTGGAACATGCGCAAATAAACTATGCATTAATATTAAATTAATTAATTGTGAAACAGCACAAATTAATTAAATAAAATTTACTTGGGCACGCCGGGATTTGAACCCGTGACCTTCGGATTCGTAGTCTAGAGCCTTACCCCCCGAACATACACAACTGCGGACTGATTATAAATTGTGTGCGCCTCACTGCGAAATTTGGCACCAACTTTTAATCGGGAGCCCCAAATTATCTGAAAAAAACCCTTGACTCTGTGCAGAAATGGGCGATCCATTTGATAGATCCGTCTACATTAACAATCGGATTGGAATCTTTTGTGGGAATGATTCCCTTGTTTACCGGTATTTTAATTGAAGATGTTTTGAGGAATTGATCTCTTCGGTACCGGTGCAAAATCGGGAAATACGCCAAACGAGCGCTTAACATTTGTACATGGTTGATATTCGTCTCATGAGAATGGGTCTCTTCTACGACTTGTTCTCGTGTTCAACAGCTCGGCTGTGGAATAATGTGGGGGCCTCTGTGTTTCCTTCCTCCTACATCATGGGTCTCTTCAAATCAGGTGCACTCCTTCCAATCCTCTAAAAGACACTCCATACAGCATCCCCAAAGATAACATAGGCCTCGAGGGAAATTATTTCCCCCAGGCATCCTGTGCGGAGTTACTGTAAAAAAATATGTACATATTTACATACTCAATTATTATTGCTGGTTTAATCGTCATTATTATTTTGTAACGTTAGATTTCACGACCTCTTTTCATATTCAATTGGATTTATATTCTAGTATTATTATTATAACAATCAGAATTTGGACCCAAAATATTACTTCGTCTCCTTCATTGTGGAAGATCATATAAAATATTAAGTGCCCAGTTCACTGTTTTCTTCTTTACTACCTTATCACTCCTGTTTGACTCTCTTCTGGTGCTCTCCATATCATATTAAGATGGTTTTATACTGTCTAAATAATAACACAGATTTTCTATTTGCATCAGAATCACAGAGCATAAACTTTGCATTTATGTAATCAAAGTTGTACTTGTTTTGATTTAATGCAGGCATTCCAGAGATGCTATATTACTAGCGATGCAACGATTACGAGATGCATCGTTATTGCATGCAGTTCATTATTATTATTAAATGATACATTATCGACTTATTGCGGTTGAAATCAACCTTCTTCAGGACCGTACTTGAATAAATATATTACCAGCTGAAAAAAAAAAAAACTAAACCATTAATAAACACATTGAAAACTTAGCTGGTTGATAGAAGCTATTTGTATTCGAAATACTGAAATATTATTTTATTTATGATTTATTGCTTTCATTTGTTTTTATTTTATTTATTTTTTTGATAAATTTATGTAGATATATTTTAGATTAAGATTCTTAAAAAATATTTATGCTTTAAGTTTGTTAGGTATGTTTTTCATGTTTTTATTTTATATATTGTATTTTTATGTTTTTATTTTACATATTTTATAACCTTGTCTGTAAATTTTAAGTTTTAAATAATAAGCTCCCGCTAGACAAACTACAAAAAATAGTTTATCGGGACTTTTTGCATTGTATTTTTTTGTTTTATAAAATTAAAATTAAAATACTTCTCATCCGTACTACATATTTACGAAACCTTGTTTAAAAATTCTCAATTGTCATTAGTTATTAAAATATTATTAATATTGGTAATATGCTGTATAAATGTGTTTACGAAATGTAATAAATAAATAAATTGTAATAAAAATGTTAGCCTACAATAAAATTTCCATTTAAAATGAAATTTGACAATTTCAGGTATTTACAGTCAAGAAAAATATGTAATACTAAAATCAGGGGCGGCTCGATGAGTCTCGAGAACGCTATTCTAAGATTAAAAAACGATATTATTGATGTCATTGCAGCCGAAAATGATTTTTATTAAAAAAAATTAGACAACATTTTTTTTAGTGCAGGGGCTCAATTGAAGTAACGAGCCGCCCCTGCTTATAATAGAACTAAATATTAGTAATGCCGCAAGCAGCTGACTTACGTATGTTACAAAATCGGATCATTACCAAAAATATGTAGGAATCGATATATCGATACCGCAACGTATTCAATAGTTTCGGAATTCCAATAAGTCTTAAATATCTGCGACGGAGTTTCACGTATTTGCGCTTGGGATGGTAATACCTAAATATAAAAATAACCGAAAATAGCAGAAATTTCTTCAATGTCGCACAATATGCATTGGCATTGATCTTGAACATTGTCTACATACACCTCCTTCAATTGCTTATGAATATCGCAAGATCGCACATTTATTGCGTTGAGAAATTTAATTACAGCTCTAACTTCATAACTGGCGGCGTTCTCTATTTTCTTGAACATTATAAATATTCACAGAAACAACACAGTCAATACTTGCGAGATGTAACGTTGCACACAGAAAGATGAAATACAAACTGAACGTGTTAGTACTTGTCCGGCGGCTACTCTATTCGCCAGCGCTCCGCACGGCGTAAACGGGTACTACTTTACGGATCACCCTCGTATATGGTTTGATACCTCTGATTTCTTAATATTTTGTTAATTCATGTTCGAGTCAATCGATTAGTTTAGAATATTAATTGTGACAATATTCATACTCAGTCGGTATTCGAATTTATAGTAAATCGTTGCCAACATAAAAATAATATTATTGCTTTTATTTATGTAACTCGTTTTGTCAATGAAAATATACTAGCATGTATATATAGTAATTATAACTATTTATTATTGTTTAGATCAATTGCTGATACTAAATAATAATTATTATTCTCTTATGTATTATGTTATACTGAAGTAACGACATGCTACTACTAAAGATTGTAATTTTAAATATTATCAGTCCCTAGTCCTAGAAATGTTTCAATATTTGAACTGACGAAACACTTTTTCTATTCTAAAAACTTTTGTTGGGTTTTCGAAATCTTTCTTTTCTTTTAATAGTTTATTTTCATTGTTTCTCTTACTATAATAATCCAACAGTCAATCATCTACTTTATATATCGTTACTTATCATTTTCTTTAATACATATTTCTAGATTAATCTTTTTTTTCTTTCTAATAAATTCTTACATCACTTTAGCTCGTTCAATTTTAAATGTATTTTCTCTCTCTTCAACTATTATTTTTATTTATATTTATTACTTATGTTCAGACGGTTAGTTAATAGCATATACTCCATATACTATGGGCGTATAAATACAACAAAAAAAATAAAATAAAATGATACCTGTCACATGAGGCCTATATTTCCAAAGTGTACTTAATCCTCTCAATCAATTTTTTTGTATTAGTTGACGAAAAAATATTTTCGGAATAGATATTACGTGTTGTTTTGTTATTTTTGTTACAAATTGTATTTTAGACTTCGATACATAATCAAAATATTGAAATGAATGATAATGTCACAACATCGTTTTATTAAATAAATTTCCGTTGGATGTAAACGTTTTTGGAAGTGCTGGAATAAGACAGTTTTGAAAATATGAATATCATATATGCCATGCCTTTGGACCGGTGTAAAAATTTTACCATAAATAGAGTCTGTGGTTAAGGGAGTGAGGGATTATTTATTAATTCGAAATAATGATAATATAATTATGCAATTCGATAAACATCTGTTTTTAAGGATACAAATATTCATAATTTACTAATGTAGTGTTTAGGATTTACCAAAAATAAAATATGGCTGTTTTTGATTGTCTTACGTATGTTTTAAAAAAATAGAAAATATTTTTTAAAAAATGGAGAAAACTAACGATTGCGAACCTTTTCATGTACGTTTTTTTAAAAATTAACTAAAGTTCTATAATCCGCATTAAAAAAAACAATATAGTTAGTATTTATGACAAAATTAACCTTCAATCTACTTTTTCGCTTTTCTTCTTGGCATTTAAAAAAAAAACCTTCAACATTTTAATATATTTTGTAAAACACACGTAGTACGGTCAGAAAAGGGTCGCATTGCTGATTTGATTTTGATAAATGCTAAGCCCTTGTAAATAGGTCATTCATATTCTTCTCTTCAAAAATATTATATATACCGTATTTCGTAATAATTTTGTCATTATTTTCAAATAATAAAAGTTCCCCCCCCCCTCTTAAAAATGCTAAATTAAATTCGTAACTCGTTGGATTATATTTTTCACAATAATTTAATTTATTTTAGAGATTGTACGTATCACATTGTAAATTTTTTGTGTTCAATGCCAAGAAAATTTTTTCCCTCTACCTGTGTCAACTTTGATTAGAGGTGCATAAATGTGGAGATAATCTTCTCTATCCAGTGAGCGGCTGCCTTTTGCTACTGTGGGTCTTTTAATAATTTTTTATTTCAAAGAATTGTAAAGTGTGTTTTATGTGCTAGCCGCACATGGTGATAGAAATCTGATACTTTTTGAAGTATCAGATTTCTATCTATATAATTTAATCGATGTAAGCTATGTTTTTCCATTTCTTTAAACAAACCTGGTGTTTTACCAACGGGCGCTCTTTAATCAATAAAAAACATGAAGTAGGTATGTTAGACAAAATAATTGTGTTACCAATAAAAATAAACTTAATTTTTTCATCAACGTACTTCATCCTCGATGTGTATATTATACTGGAAGGTTTTATCCATATATACGATGTCGGGGGCTGGGGTACATTTCCTCGTTTAATGTGATACGCTGCTCCAATGATATATAAAATGCTAGAACAGCCGCCCTACGACGATAACAACTACTC
Organism: Halesus radiatus; assembly: GCA_022606495.2. Classification (NCBI taxonomy): domain Eukaryota; kingdom Metazoa; phylum Arthropoda; class Insecta; order Trichoptera; family Limnephilidae; genus Halesus; species Halesus radiatus. The sequence goes on along the minus strand of JAHDVE020012355.1, from coordinate 325,795 downwards.
GGAAAATTATAATTTATGAAACGAATTATGGCTTAGATGGATAACTGAGAGTCTTCCGACGTAATTGTTTTAAGTACTCTTAAATATGTAAAAGTATGCTTGAACAAAATGGATTTATGCTTGAACAAAAAGATGGACTATTGTAAAACCTTTAATTTTATTCACCCTGTGATATTTAGTTGTTCAACATTTATTAGTTTGAATTTAACATCTTCGGTTTCCTGATGTTGAATTGGGTGATTAATTGCCTACTGAAGACGGCACTTTGCTGAAATCCATTTAGTTGTTTACAAGAAACTCCGATTGAGGGTGTCATAATCTCACAATCCCCCAACTGTGAGATAATGTCGAATACCTAAGAAAAAATGTCAAAAAATGAAGAACAAATCGTATAAATAAAACTTTTTTATTATAAATTAAATTTAGGTATTTTAAGACAAAACAACACATTTTATTAAAATAAAAAATACGTATTTTCAAAATGGAAATTCGAAGCACACGGGTAATGGCGAACATCATCGTTTTCGGCAAAATCACAACCACTGGTGAGCGAAGCGGCTTTTATATGACCATGTTGGTATGAATTTGGAGGTATCAGAACCTTCTTGAACACGATCGTTCGGAGTTACCCGCTGTTCGGCTGCCATTTGCTACTGTGGGTCTTTTATTTATTTTTTATTTCAAAGAATTGTAAACTGTGTTTTATGTGCTAGCCGTACTTGGTGATAGAAATCTGATAATTTTTGAAGATTATACAAAATATTATATAATTTAATCGACGTAAGCTATTTTTTTCCATTTCTTTAAACAAACCTGGTGTTTTCCCAACGGGCGCTCTTTTCGCCCCATTCATTACAGAATCAAATGATTAGGCGGTTGTGTACAAATGACAGAATGTAGACTTAATTAAAGTCAACGATAATTAGAGTTCCTGAACTTAATGGCATTGAGGTAAGGAAAGGTAATGCTTCTCACTTTAAAATGTCGACCTCTGCGGCTCTTAATAAATTGTGAAGGGAGTCAATTATTGTCAATGAGATGCTGGAAAATTTAGATCTTATTTTTTATTATGAGAGATCTGACTAAAGTGACAAATTCTGTCACGAGAATGAAAAGATTTCGACCTCTCCGTTGTTTGTGCATTATATGAAAAGTATTTTTTTTCATCTATTAAATTCTTGTGAAACTTTAGCCTGAACGTGAAAAAGTACAATGATAGATAGACAGATAGGGAGGACAAAATGAAGGCAAAAACTTATTAGTTGAATATGTTGAGATTTTTTTTCTATTTCTTGGGCATTAACTATTTAACAATTTCTATACATTTTGTTTGAAAAGTTTTATACTGTACTTGTTTAATTTAAGTTAGTTTTAAGAACGCTATTGAATGATACGGATGTGTCGAAACCGGTAGCGAAATAATACATTCAAGTAACAAAAGTACATAGTGAATAAAAATTTTGAAACAGAATAGGTTCAGATAAATAATATTTTTTCTTTGCTGCGAGCTCTGTGACCGTAACGGGGTTAAATCCCAGATAATTAAATAAAATGTATGGGTGTTTAAAATTTTACTTAAAAATTAGTAATTCACGAGGAGTAAACAATTAACAAAAATGGCTGACCGTTTCAGGGGAAATCTATGAGGGAAGTGATGGTCACGCAGTTTGCTGGCCGGAAACCAAGTTTCGGATGTGGCCCGGTAAAAAGTATTTTCAATAAACCGAAAAGTTAAATTAATATACGTTTTCATATGAAGGAAACTGTGTTGCATAAATTTAATGAAAATATATTTTATTAAAAGTAAATTTTTTTTTTTAAAATTCTATTTTCATCAGTTCTCAGATTAGATTGATTAAACCAAAGCAAATTTTAGGGTTTTTTTAAACTTATAATTAATGATCCTACCTTAAATTTTAATCTCGATAAAAAAAACTTTACCGTTTAATAAAAGTCATTTTATTCAAATACTATGTCCAATGACAAAAATGTTTTTGGTATCTACATAATTAATTTTTCTTGGTCAACAATCGATTTTTAAAATAGGTTCGCTTACAAAAGCCGAGACCTAGTTTCTATATAATTTCCGGAAATTATTGAAGTGGAAATATGTTAAAACGTTGCGCATTATGCCAATTGATCGGCGAAAGTGGATTTCTTAACATAATCCAAGACCATAAAAAGGACATAACGTAAGTATTGCTTAGAAAGGGGATAGAATATTTTTAACACTTGGTCACGTTTCACGGAGGAATAAGGGTACCCCGTATTATGTGAAGGGATAGTGTCAGTCCATTACATTTTCATATTTTATACCGAAGGAAGGGATGTTTTGTAGTTATGCAACCCATTTTAGGACCGGAATATTTTTTTTTCGTCAAAAACCCAACGCTTTTATGTTTCTTCATATTCTTGGCATTATTGAGAAAAATAAATTCGTGTTAACCCAACCTAACTATTATGAAGCATACGATTCATAAATAATGACAGCGTTTATTTTACGTTAATTAATTCTTAGGTGATCTAATTTAAGTGAAATCCAAACGTATCTTCTGGTAACCTTGGATCTGCAAGAGACGTTGATGGAATAATTTATAAAAAGCAAATAAACCAATGAAATTGTTTCTGTAAAATTATTTTTTGTTAAACAGCTCAATCTAGAAATACAAAAGTCAATATCGATTTAGAGTTATAAAAAAAAATTAAGATGTTTTTTTTTTTAGATGAGAAATGTGATTTTTTTTTCTTAAAAACTTTGCGAAGGAAATATATAAAAAACGGTTTCCTAGATTTTTCACCTATTTTGTGATCCAATCTAACATTTACGAAAATGATTTTTTTTCTTATTCCAGCTCCCGACTAGAGGTGGTTGCCAAATTCTGCAGTGAGGCGCACTTGCGATTTGTACAGGGTCAGCAGTTGTGTACTTTTATAGTATATGCCCAGCTTCTGAGAGGCTATCTTTACTCTGGCTTCGATGGAGCTCTCATAGCTGAACTATTGTAAATTTTTTTTGATCTACATAATGATTTTTATATATTTCTTTCATAATGTTTTACAGAAGTAGCAAAAATGTGACCTTACTGGGGTACCCCGTTCTAAGGTCACATTTTACATGGTTTTATATATCGATTATTCATCCAAATATTATTATTGTTATTATTATTATAAATTAGATCAAGTTTTTTCTAAGTTTGTTAGTTTTTTTAAGTAAGTTTTAGTAATTATATTAAAATATTACTAAGAGAACATTATAATGCAATAAATAAATAAAAATTCCGAAATCTAGAAGAAAACATACCGTTAAATCTATATTCTTCCTTCCCGTGTCCATAATCCATATCTTAATAGTTATTTTTTAACTTCGGTTAATTTTGTAATGGTTTTTATTGCTAGATTGAGGATTTTAAATACTTTTGTAGAGAAGTATTGCAAAATTCTTTGTCCGAAAGATGTTTTAGTTGTAGGTAGGTGGAATGTAAGTTGTAATGAGGATCTTGTGAATCGAACCGAGTTTGTATTTGCAAAGTTATCCTGATTTTTACCGCTTAAATTAAAATACCCTTTGAATATAATTACACTAAGCAAATCAATAGGGGGTTTGTTGGGAAGATTGCAGGGTAATAGGTAATCATTTTCTTTTACAAAAGATTAAATATTTCATTTACTAACAGCAAATTTTCAATTTCAATAAACCCATCAAATTTTAACCCCTCTTATCTTAAATGTATTGTTGTGATTTTTTCACTAAAATCGACATACCGACAAAGGATTTTCATTATCTCCAACAAGCAACAAAGCGCCCTTCACGAAGTTAAATAATAGTTTACCTAACTCCCAAAGTTATCCTGATTTTTAACATTTTTGATGCAAAGATTTTTGATGGAAAGTTATCCTGATTTTTAACGCTTAAATTAAAATACCCTTTGAATAAAATTACACTAAGCAAATCAATGGGGGAGTTTGTTGGGAAGATTGCAGGGTAATAGGTAATCATTTTCTTTTACAAAAGATTAAATATTTCATTTACTAACAGCAAATTTTCAATTTCAATAAACCCATCAAATTTTAACCCCTCTTATCTTAAATGTATTGTTGTGATTTTTTCACTAAAATCGACATACCGACAAAGGATTTTCATTATCTCCAACAAGCAACAAAGCGCCCTTCACGAAGTTAAATAATAGTTTACCTAACTCCCAAAGTTATCCTGATTTTTAACATTTTTGATGCAAAGATTTTTGATGGAAAGTTATCCTGATTTTTAACGCTTAAATTAAAATACCCTTTGAATAAAATTACACTAAGCAAATCAATGGGGGAGTTTGTTGGGAAGATTGCAGGGTAATAGGTAATCATTTTCTTTTACAAAAGATTTAATATTTCATTTACTTACAGCAAATTTTCAATTTCAATAAACCCCTCAAATTTTAACCCCTCTTATCTTAAATGTATTGTTGTTTATTATTCTTGTGATTTTTTCACTAAAATCGCCATACCGACAAAGGATTTTCATTATCTCTAACAAGCAACAAAGCGCCCTTCACGACGTTAAATAATAGTTTACCTAACTCCCCCAGTGCGGGGGGAGGGGTCCCGACCAAAATTGCCATAACAAAAGGTTATTATTACTCCATACATCACACGAATATAATTGCAGGAAAAGTGCACAACATTTCCAGTGCAGACGATAAAATACACCGCAAGTAAATGGCCCGGAAAACCCTCAAATGAGACAATCCTCCCCTCAAAGGTTTCTTCACACCCTTATGCGGTGCAATACAATATTACAGCGATTCTCAAATGTTGCGGATATTTAAAACATCGAGCCGAACCATCTATTTTGAAATAACCATGTGAAATTCAATTTGATAAACGTCACCACTTCATTTGTTGTAGACGGACCTACGATTATATATACAAATTAGGTAACTTCTATCGTGCATGGCATCAAACAATTGATTTATTGTTCACGCGAGTTCATCGGTTACCTACTTCCAAATAATGCGTGCTATTATGTGCATCTCCCTTTCCTCCTAGCGTCCCCGTTATTTGACCTTCCGCCATCGAGTTCTAATCAAATTGCCGCCGCAACTAGTCTCCTGTACCCCTGTAACTTGCGATTTAACCTATACAAGTGAAACACGAGTGAATTATCTACAGTAAATGGTGAAATCGGTGAGTCCCTTCTTTTACCACTTCCAGCTATTATTGTTCCTCAATCCTCTGCCATAGTCGCTCGAAAATCATGTTACATACAATAGCAACCGCACAAATATCACGATCGTTACGATCACGAATGGCTCCACTCGCAAGCACCATTGGCTTTATTCTAAGAAATTGTTCGTTTAATTTTGAATCCACCCAAACATATTGATTCCAGAAATACTAAACAAGTTTGAATATACTACACAATACTACCATCTTCTTGAGCCAGTGAATTTATATGATGTACAAGTATTATTATTATTGAAATAAGGTTGTCGAGAGAAATAGCACAGGGATAGGATAATGCAGCCAGTAAGTGTGGGTTGAATAAATTGTAAGGGCGATTTATTTCGAGAATATTAAAAAAAAAATTCAACGTTAATATTCAAGTCCTGTGAAAGCTATAGTCAAGTTCTGTTATTATTCAAACAACTAGCCCATAATATAATAATAACATAACTTTGACACAACTTGAATATCAACTTTAAAAATGTGACGAGACATTGAAATTCTTCTAAAATACCCGCCATTAGCCTATAGCCATTTTGAAGAACGTTAAATTCTGTTTTTCTGTCACCAGGAAGATACGAAATAAATATTTTCTTAAACGAAGCTCTAAAATTACACTCTGCTGTTCATTATTTTATAGTGTCCGTTTCAAAAATCAAACATGTAAATCCTTTTATGTAAAAAAAAAAGAAATAATAATATAATTTAACCACATCGGTTGAGTGCAACGGGCATAACGCTAGTATTCTTGAACTTTTTATTCCATAAATGTATGTTTTAGTTTACAATAACCTTACGATTTAGATTAAGTTATGTCAGGTTTGAATTGGTTTCACCAGATTTGATTTGTTTTGATTAGGTTAGGTAAGTTTCGTTTAGGTTAGGTTTGATATATCAATATACCCGCACATTACAGGAAACCTGATCGCACCTAACCTCGCTTAGTCTAACCTAACCTAATATTACCTTACATTAACTTACCTTACCTTACCTTACCTTACCTAACCTATCCTAACCTTACCTTACCTTACCTCACCTTACTTTACCTTACCTCACCTTACCTTACCTTACCTCACCTTAACTTACCTTACCTTACCTTACCTTACCTCACCTTAACTTACCTTACCTTACCTTACCTTACCTTACCTTACCTTACTTTACCTTACCTTACTTTACCTTACCTTACCTTACCTTACTTTACCTTACCTTACGTTACCTTACCTTACCTTACCTTACCTTACCTTACCTTACCTTACCTTACCTTACCTTACCTTACCTTACCTTAGCTTACCTTACCTTACCTTACCTAACCTTACCTTACCTTACCTTACCTTACCTTACCTTACCTTACCTTACCTTACCTTACGCTTACCTTACCACCTTACCTTACCTTACCTTACCTTACCTTACCTTACCTTACGCCTTACCTTACCTTACCTTACCTTACATACCTTACCTTTACCACATACCTCTTACCTTACCTTTACCCATTACCTTACCTACCTTACCTTACCTTACCTTACCTTTACCTTCTTACCTTACCTTACCTTACCTTACCTTACCTTACCTTACCTTACCTTACCTTACCTTACCTTACCTTACCTTACCTTACCTTACCTTACCTTACCTTACCTTACCTTACCTTACCTTACCTAACCAGATCTTGCCTTACATTACCTTACCTTACCTAACCTAACCTAATCTTGCCTCACCTTTCCTAATCTAATCTAACCTAATCTCGCCTAACCTTATCTAACCCAGCCTAACCTAACATTATTTGGTCAATGTGCGGGTAACTTAAATTACTAATAATACGATTACGAAAATATTAAATCGTAGGTGCCAAATTATGATTTATATTAGGGAATAATAAATTCAATATCAATTAGCAATAATAAGGTTACTAAATTACATTTGAGAATAATAATATAATTGAATCAACTCCGTAGGATGCAATGCGGAAAACGCTAGTATTATATTAAACAGTTATACTTCATAACTTTTTATACTACTTTTCCTTTAATTTAGCACCGACAATCATTCCTTACAGATTGAGGACCTTCGCCCTGTTGTCTTACATAGATATATTTTGTATCATACACTTGCAAGGGGAGTCAGTAATTCACACACTCTACAAAAGGCCACCACATCATCTATTATATTTTACTGCACATTTTTTGGTTGTGAACTTTAATTTTAATGCTTGCATTCTGCATCCCTAGTCGTTAGGATTTTATTTGCCGCGAATAAATGCCAACTGAAAGTTCTGGAGTTTCTGAGCTGCTTTATTTATTTTATAAACGCGTACACCTTTTTACTATGTTTGAAATGTCTTAACCGCAACTTCTTTTATTGCCTTTTTAAAAGAATAATTTTGTCACTTGGAAATATTTTCACTTTGGTGTTTCCTTTTTTTAAAATAATTTTGTAATGCTTTTGTTTGCTTTTATAGTCTTACGAAGTAGTAGGATATAACTACAATTTATACAAAAGGTTAATTGTTCTATTATTTATCATTTATTACCTTTTAAATATTCAAAGGGAGAAACTCATTTTAAAATGTTCAAATCTGAAAGATGAAAAGAGAATTTGATTTAAAAAAATAAATAATTATACTGCATCATTATTACATCTATATGTTTACTAGAAAAATAAAAGGAAATAAGCCTATATAAAGTGCCGAGTAGCTTTCATATGGTGATAATCAAAATCTTATATATTTTTGAGTGTGGGTTATTCTCTTCTGGTTTGATAAGATATATTTTTTTTTAATTACAGCTCGATGACTGACATAAATTTAAAAAAAAACCGACTTTCTCGAGAAACTTTTACATAATTATTAAATGGAGGGAAGGGAAAATGGAAATGAAATATTACATCTCAGATTTTGAAAAACATGCGTGGAAAGAAACAGACAGAAATAAATATATAATTTTATTTGGATTATTCCCTATTCTTAGTAGATCTTCCATGAAGTTTTGTGCGGTTAAATTGTTGAAAGGTAGATGCTTTAATCTACAACGTTAAGAATTCAAAGGAATCTAGTTGTTTTTAATAAGTAAGAAGTTTGCTTCATTAAAATGAATAATCTCACCAGAGCGAAGTTGAAGATGTTTTGTATTATTCATTGACAAAGTTGCCCCGCTCCGCCACGATGCTTCCCTACTCCACTATTATTTGAGGCGGTAAACTGGGGAGACGTCTGCCGCTAGCAAATGTGAGTGATAAAAAGGCAAATAATTCTGATTCGACTCCTCCCCACGAGACCAAGTACTCAGAGGTAGAATCTTATCCTGCCGGTGAAAATGAACACTCATTAACCTATTTTCCTGTGAATATTTTACTTTCAGAATTATTTCTCATGGCTGCAGTAATTTATTTATTTATTTTTATTATGGAAGGAAAACAGTACTCGTACATTGGTTACAGTGAGAAACAGTTTACAGAAATTAGAATTACTTAGTGGGTACCTATGATATGTTTCTTTGTAATGTCTTATTTATACATCTATTTACCGGGCGACATGTGTAGTGATAATTGTGTGTGAGTGTGTTTGTAGGTGATCTACATAGAGAAGTGTTGCACATGTATGCGCATTGAGCAGTTTATATCATTGTCAAGTAGCTCATAAATGTGACCACTGTCAATGTTAGATTTGCTTAGGTAAATTACAAGGTATGCTACAAGCATAATAATATAGCACAAATAATTATAAAAGGTAACTATTAAATTTGGCATTAGGTCGAATAATGACATCAGAGAGTATATAAGGAAAAAAAATCATGAGGGATATAAAAGTAAAATATATGCGTACATATAAAACATATAGTAAACTTAAGGTTAATATTGATTGAAAAGATATGATAGTATGGCCTTCTTGTACTTACCTTCAATGCAGAAATAGATCCGCTACATCTGCGTATCTATTACTAACTTTATGCAATCTAGGTACAAGGGAGTGTTTGTAATGCTCAGTCATGGTGTTACATTTAAACCGGATTTTGGAACGAGTTGCTCTTACATGTATATGAAATTGAATGAGGATAATTAAATCAGGGCTGTACTGTCTACCTATTACAATTTTGAACATAAATATTAATTCCGAAATAATTATTCGATTTGAGATTTATTAAATTTAGTTATATAATCAATTAATTATAATTAATACTTTCAATGGGAATACCGAGTTTATAATTAACGTGTCTTCGGAATTTATGTTGAATTTTTCCGATTGAATCTGAATGTATTTAATTCGAGACAGAAACTCGGTACAGTAAATATAATTATTTAGAATTCTATGAAGAAATATCAAATATGCTGTTCGCCTTTGTTGTAATTAATGATCGTATCGTTTGAATATACTTTTAGGATTTTTTTGGTAAGTGGAAAGTATTGTTTTAACTGCATCCAGGTCGTGAGGTTTCTAAAAGTCAACGTCATCTTTTAGGATGCTACATGTAAGTTTTGTTAAATGAAAGAGGAGTGAATTTGAATCCTGGGGAGACGTATATTTCTTAGATGGCTTGGATATGTAGTGATAATGTTCTGAGAAAAAGGCACTTATGTGAAAAATTTAGAATAAGTAACTAACGCGCAAAAAGAAGTTTGGGGAGTCTAGAGAGAATTATAAAAAAATGGCAAGATCAATTGAAAAAAAATAAGATTTAGTCGTTGCACGTGGAGAGTTGGAATAATAATATGGGTGTGTTTGGTTTACATATACATATATTTATATTACCTCTTCGCTTTTTGGGGAGCCGGAAAAGGAGGAGTGAACAAGGGTTTTGAAGAGACTCATGTTGAAGGAGGAAAGAAGCCCAGAGAAAAGTATGCGAAACTATGACATTCTAAACACATCCAGTCGTTTTTTTTTCAATTGGGCAAAATCGGATCTTAGCGGGATACGACGTCACAGAAATTCAAATCCTGCAATCCACTAAAAGTATAGAAAAAAATCCGCTTTATTGAAATCCGGCTATCTCGTTGACATTCTGAACACATCCAGCCGTTTTTTTTTAAATTTGGATTAAAATCGGATTTTAGCGGAATACGACGTCACAGAAATTCAAATCCTGCAATCCGCTTAAAAAATAGAAAAAAATGGGCTATATTTATAAAGGAACATGTAGAAATCGTTTTTTAAAACTCTATTCCACTTTTATTTTTGCCAGTGACCGATTCAGCCTGTAAAGGCTATCTTCAGACTGGTACATTTAATTCTTAAACTATGGGTTATATACAATTTTGGGTATCAAGAATAACAATCCATGATTTTACTTGGATTATATTTTTCAGTATTGTTATAGCATGATTCTATAAAACTTTAATTATCTGGTACTTGTATGTAGAAAAAGTTGTGTAGCGATCCATCATCTCCGCTTGCTCTCGTAGAGAAAGTAAGTAAAGCTTATTAAAATCAAATCATATATAATTACTTTGCATAGATTTTCTGTGTCCACCTGAATTTTCAGCACTGTAATAAGGTTATTATATTTTCACTGGATACAATTTTCAAAGTAAGTTAGATAATTTGCTATATTTTTTCTCAAGCTGTATTCAGATGCAAGTAAAAAAACTTATCATTAAATACTAACAAAATACTTTAGGCTGGATTCTGTCTCCCGTCTGAAAACGGCCTCGCTTTACAACATTGTTAATAATTTTGTTCACGCATTTACAAAACTCAATTAGTGATAGAGTTATAATAATTGTCTTTGTCTTTCTGTTGAAAAGAGGAAAAGTAATCGACAACAAGTTTTATTTCTCGAAATTGCTGTTAATTTAAGGAAAATGAGATATTTATTAATTATGAATTGGTTTTGTTTGATATATTTTCTATGGAATACATTGTTTCAACAACAGTCTCCTTTAAGTTATGTTATATCGATTTTGCGTTTTATTAACATTTAAAAAAAACATTAATAATATGAATGGAATTACTATGTTATTTGAGAAGTTTGATAGATCTTGAACATAATTTAAATTTTAATAAAGAATCGCTTTGGTCAGGACCAGATTCAGGATGTAAAAGTTAATTTAAACGGCTTTAGCTGTTTTTAATTATAAGATCTGAATAGTCAGGTGCGTCTCAATAATCCTTTTCCCTCTATCCTTCTCACAATCACTTCTTCGGTATCAAAAAATACTGCAAATAAAGATTCCATAGTTCTACTGGCTAACTGATACTGAACGTTATCGCATAAAAAATGTATGTTTTTTATTTAATTTATTGCAATAATTTATAACAAATCTAAAATAAAATATAAAATACAAAAATAAATATTGGTCGCAAATAGGAATCAAACGCGGTACCTCCGTCTTACCGGACAACACTCATCCGCTGAGCTAATGAGATCTAATTACTTTTCGTCATTTTATTCGATATAACTAACTAACTATCACGTCATTTTCCGCAGGGGTAGGCAGAGAGGACGGACCGCCAAACAACTCGATCTTGGCATACACTTCTTACTTCATTTACATTCATACAGAGTCTCATACATTCTCTTCTTTTATTCCGACTTCTGACGTGGCCCGACTCAAGTATTTGATTTTCTTGATCGTGCCATGTCTTCCCCGGGCGTCCCCTGCTTCTTATTTCATTCACATTCGAGTCATATATTCTCCTTACACTCTTTTCTTCGTTCATTCACTCCACATGCCCAAACCATCAAAGTGTTCCTTTCTTAATTTCGCTCATTACGCAATCTTTAAGAATCTCAATATTTTTCACACGATCATACATGGTTTTACAACACATTCGCCTCAGAGGTCTCATTTCTACGGAATTCAGTTTACTTTCTCCCTTCCTCTGCCAATTCCATACCTCACTGCCATACATCAGGGTTGATATCAGCACTCTACTGTGGACTGCTAGCTTCGATTCTTTGGACAACATTTTGTTACTGCCAACCGCGTTCAGTCCTCCATTAATGGAGTTTTCTGCATTCACCCTTTTTCCAATATCCCTGTCAGTCTTTCCATCTCTCTTAATCATACTTACCAAATATACGACCTGCTCCAAGTATTCATCATTCATAACTATATTACAAACTGTTTTCGTACACTCTCTTTCAAACACCATGACTTTAGACGTACGTATTCGTCATTAGCTCATTCTTCATACATACTTCGTTCATCCTTGATATGAGGGACTGTAAATCTTCTATATTTCAATAATTACGTGGTTTTAAAATAAATTCATTATAATTGTGTGGTTTCAAAGTATTTTTTCACCACATCGATATACTTATATACAGTATGGGCAGTTAATAAGCTAACAATTTTAATAAATTTTAATTTTAAAATTTTAAATTTTAAATTTTAAATTTTAAAAATTTTAAATTTTAAATTTTAAATTTTAAATTTTAAATTTTAAATTTTAAATTTAAAATTTAAAATTTAAAATTTAAAATTTAAAATTTAAAATTTAAAATTTAAAATTTAAAATTTAAAATTTAAAATTTAAATTTTAAATTTTAAATATAGTTATAGCAAATGTGATAAATGAGTTTCTAAAGTTATTAAATGCAGTAACTAGAAAAGTTGTCTAGCTTCATTAAAAAAATCCTAGATGTCGCTTTAATTAATTTGAATTATTATGTGGAGTTAGACATACTACATACCTTGGATTGAGAGACAAGCGATTGAATTCGCAAAAATTTTGGACTGGACCTTGTTACGTATGAACTCAAAATAAATGTATCTATTTCAAAAGAAGATAATACAACGAGTGACATTTTAAGCTGAATGTTATTTACCAAATTTCCCTACTTATAAATTTTCAAACATTCCATTTTCAACGTTATTTCTGTAATAACTTATCATTATAGCTCTGCCATGAAATCAGTAATTATTTCTATTATTAAATTACATTTAATGAACAAAAATTCTACGAACTATTTTTAATTGGGCGTGCGTGAGGCACACATCATACTTAACTTGTATTATTTACTTAATATTGGATTCCGAAACGCTTTTAACTAGCTAAAACATCATTATAATGTAGATAATCCTAGTGGCTGGTAAGAGGACTGTCACCAATGTTGTTCGGCGTGACGTCAACAACGCCATATTCACGAACTAAAACGAACATGCGGTTTTGGCGGCAAATCAAAAACGGCACATTTTAAGCCGTTATAAAAAAATGTACTCGTAAACATAAAAATAAAATAAAAATGCCATCGTTTATGTACTTTTATTCTTACTGTTTTTCGGCAAAACAATTATCGAAGAAATATGCATTCAAAATTCAATCAGTCAAATCATAAAAGAAAAAGACAAATATCAATTTTCAACTAAAACCCGTATTTTTCCATGCCCAACATTAAATACTCCATTCGCACAATTCTATACAAGATGTTTTTTAATCGACTACCAGAAGAAATTAGAAGTACTTCTAATAAAATCTAAATAGTGAAACTCTGTTAATTTTTTTTTTTAAATATTCTATAAAAAACATTATTTCAGTTTACTTCACTTATAAAAATTCTCCGCAATAATCACGACAACTCCTTATTCACTTTTTTATAAAATTATATGTTTTTATATATTTTTTATATGAATACCGCAAAAGAGTCCCAACTGCTTCCAAACGTCTGGAGCCAGTGCGACCATGGCATCCGCAATTGGGGAATGTTGTGAGGCTGAATGTATTGTGGAGGGTAAGGAGAAGGGGAATGTGATCTACATTATAAATTTAGGATAACTAATCGAAGCTTAAAAACCTCATTGTAATATATTGCTTATAATCATATTGACAATATTAATCAAAATGAAAAAGGTGGTAGCCAAAAACATATTTTATAATGATATTAACAATTCTTAGAAATCGAACTATGATACCGATAAAAATGACGGAACGGATTAGGGTAACTGTAGTTCAGTGGATTAGAGCGGAAGTTCCCGGACAGACCACGAAGTCCTCTTTAATATTCCAACATATTTTTAGCTGCTACCTTTTTTATCATGACAACAAGATCCTACCCGAATTATTTTTTTTTCCGGATAGACCATGAGGTCTTGGGTTCGAGTCCCAGTTGCAAACGTATCTTTTTCTTTTCTTTATCTTTTCGTTTGCATGTATCATTTTGAACGTTGTTAATTTAACTTCAATGATTAAAAATACACTATTAATTTTTCAAAACGAATATCTTTGAAGTATTCCTCAAAACAGTACTTACTATTTTTGGTTATTTTTATTTACACTTTTTTTTTTATTTCTCTTATAGTGGTAATTTATTATGTAAATTTATTTTCAGGTTTTGAATAACAAACACCCGTTAGCCAAACTAATAAAAAGTAGTTTATATGGACCTTTTTATATATTGTAAAATTAATAAAACTAATAATAGTGAAGTACATAACACTCCTATTCTGTACACAAGCCAATACTTCGAACAGAAGAACAGTAAATATTCTGAAAATGTGTTTGATCAAAATATTTTGTAAATGCATGAAATATGTACTTTTACAAATAAATAATAATAATATTTTTTTATTATCTTATTTTTTTATAACAAAATAACAAATAATGATATCCTTACTGAGATTTCCCGTGCCGAGGATTTCATTTACATAGTATTAAATTACATTATACTAAATTGATGTTCTTGACGAAAAAAATAAAAATAATTCTTAGGTGAGGTGTTTTGTATTTGGTGTTAATATATTTTCTATTTCAGATCTCCCGTGTAACGTATCCAGTGTTTTATTTTATTTTTAAATTTATTATGGTTGTTGTGATATTTAAATTATGGTAGGATTTTGTTGTAGAGTTTAGTACCATAGTATAAGTTTTTTTTTTATCCAAATACTGTACAAAAATAAAATATCATATGAAGATAAATAGCTCCTATTTACCAATGTACCGCGCATTCAAAACAACAAAACGACCTCAATGTATCGTCAGATCGTTGTCATAGTTTTTCACTTGTTCAATGTATATCACGTAAAATAAAACCGATTCAACAAAAAGCAGAGAAGGAAGCGATTCTAACCATTGAATCAACTAAATAAAGAAAAATGTTATAGTTTCGTGGGATGGAGTTTAGTCAAGAAGTCGTGTTCCGCTAGGTGTTATGTTCCCTTTTATGCTACCTGCCTTCAATGGTCTGACATAAAAGAAATAACAATTGCCTATAAAGGAAAACAACATGGACTCGAATAAAAAATCATGATCCAATTTGCCTACATGTTATATTTAAACTCGCTCAGTACCCATGATGCAAGGCAAACGACCTACCCGTGCGGTCTCATACAGATACATTGCAAATTGTAAGAGCTTTTTGGGAAACCTTCAATGACTAATATAGACTTGTGAGCTTTTGTACTAAAGGCTTCTCTACGAATGTGACTTTGAATTTGATTCGTTCATGTATGAATTCTTTTTCGTTGATTTTAGCCACACTATATAGATTTTTAATTTAGTCCAATATCAGAGCTTCCAGTCCGTACGTATGTTGTCATAATATTTTTAAAGAATGCAAAAAAAAATAAACAAGTTTTTTTTTTTTAATATCTACATCAGTCTATTAGATTTATATGAATGAAGCTAATATACGCCCTCGAAATGTTGTGCTGGAGGAAAAATCACAAATCCGTCAATTCTGGAATAGTTTGGCATCCACAATATGCCATCAACTGTCAGCCTACAGCATATGATCAGATTCTTTGGATATGTCGTTCGCCAAACTGAGAACTCTAACCTGGGGAAGCTTATGGTCACTGGCAAAGTGGAAGGCAGGAGAAATGAGGAAGGACACCGATGCGTTGGAGTGACCAAACTTGGCAGGCGTATGGAATGTCGGTGTCCGCAGCTCCCTACGAAGCGCAGAATCACGAGGAGTGGAGGATCTTTTCTTCTGGAGGAGGTCTTGATTTCTCATTAATATGTTGGTGGGGTGTTATGATTTTTTCTTCTCCTGTATTTTATCTTTAAGCATATAGATTAATAAGTAAACAATATAAAGTATATAAAGTAAACAATAGTGTTGTAGTTATTTCGATTAATGTTTTTATTCCGATTTGTTTCGCACAGCTGGTTGAAATCAAAACAGATTGCAGTGTTCTGACAAAATTCCTAATTCATGGCATAACTTCTCGCATGATTTCAGGACATTTGTATTCTATGTAGGTATACATAGAATACATACGATGAATTCGATCCTGATGAATATAGCACCGCTTTCGAAACTTGTAGATGTGTGTATATTAAAATAGTGGTGAATACAAAATAATAGTCCGGTCAGTGGCTGAGTTGGCATCGCGTTTGAGTCTCACCCAGGCGTCGTGAGTTCAATTCCTCGGCTGGCTTAGTCCTCCATTACGACACAAGCAACATATTCCGTTTACTGTTCAAATATTGTCAGGTTATTCGTAACCAGGGAATATTTGTCTTTCTTTTTAAGAAGAATAAGAAGAATTTTTAATTAATTTATTAATAATACCAATACCAAACTTTTGAAGAAATTATATACTATGTATCTAATTACTATAATTCGTAAGCAGGGAATATTTGTTTTTCTTTTAAGAAAAAAATTAAAAAAAAAAAAAAAACAAACAATTTTTGTAATAACTCTTTTTTTTATTGTACCGTATTATCAGGTAATATATCTATATATTCGTAAAAATTACATACATCTATTATAAGTAGTTTCCCCAGAATAGCTACGTATATTCAGAGAAACTTTTTTTTTATCTTACCGATCGGATACGATGGCGTTCAATGGATACAAATTTCGCGTTCCGATGGGTTATTTCGACGTAATAAAAGTTGCCTTTTTTGTGATAGTACCAACCGGTCATGCTCTTCACTTGAAGCATCAAAAAGTATGAACACCTAAAAATGAAGAACGAAAAAATTAAATAAAAAATTAATTGAGTATGATAGTCAGAAGCATGGTAGATACTCTCAGAATCGCCCCGGTGAAATGCCACCATTCAGAATCGATTTTTATATTTACTTATGTAGCGAGTATTCAAAACGACTAACCAACAAACCATTACGCCGTTTCTCCGCAGGAGTATGCAGAGAGGACGGATCGCCAAACAACTCGATCTTGGCATATATTTCTTGCTTCATTCACATTCATGTATCGTCTGATACATTCTCTTCTATTTTTCCGACTTCTGACATGGACCGATTCAAGTTCTCTTGATCGTGCCATGTATTCCTTAGGCGTCCCGGCAAATATGTTTACGAGAGATGGAAATACAGGTAGGGATATTGAAAGAAGAGTGAATGCAGGAAACTTCAATAATGGAGGACTGAACGCGGTTGGCAGTAACAAAATGTTGTCCAAAAAAGCGAAGCTAGCAGTCCACAATGGAGTGCTGATGTATGGAAATGAGGCATGGAATTGGCAGAGGAAGGATGAAAGTAGACTGAATGCTGTAGAAATGAGGTCTTTGAGGTGACTGTGTGGTAAAACCATGTATGATCGTGAAAAATGTTGAAATTCGTGAAAGAGGCAAAGCTGATGTAAGCGTAATGAGTAATATTAAGGAGGGGATTCTTAGATGGTTTGGGCATATAGAGCGAATGAACGGAAGTGTAATGAGAGTATATGACTCAAATGTGAATGGAGGAAGTATTGATGTAATGCCAAAAAATTAAAAAGCTCTTTATCCATGTGTAAAAAAACATAATAGAATAACGTCCAGTCATTCCTGGGCATCCTTTCAATAGCGCGATAAGCTCACCCGCAAAGCACCAATTTTAAACAGTTCGGTATTTTGACTTTCCACCATTTCGACGGCAGACGTAACATTTTAAATTTTCCGTACTGGTAAAGAGTAAAATGGTAAAAGGACATACTCCGTTAAACGAGCTAAACTTTTAAAAGATTTTCCTCAACAAACTCGTAACAATGGTACAAAATTTAATAATCATTATGAAAACAATGTTTACATTACCAAGGAAATGATCCGTATTCAGTTACATATGAAAAATAGCTTTATTTGCAAATCTTTTGTTAAATCTTTTCGAATTTTTATTATTTCGCTATTTATTTTCCTCCAATTTATATTATTATTTACTATATAATAAATAAATAATTCCAAATATATCCATTAGGTTTCCGAGAAACTTCCGAGATATCTTCTTTTACTCCGAGGTTACTAATCTGACAGTGTTTGGATTCCTTCTATTACCACCGTTATCAGCGGAAAATGTTGCTTGAGGATTAAGCAAGCAGAGGATTAAACCCGCAACGCCTGGGTGGGAACCTGATGACCGAATAACCGATCTCCTGGTTCAAAATTGAGTTGTCCCCTAGATAAGTACTCCATCATTGAACGACCAACATTTTTCACATACATTTTTTATTGATTTATTTCGATTTTATTTTATTACATTTTATTGTATTTTTATTTTATTTTATTTTATTTTATTTTATTTTATTTTATTTTATTTTATTTTATTTTATTTTATTTTATTTTATTTTATTTTATTTTATTTTATTTTATTTTATTTTATTTTATTTTATTTTATTTTATTTTATTTTATTTTATTTTTATTTTATTTCATTTTATTTTATTTTTTTTTATTTTTTTTTTATTTTATTTCATTTTATTTTATTTTATTTTAATTTATTTTATTATAATTTTTATTTTATTTTTAATTTTTTATTATTTACTTTTTTTTTTAATTACTTTTTATTGTTTATTTATTTATTTGACTTTATTGTGTTTTATTTTATTGTATTTTATTATTATTTTTTAACTATGAAAACGAAGTTTAAAAAATAAAAACTGAAAAACAATTTTACTGTTTTCAGGTTGTGTCGATATATCGACTTTTATTGTGAGAAAGTTATAAAGTTTCATACAATACGGGATGTTTAAATATAAATACAATATGTTAGATAATTACATTATTATATGGCTTACATTACCTACCTCAATAGGTGAAACCTATTCTGATGTAGGTAGTAAAAGGAATTTCCACATTATTGAGTTATTTGTAAGCTAGGACTATTCTAGGACCTTCAAAAATTATTCCCTTACAGTGCTAGAAAATCCCTTGAGCTCGAGCCTTGAGCAATTAGAAATTTGTACTTTTCAATTTGGATAAAAATGAATAATGATAAAATATTGTGTGTAAGTGCTGAGAAAGATGAAAAAACGTTGACCTAGCATAAAACGCATGATTCGTTTATTACAGCTGGAAGACCGCCGGTTACTAGTGATGACCGTGCATCGTGACATGGTGAACGAAACACCGCACCTCTTTCGCTCACTACCGCAAATATGCGTATACGATCCCAATTTTCAACAAATACTTAATTTTTTTTATCTAATACATAAATGTATTGCTGAGAAACACCCAAACATGATTTCTGTATTTCGTATATTTACTGAGATATTGAAAATTATTCATTTTATTTTCATATTAATATTAATAATTCAATATTTTAAAATAATTATATTATTCACTTTTTGGATTAATTACTTACCTACTTTAACCAGTTTTTGTTTATGTTTATAATTTGCCTATTCTGAAATTATTGTGTTTTATGTTTATCATTTGTCTATACTTGACATTATTATTTTTTACTATTCTGTATATTCCTAATGAAGAAAGCATTGCTTTCGAAACATGTTGGTATGTGTATATTAATAAAGTAGTAAATAACTTAAAATTGGTATTTAATTCATTAATTAAAGATGTGTCAAATCAATTGGTACCATTGATTCCATTTTATAAACAAAAACGCACACTTAGTACAAACTTTAGACAGATATGTATGTTCTAACTACGAAATTAAAGTAACGATAACTTTGAAACATATTTAACCTTAGAATAGGCGATGTGAGTGGTTAAGAGGAACGGCTCCCCTGCCTTCTTCAAACATAACATAAATTTTGAGGTCAAATACCCATCCAAACTGAATGACATATTTTTTTTAACTAAAGGTTTAGTAAATATCTAGTACATATAAGGCGTATTTTATTTATTTGTTTTAAATTATGATGTATATGCCATGAAAAAAAAAAACAATTTTCATACTTTAAGAGGCAACTTAGAAAATTATTTGGTGGTTTATTGTATTTTTTTTTAATTATCATATTTATTGTGTAAATATGAGTATGTAAATAAAAAAATAAAAAAAAAACATTAATAAAAAGGTTATTTCAGGTCAACATTTTAAATTATTTATGGCAAATTTGTGTTCCAACGTAAATTGGTCGTTTTTAATTTAATTTGAAAGTCCGCCATAATGCTTGTTTTAACATTTAGAAAAAAAAAAAATTTAATTTAGACGGCGTAAATTTTTTTTAAATCACCGGTATCCCCCGAATATTGTTAAAGGTGCCTCTAAAATCGTGTAAAATCAATTCCTCTAATGGACTATATTTCATAACGTAAAAAAAATATTT
This sequence comes from Halesus radiatus, assembly GCA_022606495.2. NCBI lineage: Eukaryota > Metazoa > Arthropoda > Insecta > Trichoptera > Limnephilidae > Halesus > Halesus radiatus. The sequence goes on along the minus strand of JAHDVE020012355.1, from coordinate 305,197 downwards.
CTTCTTATCCGTATTAGATATTTACTATACTTTTTGATTAAAAAAAAATCAATAGGTTCAGGTGAGTATTTTGACCTCAAATCCATAATTAAGTTTCTATGAAACAGGCCGCGCAGCCGTTCCTCTTAATAGAACAGTGCAAAAAAAAATGGTTATCTTGTGTTCATAAAAATAAAAGAAACAGGGATCATTCTGTCATAATAACTGTGATATTTTGATTTCTGTAATATAAATTTTTCCCACTTCCATACTGATTGTAAATTACTAAGTTTGTGGGCTACTATTCGTCAAGCAAATGTTTGCGTAAAGCGATCCTAATTCATTACGGCCAAACCCGGCGCCACCAATAACTAAATATTCAAAGCATCTAAATTATTCAACGATTGGCTTAACTACCGACAACTTTCTTCACAAATATTGGAATAACTTGTTCTCCGATATCGGCCGGGAAATTGGGAATGCTAGTTGGAATGCGGCCTTACAACTTTGTGAAATGAACTCTTAAAATATTATCTCACTTGTAAACTCTGTTCATATTTTTACTAGTTATGTGTGTTTTTTATGATAACTGAATAGGAACTATAACCAACAATAAAAATAATGATAGTTGGATGATTTATGTAGCGCCGAGATTGTTTGCTAGGGTTTATCTTATTATGTACATTATGAAATATAGGCCATTGAAGAATTTTAGAGAGAGCTTTAACAATCATTTGGGGGCTGACGGTGATTTAAAAAAAAAGTTTTACCCCGTCTGCTTTGAAAATAGAATGAAATATATAATATAATAATTTAAAACATATCAAAATAAGCATTATGGTGGACTTTAAGTTAAATTAAAAACGACTAATTTATTAATTTTTGTTTTAAATTATGAAGTATATGCCATGAAAAAAAAAATCAAATTTAAAAGCAACTTAGAAAATTATTTGCGGGTTTGTCGTACTTTTTAAAAAAAATTATAATGTTTGCTACGTAAATATGATTACGTAAATAAAACATAAAAATAAAACATTAAAAGAAAGGTTTTTTCGGGTCGATATTATAATTCACATTGGAACACAAATTTGCCGTACATAATTTAAAATATCGACCCGAAATAACGTTTTTTTTAAATGATTTGTTTTCATATTTTTACGTGCGTAATCATATTTATATAGCAATTATGATTATTTAAAATAAAAATACAATAAACCTGAAAATAATTTACTAAGTTGCCCATAAAATTATGAAAATAAAATTCATTGCCTATCCTTAATAATTTTAAATAAAAAAAAAAAAAAAATCACTTCTCATACGTACTAGAAATTTACTAAACCTTTAATTTAAAAAATATATATATCATTCAGTTTGACTGGGTATTTTGGCCTGAAATCCAAAATTAAGTTATGTATGAAACAGGCAGCCCAGCCGTTCCTCTTAAGTTCAGTCTTTAGACACAAGAAAAAATATCCCATTCTTCACTCCTTGCGGTACTGGGGAAAGCAAATTATTGATTATTACAGAAAATCGGTGCTTCTCCAATATTCCCTGGACGGATAGTATTTTGGAAGCTTGTCGACGTTTGACCAAAAAACGGAATTGTGCTAAATAAAACAATACATTTTTGGCACATCACAATAACATCACGAATAATATAAGATAGCGTATATGCGCCCTCACTTAGAATATTGCACACCGATATGAACACCTTTATGGCAAAGGCATATTGAAGCTAGCAGTTCAAAATGGAGTGCTGATACCAACCCTGATGTATGGCAGTGTGGCATGGAACTGGCAGAGGAAGGATGAAATTAAAATGAATGCTGTGGCAATGAGATCTCTGAGGCGAATGTGTGGTAAAACCATGTATGATCGTGTAAAAAATATTGAGATTCGTAAAGAATGTAAGGCTGATGTAAGAGTAATGAGTAATATTAAGAAAGGGGCGCTTAGATGGTTTGGGCATGTAGAGCGAATGAACGAAGAAAGGAGTGTAAAAAGAACATATCACGCGAATGTGAATGGAAGAAGAAGCCGGGGACGGCCGATGAAGATATGGCACGATCAAGTGAATCAAATACTTGAGTCGGGCCATGTCAAAAGTCGGAATAATAGAAGAGAATGTATGATACGATGCATGAATGTGAATGAAGCGAGAAGTGCATGGCCAAGATCGAGTGACGGTTAGTTAGTTAGTTAGTTAGTCATATTGAAAGAATCGAAAGCATTCAACGTAAATATAATTTATAAATTTAATCTACTATTTGCAAATAATACCGAATGCTTAAAATTCCATAACTTCATCACGCTTCAAACGGGACATTTAATATTTGTTCAATTCTTGTTATTTAAAATTGTGAATAATATCCTGGCCTCGCCCATTAACTTTATAAACATTCATATACCATCAAGATCAAGCCGACAAACCGTTTTTTATTTGCCCGCATGCAGGACCAACCTTAGGATAAATTCTCCAATTACCCGTATTTGTGGGCAATATAACGCATAATTTTACAATATCGACATTCTTTACAATATCCTTTCAAAATATCGAATAGAGGTAATACGTACGACCACAAATTGATGAACGAGTATAAAATGTATCGAGAGCATCTCCTGTCCCGATCCTATCTTCCTCTGCCCCCTTCTTTCTTATATATTTTTTTTCTAATAAAACATCTGTACTTAACCACTGTTAGTACAAGAAACTTTGTTGACATATCTTTTGTTAAAATTCCTTTCTATATAAATTTGTATTAAAAGCCGTTTGTTTCTTCCAAATAAATAAATAAAAAGAATTACCCCATCTGACAAATTGCTTGACCGATTATATAGTTATTCCGGAATGCTGTTAGGAAGGAGGGTGAAGGTTGCGTTGATGGTAGCTATCACGTCTGCCATAGTTCACTCCAAGTGGTTTGCTACGTTTAGCGACTTACCAGGGGTGTCCGGGATCATGGGGTGAGGTTTGATAAGATCTTATGACGGATGAGTCGGCCGAATCGGCAGAGGCCGGGTGAGTGAGAACTCTCTAGACAAACTCTCTCCATCCATTGTCTTGCACCGCAGTGAAAGGGTTGGGTAGTGTGCCAAAATCAATACAAAAAACCGACCAGTTACTTGCTTCATCGAAAAGCTCGGTGATAACAAACCTCCGATATGAGTGGGACCAGAAGAAGAAAAATGTCCCAAAAATGAAAAAAAAAATAGCTAACGTGAATACTTTAACGTACAAAATAAACGTTGTCGTAACATGGAAAAGATAATGCTTCGCATCATATTCATAAAGTGGATAATATGCGATGTTCCATTTAACGGCTCTTCGTTTATACGGGTTACGTGTTCGGGCGGGACGTACCATCAAACTGCATATTGCCATGACCGCTGTTCGTGTGACGCTATTCATCTCTATAAAAGTGCATTTAAACTGGTCCATTACATCGGGGAACCGGCACTTCTTGCAGGTATATTGATATGATTTTATGGCAGTTTGATGCAGGCGCCATTAATGCGACACTTTCGATAAAAGTAACAATTTTTCTTTATTTTTTATTTTGATAGAAAGCAGTCACTTTGTGGTTAGACATATTTAATGAAAATAAAACAATAACTTTGTTTATAACCACGAGAATTTTATTTAATTTTATTACGACCGACCGGTTTCGCTGAACATAAGCATCTTCAGGGTACAAAAATTGAACTGATCAATTTTTGTACCCTGAAGATGCTTATGTTAAGCGAAACCGGTCGGTCGTAATAAAATTAAATAAAATTCTCATGGTTACAAACAAAGTTATTGTTTTATTTTCATTAACAATTTTTCGTTTAAAAAAGCGATCATTAAAACCACAAAAAATCAATAAATTCCTACCTATCTTTTTGATGAACTGCAGTAGTCCCATGGCTCTCATGCATACACTAACCCCAAAGAAACCATTTACTCGTAATTTTTAGACATCGACCATTGTATTTGTGGGTAGTTACAGCTATTCCTCAACAAAACTTATTTATTCAAACATCGACATCGCTGCAGTGCTTCAAGAAATTTTGCAGTAAATTGTTGCTGAATGCCGTCAGTTGCACAACATCATAATTGATAAAAATAATAAAATGGGTCCTTTTGTTGGTGATTTTGTAATTTTTAAATTTATGTGTTTAAAAACTTTTATGTTTTATATAAGTGTACAGATTTTATGTAAGATATGTAACTTTAACTTTATCTGATTTCACTGCTGAAAATCAGCTGCACTCCGGGCTCTGGAATCTATAGCTAATCAGTGACCCTTTTGTGAATTGCTAAAATAATATTATTTAAAAATAAAGCTATATAAAATAACTTACCGATAAATGAAATAGTATTTTGCACTCTTCCTTGATTCAGCACGCTTATAGAAGAAAACAAGATTATCTTTTTCATTGAACTTTAATTTTCCGTAGCTAGTTGCACTTTAACTTGAATAATAAGGAAGCCACAGTTTCCTATGGTTTGATATATTTATTTATTTAATAATTGTAGTAATACGTATTTATATGAAAAACTTTTTTTTTTTACAAAATATATAATGACCAACTATTAAGGGGAACAGCTGCGGTGCCTGTTTCATACAAAACTGAATTTTGGATTTGAGGCCAAATTACCCATCCAAACTGATTGATCTGTTTTTTTTTTTTAATTAAAGGTTTAGTAAATATGTAGTAAGGATGAGAGGTATTTTATTTATTTTTGTTTTACCTTATGAAATATCGTCCATTAAAGGAATTGATTTTTCGCGATTTTAGAGGGATCTTTAACAATTATTTAGGGGTTAACGGTGAAAAAGTTTTAACCCATCTTCTTTCAACGTACGAGAAATATATATATATTTTAATGTTAAAATAAGCATTATTATTGACTTTAAATTAAATTAAAAATGACCAATTTACGGTGGAACACAAATTTGCCATAGATAATTTAAAATATCGACCGAAAAAAACTTTTTTTTAAACGTTTTATTAAAATTTATGTAATCGTACTTACATAGCAAATGTGATATATTTTTTAAAAAGTACGATAAACCCGCAAATAATTTTCTAAGCTGACTCTAAAATTATGATTTTTTTTTCATAGCACATACTCAAAAAATTAAAACAAGAATAAATAAATTACTTTTCATCCGTACTAGATACTTAGTGAACCGTTAATTAAAAAAAAATAGATCATTCAGTTTGAATGGGTATTCTGGCCTCCAATCCAAAATTCAGTTTTGTATGAAACAGGCACCGCAGCCATTCCCCTTAAGGAATCTCGTTTTAAGACAGCCAAAATGATACATTTAGTTCATACTAAGTGCCATTATACAAATATAGTAGGGAAAAAGATAGTACAGATATAGCATGACAATATACGAGTGAATATATATACATAAAATAAAAAAGTAGATATTATAATAAATAAGTATTAAGAGATGTGAAAAACAGTACTGATAAATCAATTATGTACACTAGATAATTTAAGTATAGTAGAATAATTAGAATAAAGTAATATTTATGTATGAAGAAATGAGAAAAAAAAGTATAGAGTAATCATTTATGTATACCAGGTAATTTAAGTTCAATAAAATAATGAAGTACTTATAAAGAGATGAGAAAAACAAATATGTAATTATAATAGGTACTAGTTAAGTCCACGAGAAAAAAAAATTGAAAGGTTGATAAAAAAGATCATATTTTTTGAATAATATTTAGTTACGAGGTATTTATTTAATAGTATGTATGCTTTAAAGAGGTCGAGTTTCAAACTATCGAATTTCACCCCAAAAGCCACCCCATGAATGGACTACCGTATATCCACGCTGCTGGTTCTATAGTGAAGTAATATGAAGAACTCTAATGTTAAAAGCATAATATCATAATTCTTTTTATAGAATTTCTAAATTTACCTCTGGACAGTGGACATTAATAAATCGTTTGTAAGAGTGTTCATTTTAAAACCTAACAAATCCCATACGGGTAGTCATTAGCTTGAGTATTTAGCCCTTCCAGGTAGGAAAATGTTCAGAATGATGACTAATGGATTTGGAATGCGAAACAACAAAATATGTCTTTCGGAATTTTTCGTTAATAAAACCACAATGTTTCCGGGTAAAGACAGAAGGGGATTAATTCGCGAAAAAAACCTTTTTCGTTTTATTATGCAGGTACATGTGGAAAAATACTCACCGCGGTAAAGAGGGGAGTTAGCTTTATAACTCATAAGGGTAGATATAAACGTATTTAAGGATTTATGTCCACTTTCATTTAAAAAATCATTGCAAGTTATAGTATTACTTGGTACTAAGAAAGTTTTCTAATCCTAATATCATAATGTAAACAAATACAACAGTTTCATGGACAGAAATGTTACGAAGTTTGTAGTGGTTTTAAAAGCAGAAACGGTGAAGATGTAATGAGGGCTGGGGCAAAATAAACTATGTTAAAATAAAATATTTCATGGTTCTTATCGAGTTAGTTTATATTCCCATAGTGAAAACAAGTAGAATTTTTACAATAGTTCTAGACAGTGCTACAAAAAACTTTAAAGGATTTTCGGATCTGGCTTGAATTCCGGTAACTAAATATAATGGATATAACCATTTCAAGCAACAATGTTTTATTCTGAATGATTGGTCTTGGCAGAACAATACTAAATATACCTTCAGCCATTGAGGGAAATTGACTAAATATTTATTTTAAATTATTTGAAAAGTGCTGCTCGGTGAAAAATACCATAGTAATTTTGTAAATTGTGATTAGCCTTCGCCAGGTTTTATACTTGTGACCCCTTTGTCGAGAGTTCGCAGGTTCAGGAGCTTCACAGGTAATCAAATTAATAAATAAAGCCGAGCTTTTAAAATTCTTCCGGGAACAATTTTTAAATGCGCTGCATTTGCCATGTAGCTATCTTTTTGTAGCTATCTGAGTGAAAGAGAACAATTCGTGTCCTATGGTGAGTTCAACTCAATCGCGTATCCTACAATCTCTGGTGTGCCGCAGGGATCCAATTTAGGACCCCTATTGTTTTTAATTTTTATAAACAATATTCAGAAAAAAATAAAATTCGTCCGATTTCTACTTTTCGCCGATGACATTAAACTCTTTTTGAGAATAAAGTCGTTGGAGGACTGTAGAAAGCTCCAAGAAGATATCAATGCAATAATTGACTGGAGTATTGAAAATAAACTTGGGTTCAACTTCCAAAAATGTTCAGTTATGTGCTTTACGAGGGCACACAAGACCATATATTTTAACTACAAAATGAAAAATACGTCACTGAAGCACATGGTGAACTGCAAGGACTTAGGAATTGTGTATGACATTCGCCTAGCATTTCACGCTCATATAGAAAAGATCTGCAAATCAGCCACTAAAATGTTGGGTTTTGTCATACACAATTCAAAAGACTTGACCAACCTTGCAGTTATAAGGCTGCTCTACTTTAGCTTAGTGCGTAGCATTCTCGAGAGTGGATCTCAGGTATGGGGGCCAGAGGACACTGTCTATGTACTAATGGTCGAGAAGATACAAAAGAAATTTTTACGATACCTCTACATGAGAGAGTTTGGTTTTTACCCATGGCTGTTTCCAACACCATTTATCTCGGGAATGCTGGGTATATGCAGCCTTAGTTCCAGAAGGTATGTTGCATTACTACTGACGGCGTATAAGCTTCTAAACGGTATAATCTCAATACCAGATATTCTGGCTAAAATAGGATTCTATGTCCCGTATAATTTTGCGCGAGGCCGCCAACACAGGCTTTTGATTCTTCCTAGGTGCAGAACTAACTTACCAATAGTGATGCCTTTGGGAAGAATCATTAGGTTAATTTACTGCCTCGCAGGAAATGTGGATATTTTCCACATGTCCTACAACGTATTTAAACGTGAAATATCATCACACTAAACTTACATTTGAAATTTTTCTTTTTTGTCTCACTTGTTAACTATTCACTTTTTGTAATTTTTACTTACCTATATTGCAATGTATTGGTGTATACTGTTTTTGCAAATAAATAAATAAATGTCTGAAATTCTAAGAAACAACCAAAACCAAAAGCCTAATCGACAAAATAAACTTTGTACCGTTTAGATTTGTTGGCTTTTAAAGGTTGGAAGGATGAAAATATCTTCGAACAACTACGTGGCTACCAACTGCCACTTTATTAACTGCGTTGGCTTTAGATCTCGCGTGGCACCTTGTTGAGTTGTTATGGTTTCGCATTTTACGTTTTAATTTACTCGATTTTCTATTGTTTGAATGACTGTTCGTATAAAATTCTAACGACTCCCAGATTTTTCTCCTACAAGCTTCTTAAAACTTATTTAAACCTCCTTCGTTAGCTCTGCATATGAAGTTCAATAGTTTAAAAAATCTAGAAAATTTGTTAGATGTAGTAATATGTTCCAACAAGCGTGTTTCTAATTACACCTGATTGCCTAACTGCCGTTCTTCCCGATTTTCGAATGATCAATCCGAAGCACCGATCTGTTTGCCTGTTTCTAAACATTTTTTATCTTATATTGTCTATGGAGGTGCCCGCCCACTTTCGTAGAGTATAAAATAGTGCCAGCCCATTTTCATAGAAAACAAAATGGTTCTCGCCCACTTTCATAGACATTTGATGTTTCTCTTTTGTGAAAAACAAAACAAAACGTAGTTTATAATAAGTCGAATTAGTTAGGTTCTCTTCAGTTTTATTTAAAACATACAAAAAATATGTTTTGTCATCCGAAAACGGGAAGAAATCTTTGTCATTCTCAATAATTGAATCACGAACCAATAACAACAATTGTCATTTCACTGACATTTGTTCACTCTGTTGATACTTTGTTTAACTAGTCCTCTGTTGAGCGGAACTTAAACCACAAAAATCGATATCCTAAATTGATCGTTAATTTGATCAAGAGTTTCGTTAGGAAGAACCTATTTGTGCATTTGAACAATATTGAGTGAAAATTTCGACTCAACAGTTGCTCAGTAGGGTTAGGAAGAAAAGACATAAGAGAGTAGTGGTAATACTTAAATTGTGTATTTATTTAATTAGTGATACTTTAGGTTCAAAATATTCATTTTAGTGTCGGAAAATTGGTAGAATGACTTTTGGATTGGTTTAGAAAGACGAGATTTGCTTGACAGTTAAAAAAAAGAAAGCAGCTAAAATACAAAAGAATCCTCTAGAATCGGTTCCATGACAATTAATCCCCCGACAGTTTTCCCGCCGCCAGTTGATCTCACGGACAGTTGATCCCTCGGACAGTTGATCATCCGACAGTTGATCCCTCGGACAGTTGATACCTACGACAATTGATCCCTTGGACAGTTGATCCTCTAAAGGATTTTATCTTCCATACTGTTGGGTGGAAATCTATTATTTTATGTTTTTCCCTCGCAGCCTTCCACTTCCCATCTAATTCCATTTTCTTACTTTATTCAGTTTTACAACATACCCTGAATTGGGGATGCCATAGTTTCACTCCGTCTAAGCAATCTCTTCTGCGATATCACATGAAAAAAAGGAAAAAAATTTGAAGATTTTTTTTTCTGTTTTACCTTAAAAATATGTATTCGGGACGACGTGTAGGACCCGGACAAGAAAAAGAGTGCTGATGTCAGCGGTTGTTGGGTGTAGAAACTGTTCTTGAATGATAGCGGCATGTCGAGGTATCCAAGGGAGGACATAATGTCCATTCTGCGGTTGAAGTGAAAAGAGGGCACATACCACCTTTCGTACGCTATTTATAGCACGTGCGGCGCCGCCGAACATTATGTGGTGGTATTGCACGTGTTGTGTAATAGAATAGATTGCATTTGTGGTTCAATAATTTATTTTTGGTTATAAAGAAATAAGTTTAGCGGCTTAAATTAATCTACTCTGTGGACACGTTGGATACAACGCATAAAGTATGTTAATGAAACCCTATAATTATAGTTTTATTACCACTGGTCGTGTATATGGGATAATTTATGAATAATCATCAGGTCATAATGAATTAATGACAACCCCCTAAAAAATTAAGATTTATTTCTTATAAAGGTCACCAAGAGATTTCTGAATCAATGAAACGATGAGTTCCGGATGAAAGAATTTGCGATCGGATATCGGAAAATGTTGGATTTAGCCAATCTGTATGGCTTACTTGACATTAGAAGATTTTAGAAATGTTTTCATTTGGAAGATTATCCTTCTGAACCTAAACCAACCAACGAAACTCTTTTCTTCTTTTCTGATTTTTATCACTAAAAAGTTTTTAAAAGAATACGTCCCATTTTCAGAATGTTTCACCTTACCTCATCATTTTCAATATTTATTTATAAACGTTTGACTGTTTTGTGACAGTAAGTTTATGCAATTTTCGAGTAAGGGTTGCCGGATCGTCTGAATAACTCCTTATAACACATGATCCGTGAAAACTTCAAACGCTTTGAGGATTGTGTACGTGCTCGTCGTCAGTCGCATCTACTTAGTGCATTTCCGATGCGCGACATCTCCGATAGATTCAAACTTTTATTTCGTAACAACTTCAGGCGACAACTCTCAATGGAGATATGTGAAAACTTCACAACTTGGCGGAGATTGCATGTTATTTATCTGTGTACGGTTCAGTATCAGGATTCTATCGGATCTCAACATGTCAGACGCGCCCGAATCATAATACAAGTATATAAGATTTTGACACGTGCCATATACGCGGCTGTCGCGAATGTGATGTGGAAGTTAAACAGTCCATATTGTAGGGTGTGTTTTGGTATGTTAGATAAATCAATACTAAAATCTTATCTAGAATAATGTATTTGTTATAATATTATTATTCATTTACCCACACACAATTGCATTTGTAAGAATTTTTTTGTAAATATATATTTTATTATATCGTAAGTACCTATGTTTCTTGTCGTCGTCACAATCTATTATTTTTACAATAATAATGGTAGTAATAAATAACACTCGTATTAAAATATAATTTATTTTATTTAGTTTCAATGTGTATTTTTTGTATGTAGATAATAAAATTTTGCAAAGAATTTATAATGGTTTTCTTAGTTCTGCCCACTAGGGGTCCTGTGCTGAGGCGGACTAGGTTTTATTAAAGAGCTGATTGTTTTTAAGCTCCTATGAAGTTATTTTCAAGATGCTGGATAACTCCCCTTCTTTGATTTCTTTGAGCCAGGTCTTGATTTGATTTTTGAAATCATGTGCCTTTTCTGTTTTTTTATTTTTATTTTTATGCGTGGTGAAAGTGAAATATATAGCTTAGTGGGGAGATATTCAACTCTTTTATCCAAAAGCAGTTATTAATTTAGGAATATTCATAATGTCATTTAGATTCGCTCTTCTGTGGTGAAAATTAAGTTTCTTCGGTTTTTTTGAACTTTTTAAATGTCTGATTAAAAAATTCTTAGCATAGATATTTTGCATGTTAGGTACTGCAAAAGATTAGTTTTTTTATTGAGTTTTAGATAATTGTTTCATATGGTTAGTAGTTGGCGATACCCATCCTAGTATATTATATTCGAGGCGGGAGTGGCATAGCGCATAGTAAACTTTTTTAACATCATTTTGACATAAAATATTTCTGATTTAAAAAACAATTTATGTGTATTTTGTGAATTTCCTTGTAATATCATTAACACGAGTGTCCCAGCGAAGATGTTCGTCTATTTCTATGCTATTACTTTTAATATTTTATAAACTGCGACCACATCGATCGGTCATATGAACCTTTCCACTATGAAAGGAATTAGATCAAATTGTTTTCGTAATACAAAAATAACTTCATTTTGAGCGGTCAGTGGCTGCGCTGGCTTCGCGTCTGGGTCCCAACCACGCGTCGTGGTTAAATTTCTCGTCTAGCTAAGTCCTTCATCACGACACAAGCTTCCGCTTACTGTAGCAGTAGTACGAGATTTTCAAATATTATCAAGTTATTCGTAACTCGGAAATATTTTGTCTTTCTTTTTAAGAAAGGAAAAGATATAACTTTACGTAAATAGTACCCGACTAGTAATTTTGAAGACTTTATAAAAATGGGTGAGTCTACTCTTTTTACTATGTGTAATAACTAACTAAGCATAAAAACATGTTCATGAACTATCTTTTTGTGTGCATCGTGATCTCTCATTTATATCAATAGTTTATCCAACACTTACTCGTATGTAATGCAATGGTTAGTCGGCACAGTGTTATCTCTAATTCTGTTATTTTTACTAGTTTAATATTTATTTACTTCTTTTTGTGCACATACTATTTATCTTGTTTTTAGTGCTAAAATTAGGTGATCTACTAATAATATGATCTAATATGTTTTGAATAATATTAATAAGAAGAGCTTCCTATAAAACAACTCGGGGGTTAATTTTAAATGCGGAGATTACCCCTATATACATGATATACTCGTACGTAAATTCAAGAATACGTAGATTCAGTTGTAACATAAGAGTTAAACAAATTTCTAAATATAAAAATGGATGTTTGTTTCTCTGTCTTCGATTTTCTTAAAAATAACTCTACAGGTTTCGCCAAAAATGGCAAACTTTGTTCTTATTAGTGCCGGGAAGGTTTAGAAAGTAGTTTGATTGAAATCTAATATATAAAACTCTTGGGCAGTGAGGCATGGAATTGGCAGAAGAAGGATGAAAGTAAACTGAATGCCGTAGAAATGAGATCTCTGAGACGAATGTGTGGTAAAACCATGTATGATCGTGTGAAAAATATTGAAATTCGTAAAGAATGCAAGGCTGATGTAAGCGTAATGAGTAAGATTAAGAAAGGGACGCTTAGATGGTTTGGGCATGTGGAGCGAATGAACGAAGAAAGGAGTGTAAGAAGAATGTATGACGCGAATGTAAATGGAAGAAGAAGCCGGGGACGTCCGAGGAAGACATGGCACGATCAAGTGAATCAAATACTTGAGTCGGGCCATGTCAGAAGTCGGAATAATAGAAGAGAATGTATGAGACGATGTATGAATGTGAATGAAGCAAGAGGTGTATGCCAAGATCGAGTTGTTTGGCGGTCTGTCCTCTCTGCCTACCCCTGCGGGGAAACGGCTTGATGGTTAGTTAGTTAGTTAGTTAGCCAGAACATTTTAAAATTAATATGAAAAACATTGAACCCGCTATGTTGTATTGAGGTTAGCCCATAGATATACTACTCTGGTTATCCACAGATTACATATTCAAAAGAAAAAGGTTTATTTGGGTAGAATATTTTCAAAATAGAAAACACAAATAGGTACCTACGAACTTTTTTTATTTATATGTTTTGAAAAAATAAATGTTCGGTTTGAAATAAAATTTTCACCTGAAGATTTCTATCTTGCTTTGTTTAGAGATAGTAATAGTCGTCACAAGGCATTACTTTCGCTGTCAAATTATTTATGGCACCCAAACGATAAGCAAGAATTCACAACTTCATAAATTTATTCCAAAAATATAAAGAATAATCCCCTCCATAGCAATGTCTTTACAGGTTTTGTACAAAATAAACACTCGCCCAAGAGAGATATGTAAAGGGCGTCAAAATAAATAACAGAAATGTGAGAAAAAAATACTTTTACAAAAAAACACTAGAGTAAACATAAAACGGCCTATTTAAAGGCACAGCAATCTTCTCAGTAGCAGAGGACAATAGCGTATTGATCTATCCAATTAGATTTGGTGCCGGTAGACTGTGGGTTCGGTTCCCATAGCTTGTGCTGGATAAAACTGATTTATACCTAAAAGAGAAACATTTGTTTCAATAATTACATATTTAGGTATCCTAAAAATCTGTTCTAGCGACCTCCCCAGCTACGGGGATGAGTTGATCTATGCTTGATATGAAATGTAAATACGGTCGCTGCCAGTCTGATCACCGTGACGTAATTTTTTAAGTATTATAAGCTTATGATTTTTAATTGCTTTGAATCTGTTGCAAGTAAAATTCACAATTACAATAGAGCTTTGGCAATATGAAATTAAAACAGCAGTTTCTCTGGAATTTCTTGCTAACAATTTTTTTTTTTCAGATTTCATTTTCACATTTCCTCCACACGGGAGTCCCTAAGGAAAATAACTTTGATTAAGGCCTATGACATTTTTGAGGATGCTATGTAGAAGGTCTTTTGGTGGACAGAAAAGAGTCAACCCGGGTCTTGAACAGACCCAAAGAGGTAGGAAACACGGAGGCCGGAAATTTAACACGAGAAGGAGTCGTGAAAGCGACCTGTTCTCATGTAACAAACTATATTTTATGCGAGTTGATTATTTCCCGACAGTGCACCGATGCCTAATAGATCAATGACGCTAGTTCCTCGGAGCATCTTCCATTGCAATCCGTTTGTAAAATAAGACATATATGTATATAAATATATACGTAGGTACATAACACACGTATAAAATAGGAGTTAATAGGGCAGCTTGCAACGTCATTTCGATAATTGGCTGTGGAGGTAAAGAACCACTCATAAATCTGAAAAAAAAAAAAAATTATAAAATTGTTTTTTTTTGTTGTATCAAAAACAACCAAGTAGTATTAGGGCGCCCTCGTGGCTACCGGCAGGTTTTTATAATCGCTCCTAGTTTATCTTGGAAATATTGGGAAGTTCTTAATTTTTGCGGTGTAAAAATAGCGTAAAATAACCGCGATAATTTATAGGTTACAATTATAAAAATTACACAATTTTAGTGTTCCCGTCTCGGGCTTAAATCAAGTGTATAATAAAAACCAAAATATTTTTAGTTGAAATCTGCAACTTTTTTCTAAATTAACGAATCGGTCATCGGGCATCGGTCATCGGTCGAAGGTGCTCGCCACATGTCCAAATCCACATGCCACATGGCCACATCTAAAAGGCCAGTGATGTGTCAAAGTGAGTGATTTACAATGAGTATTCCTTGAGTAGCTGCAAAGATATCGTTGTATAACCTTGAACGTAGTACCACAATCCGTCAAATTAGATTTTGTGGCTGCTGAGCAGGGCGCAATAGAAAAAAACATTTGACTAGGAGATCTTCTGCTGTCACGGCGGCCTGACCTCCAGTCCACGGAGCAGATCCGGCGCATCATGCAGCCCACGGACGTGCCCGATCAGGGGCTGCTCTACGACCTGCTGTGGTCCAACCCCGAGAAGGACACCGCTGGCTGTGGCAAGAACGTCCGCGGAGTGAGCTTCACCTTCACGTTCGGCATTGAGATAGTGGCCAAGGTCCTCAATAAATATGACTTTGACCTGATCTGTCGGGCGCATCAGGTGGTAGAGGACGCGTATGAGTTTTTTACCAAGAGGCAACTGGTCACTCACTTCTCGCCGCCCAACTACTGCTGGGAATTCGATAATGCGGGTGCAATAATGTCAGTGGACGACACGCTGATGTGCTCCTTCCAGATCCTGAAGCCGGCCGATAAGCGCCACCTGGAGTACGTGCAGACCAACATCAACCGTCCCATCACGCCGCCCAAGGGCGTCACAAATAAGACAAAGAAAATTTGAGGGCCCTATGGATCAGTCCCCCCAGCCCCCGTCCTCCCCCGCCGCTCCCCCGCCAAGGCAAGATGGACGACAGTGTACAAAGCGCCACAACGGACTTTAGCCGATCTCTGGTCCAAACTCAGAGACAAACTCTCCATTAATATCTCCAAACAATAACACATCAATACTACAGTAGCCCAACTTCACATAACTCCTGAATGTAAAACTATTTACCTTGTTTTGCCGAAGCGATCGCTTAAAAAAAAAAAATTGCTAGTGTTTCTATCAACGGTCTACTCAAAGTGTCCCTTTTTAAGAGTATTCTGTGTTATTTATCCAAAAAAAGTATGGATAATAATTTATTGTCTTAGCTTAAATACATTCTTGAATATAATGGAAACAATCACTCTATCATTTGTATTAGCGTCTTGCAATATATCGTAAGGAATAAATACAGTTAGATTCTTTTTTTTTCAATTTAACATATATGAAATCTTATACCGAGCCGTATTTAGTTTTGATAATTTAACTGCATCTCTTTATATGGTCTATAAATAATGTGTAATGACAGGCTGTCCAAAAAAAGAAAACAAATATAAAAAAAACTTCATAGAATAGATGTAATATAAGAATAGGAAGTAATATTTGTACAGCGCCCTTGAGGTGATTTTTCACAAAAACGGCGCTATAAAAACCATCCTATTATTATTATTATTATTATTATTATTAGTAACTATTAGGAAATAAGAATGGGAGACCTCGAAATGCATTAAAACTAACTTATACTTATGTAGTAGTGTAGGAAAAACAAGTTGGATGTTTCTACGAGGAAATGTACCAAACGTAATTTTATTTGAACCGCTTTCTAAAATTTTATCAACTTATTGCGTGGGCGCGTTTCAAATTTATCTAAAGCGCTGAAACCTGTCGAGCTTTGACCAACTTTATCTCGGTGCGATATTCTCTTTCTTCTGTTCCAACATTCTTGCTATTTGTCGCGATACAGTTTATCATCCAGGCCGTTCCGTGATACAGCCCAGGAAAAGGTATCCGAACAACTTTCATACATAAATCTCTTGCAACGCGTTTATCTAGTACGAGCTCTCCGTTATGAAGAGAGACGTTGTTAAAATATGCCATTCACTCCCGCCTAACAATACGCCGTGAAATATTGTGAACAGCGGCGTATTGTTGTGCGGTTTTTGTAGCGCGTACACTGTTAAATGAAACTTTTATACTGTGTTTGCTAACGCAAGCTTTGTGCAATAAAAGCTCTCCGAAATGCTCTTTGAGCTTTCATTGCAAAATGTTCCATCTCGTTATTGATGTGAAACTATGTACTTTCTTTGCGTCTCAAGCACCCCCATGGCTGCTACAATTAACATATATTGTTCTTATAATAAAAAATAAAAACCTTTTAATATCACATACCCACTTTTTGATTCTGCGTATGTGTTTGTTTTAATGTAATAACTGTGAACAGCAGTGAAGTGATTTATGTACATACTGCAATGAACGATTATGGCATTGAGTTATGTTTGAGATTTCAACATTCACGAAAATAAATATCAGGAACAGAGTGTCAGATATTAAATTAAATGCCGAAATCCCTAAACCTGAAAACTGTAAAACTAATGTTTCACACGCAATCTTTTTAATAGTATGTGTTGAGTTTAAATAATAACAGTAATATTTTTTTATTAGGTACTGAGCATTAATATATTTATTTAAAAAAAACTGGATTTCTACTGACTATGAATATTTGGACAGTCCGTGGATTAGTTTTCCAATTTCAAATTAGAGAGTTAATTTTGAAGATTTTCGTATCTGTTACAAAATTTTCCAGGACCCATTGGTTGGCATGAATTGAGAATATTTTATGAACAAATATTTTTAATTTTTAATTATTTTGATGAAATAAATTGAACTGGTCTCATTAGCTAAGTTGGTAAAGCGGTTGTCCAGGAAAGACAGAGGTCCTTGGTTTGGGTCCCAGATGCGACTGATATCTTTTTATTTTCTGTTGTTTTTTCGGTTTCATGTTTCATTTAGGTGATGTTAATATTATCTTAATCAAGGATTAAATATTTTTAAAATAACATTACCGCTTCAAATAAAATATTTTTATATCGTCTTCTATTAAAAAAAAAACATTTTATTCGATGCAAGCAGTGAACAATTTTTCTAATCGAAACCTTTGTAAGAAAAAAGGCAGAAATTTATTTAAATACCTCACGAATAAACAAATTTTATATTAAATAATGTATTATATGAAGTTACATGTGGCTCATGCAAAACCTTTGACCGGGTCATTCCATTAACCTTAACACTTTACACCTTTAATGAGTTCTTAGTGTTTGAGAATAGAGGTAAATTGTGCGTACTTGAATACCTTATATCTATGGGGCGGTGGGAGGAACAAGGGGGTAGGGGGTGTTAAGCAAGGCTCCATTATGTCTGGGGTGGGAATATTGGAGGGTGAGAATAGCGGGTGGTTGGGGAGGGGGGTTGAAGGGGAGTGGGGTGATGAAGGACCTCCTCCAGGAATGTGCAATATCCTGAGGGCTTAGGTTGGTCCAGGGGCGTAGCAAAAACACAATTATCAACAGCTTCAGAAACCACCCGGAGGCTGAATTTGCATAATTTTTTATCAAATTATATCGGTTATTTTGCATATATAATTTAAATTAAAATAATGTAGTTATACGTAACTTTAAGATCTTCCCAAAGTGGAAAATATTTTAAGTTTCAACTTGCTTTTGCTAGTTGGGCTAGTTAGATTGTAGTAACGTTTTTCGTAAAAAAAAGTTTTTCGGTTATGGAAAATAAAATTGACTATAAGGAACTCCAGTGAAAAGTATTATGGTATTACCTGCAACAAAAGTCGATTCAGTACATGTTAGTTTTATATCAATTCTGTGGTACAAAATTATATTTCAGCACATTAATAACCCTATATTTAATACAAATAGACTAGAGCACAATTACAGTACTCGTCTCAATTTTAATAAAGGATTAATAGTTTTAAAGCGTACAAACAAATATGAACAAAGAACTTTGGATCACATGATTCCTAGCTGTATAAATATATTACCTGCTGAAATAGAGACGGTTGTAAAACTAAACAATTAATTAAATGTAAAACTAGACATATATTGAAAACTTGACTATCTGAAAGAAGCTATTTGTATTAGATAATAAGAAAAAAAATTACGTATTGTTGTCGTTTATGTTTTTTTTTTTATACATATATTTTTGTAGAAATATTTTTGAATAACATTCACTGGAAATATTTATGTTTTAAGTTTGTTACATATGTTTTTTGTGTTTTTATTTTATAAAGACATATACATATATTTTATAATCTTATTAGTAAATTTTGAGCTTGAATAACAAGCTCCCGTTATACAAACTAAATAAAAGTAGTTTATCGTGACTTTTTGCATTGTATTTATTCATCGGATTGAAAAAAGTATGGAGCAATTTCAGTTGCGTCCGCTTTTACAACAAATAATATTTTGGATATCAACAAAAAAGCCAATAAAGTTAGACAGTAAATATTGGAAAATAATAGACAATAGTTGACTAGAATTCCCCAATCATTATATTCATCATGGTGGATATGTTCAACTGCACGGAATACAAATGCAAAAATACGATTATTGCATACATCCTCAACGTGAATTGATCCTAATTGAATCCTAATGAGAATTGTGTCTAAAGTATAAGTATCAGTGAATGTGAGGTGTGCTTTGTATATTCGCCTCCGTTGATAATTACTTGGAATGGTATTTAACCGATGTTATTGCTAAATTTGTTCGTGAGACCAGTTAATATGTCGTTGTTCTTCGTGAAGGTTATATATTTTACCTATGTATCTACTATAATGTGTTTTGCACCTGAGTCACGATTGTAATTTGAATTCGTGTAAAAAAATATGTAACAAGTCAATATTAAAAAAAAAAATATGATCCGTGAAAAATCACAGGTTGTTATTGTAGAATTTGTGAGTAAAAATAAATTAAGCATATCAAAAGCATATTAAAAAAAATGTAAAAAAATGATAATAAAAAATAAAAAAATATATATATATTGCTACCGCTAAGAATCAAATCCAAATCACCTGCTTGGAAGGCTCTGCTAACTATGCTGACTATTACACCACCAACTATTGTGAGAACGCTCGCATAAATTGATTAATTAATTAATTAATTAATAATTTATTTCTATTTTTTTTTCACATTTTCTTCTCATATGTTTTTACATTATTATTTAACCTTTTTTAAAAATTTTATTATTATTTTTATTATTATTTATTTATTTTATTATGTTCATTTCTCTATTTCTATTGCATATATTTCATGTGATATGGCAGACTGTGTTTGCACTACCCACCCAGTCCTGCAGGATTAAAAACTTAAATAAATAAATATTTTTTTTATGTACTACCACCACCAGTCTATTAACTTTCTTCTTTATATATATAAAGCAATGTCTCTTGTTTTTTATTAACATAAAATCACACACATATATATTTTGGATATCAATTATTATTTTTTATTTTTTCTGTTACTGTGTATTATTAGTTTTTGGTGCAGTTACTGTAATGTGTTTTGCACCTGTGTGAATATTATAACTAACTAAATATGTAAAAAGCCCATATAGGGCGTATATAATATAATAAATAAATATATTTCAACTAGATTGACATCCCCCCCCCCTACCCCCTTCCTTTCCAGACCCCATAACAAATTACGTGTAACTTTTTTAAATCCACTTTGGTTTCTTCGAAAGTCACTAGATTCACTTAAAAATAATACCCACGTGGAAACCTGTAAATGGTCTATTTTATATATCACTCTTTCATTATACTTATTTTTATTATTTATACAAACTGTTGGTCTCCCTAATAAACAAAAAAATAATAATTGAAATTGGAATGTTACCTACCTACATCACATCACTCAAACTCAAAAACATAAAGTTTGATGTTTTTTTATGGTTGAATGTGTTTACGATGTTTAATAAATCGAAATATATTTAATACTTGGAATGAGAAGTTCGGTACGCTACTGGTTCGATGAGTCACAAGGATGCGGATGGCAGAGAACGATGCATCAATTAAGGACGAGGATTGGGACGCGCGCCTTCATAATCAGATGCTCTCGAGACTGCCTCCTGCCTTGATGCCGGCTTTGCGAACTGAGCCCACTTCCTACAGCCTGGAGCATAGAGCCTGCAAGGTTGATTATATAAACAAAAATATACACGGATAAGTATGTCATCCGGAGAGCGAGGGCCTTTTGATAGAAAATGTGTAGTGCAATGCAATCTAGTTTCCACTGGCAATTGTATTACACACATATTACACACCTCGGAGTTATATTTGATGAAAAACTACAATTTGTACAACACATAAATCATATTTGAAACAACAGTGCGAAAACATTAGGATTTTTGTTAAGAACCATTAAAAAATTTAATTCACTTCCTGTCAAGAAAATTTAATTTGTGTTATTATTTCGCTGCCAATTAGAGTGTAATTCTGTTTTTTGGTCACGTCACAACAAAAATCACATTAAAAATGTCGAAAGAATTCATCGAAAATTTTTACACTTCATTAATTTTAAATTAAATATTCCCCTAGAAGAAATAAAATACACATTCTTATTAAAAACGCAAAAAATTCATTCATTGGAAAATAAAAAAATTCGGAACTCGGGCGTTGCGAACTCTCGAGTCTTGTCGATATAAACCTGCACGGAACACCACGTGTAAGGATGTGTTTCAATGTCACCTTTCACAAACAAATTATGAAGCAAACTTACCAATTCCTCATCTACATAGTTTATCAAACGATGATTTAGGTGATATCGAAAATTTTTAACATGACAAATTTAATGTTTAAAACTCACCGAATCATTTTTCTAATGACAAAATATAGTTTCTGATAACTTGAGACTATTTACTTGTTAAATCTAATTTATAAACCATTGAAACTAATAATAATTATTGTGTCCAACCATTTTTTTAGTAATAGCACTTTACAATTACATATAAGTAAGTAAATATTTGTTTGCAACCATTTTTTATTACTAACATTTGTTAAAATATAACCACCTTATATAATGTAAACGCTCCTTGGGCGTTTAAAATAGTAAATAAATAAATAAAATTAAAATACATACATAGCAGGACAAAACGGTATCGAAGACAACGAGCGGGCTGACGGACTAGCAAGAAAAGGGGCGGAAGCACCGCTTGAGGGATCCGAGCCTGCCGTAGGAGAGGCAGCTAGTCCCACCAAACTACATATTGAAAGGAGGATTAAATCCCAGCACTGGAAGGAATGGGAGAGGGCACCCGGAATGATATAATATAAAGTACTCATAAACGGACCTAACCCCTGACGAATCAGGCAACTACTCAATATGGACAGAAACTCACCGAGGGAACTGGTAGGACTACGAACGGTACACTTCCACTTCAGGAAGGTTGGGAAGTACTTGGCTATTCAGATCTGGTCACCAAACACGGTTAAACCCATTTCAAGGAACGTTTCGATTCTGATTGGTGGTCTTTCACCGGGGCGACACTATAGTACTACATATTAATTGAAATGAAAAGTTGTGACATAACACAATTTAATCAAATAAAATAGTATATCTCTGTCGCACTCGTCCATGGTTTCATTTTACATTATATATCCCTCTTATTTTATTTTGTTTTATGTCTCAACTATGTATATGCTCACTCTATGCATGTTTGTTTTTCTTTAGTTTTTACATCGACTAGGCTGGGGATAATTGAAACCGGTTGACGATAAATTAAAAACAAATTAGTGTTTCAAAACAAAGTATTCTTTTATTTAATAGGTGTTGATTAAAGTTTTTATTCGTATTATTTTCATATTTAATTCATTCAAAGTCATTTAATTATTTCAAAAGATATCACGGCGATTTTCATAGAGCTTATTCCAAATTCCAAGAAGAGCGTTAATTAGATATATTTGTTTGGTATTAAAAATTAAATAAATCATGAGAGTATTTTAAATCTTCAGAATGAAATTGAACTAATTCATAAAGCAAGAATGATTTTCTGTACACTGATACCATCAATATAAAAAATATCCACGTTGCCTTGAAATTGTAATTTTCATTAAATCACAATTAAACGCTTATAACGGTTGTGCCGCATTCGGTATTTTATCTCCAAACCTTTTGTTAAGCTATCCATGCGAATAGTAAACGATTCATAACAATAAATTTTAATAAATGAATGAATTAAAAAAAAAAAACCTTGTATTCACCACTTTATTAATATACACAGATATGTACATGTTTCGAAAGCGATGATTTCTTCATCAGGAATATATAGAATACTAAAAATATTAATGTCAAGTATAGACAAATGATAAAAATAGAACACAATAATGTAAGAATAGACAAATTAAATTTATTAAAAATTACTTTGTAATCACCACATCTTTAATATATACATTTCAACATTCATCGCAATCGAAGATTTCCTCATCAGGGCGTACAAAATACTAAGAAAATAATAATATTAAGAAGAGACAAATAATAAATATAGAACACCATAATTTAAAAATGGGAAAAATATAAACATAAACAAAAATAGATTAAAGTAGTTAAGTAATTCTTAAAAAAAATATTAAATAACAACTTTACATTAGAAAGTAAACAGATATTATTTATATTAATATGAAAATAAATTCAAGAGATAGGTATTTAAAAAAAATTTGATTACTAATTCTATTTAATTGACTATTAACACTTTTTCTAATTTCTAAAATTTCAAATTTGTTTAATTGTATACCGGTTGCATTTGTATACAAAATTTAAGATTTAATTTTAATAAATTTTAAGATATAAAATACTCTTAATCCCTCCCTCCTTTGAGGTTCTGTCTCTTTCATTTTTATGTGATATCCATTCTAATATAAACAAACATATCCCTGTCTCACTGTTCTATTGTTTCATTTTATATTGTGTCTCCCTCTTACTCTGTTTTGTATTATATCTCACGCATATATGCTCACTCTATGTATTTTTGTTTAGTTTGTAATTTTATCCTGACAAAGCTTGGGATAAGCGAACCGGTTGATTGTAGATGTATATTAAATTAGTTTTTCAAAACAAAGTGTTTGTTTTATTTAAATCAGAGGTATTCGACTTTAATTTTTTTGCAAACGGGCATGTTATTGCACACTATATCGCTTTGGGATCCTGTTTGTCACGAAGTTGTCTACTTGTGAGTATTTTTTATTATATTTTTGAGTAAATGTTTACCGGGTGTATAATGCAAGGAGCGAAAAAATATATCATAGCTTGTAACTGTTTACTTGTTTTCTATTTTCATTTGAACACATTAAAATTGATTTCAATTACAACTTGTATGATGGTGTCTATATTTATATTGTGACGTTAACATTTAAAAAAAAATTTAATGTAAATCAAATTTAATAATGTTATTATTAAGTTCTGCGAGTATTTTTAGTTTTTATTATTGTGACAGCTGTTATGGCGTTAAAGGCCATTTTCAAACTGCGGTTAATCTACACTGTGACGACTTATTTATATGATTTTATTTACTCCCACCCAATTCTAATTTGAATGGGTTTTTAAAAACAATGATTTAAATATTCGCCGAGGTCATATAAAATGTAACCATGCCGACTGCAACGCTACATATCAAGGGCAGACGGGAAGGGCTTCCTCAACTAGATTCAAAGAACATGTACGATGTTACTAAAATAAAAGCACTTTTTCAAAATTCCCTTCTTAGTGAATAATCATGTCCCGCATGACAACAACGAGCCTAAACCCTTACATATAGAAAGAAAGGGTCTTAGAATAAATGTACTTGAACAATTAGAAATTAATAAATTAATGAATGATCCCAATAGAATGGTAATTAATAAAGTAAAGAAAATTACTTATTCACCACTTCTCAGTATGATCACATTATCAAAACCAATAACACATTTAAATAAATCAATTAGGAAAAAACATTATAAACTTAAAAACCTCACAGAATAGAGAATTTTAATTATGTTCAAACTAAATCGATTTTTCGGATAATACTAATAACTTATTTTAATGATTATACTTACCTCCTCCCCCCACCCATTCTAATTTGAACGGGTTATTAAAAATAATGATTTATTATCTGTAAAACCGAATTAATAAGATTTTCTATTCTGTGAGGTATCTACGTTTATAATGTGTTTCCCCGTATTTAAATTATAATGTTTATATTAAATTGAAAAAAAAACTAATAATGGAGTTCTGCGAATTAAACACATAAACAAATTAATTAACCAATAAAACATTACATGAAATATCTCAGTTGCAACCTAGTGATTTTAAAATTATAAGAGGTTGTAAAAAGGAATTATTTTAAATATTTGTTGATTTCAGCGTCTCGTTTACTTTAGCTCGATTTCCCTTTCACCTTTGTAAGGGCAAAACTAACTTAGAAATTGATGTGCGTGAAAGTGAAGAGCAAGGGTGGGTCTGAGAGACAAATGAACATAAACTAGTGGACAGGAATTCAGGTAAATAGATGGGGAAGACAATTACATAGTAGGATCTAGAATTTCTACTTCATCTCGGTAGAGGGAAGACAAAGGGAAGAATCTTGTATTAATGCCACATTAGAACAAGGTGAGAAATTTGCTCACTGAGTTTTGTGTACGTTCAAAACCTACATAATGACTTTGTTTAAGCCTCAACATATATTATTTTACACTGCTTATGTGCTATTGAGTTAACCTTTGTTGAGTTTACACTATTTTAGAACATGATATTTTATGGTTGATAGAGTAGAATGTAATGCCAATGTATCGCCCCAAAAATAGCATCATTTTATCATTTTAAATGAAATACAAATTGTAGGTACACACTTTTAAGCACATTTGAAAATTTGAAAAACACATTAAGAAAAGGACGCTTAGATGGTTCGGGCATGTAGAGCGAATGAACGAGAAAAGGGGTGTAAGGAGAATATATGACGCAAATGTGAATGGAAGAAGAAGTCGGGGACGTCCGAGGAAGACGAATGATACATTATATTAATGTAAATGAAGCAAGAAGTGTATGCCAAGATCTAGTTGTTTGGCGGTCTATTCTCTCTGCCTACCCCTGCAGTAAACGGCGTGATGGTTAGTTAGTTGAAAAAACATTTATTTTTAACATATTGGCGGCACCAGAGCTCAGCAAAGAAGTCTCCTCTCACGGACAGCGGTCCGCGACCGAACAGATTTTTCGTTCAACTTTTTAGAATGGTGCAAAAATTCGAAAAGTTTTCAGTTTTATATAAGAATATATTGAGAAGTACCTACGAAAAATACCGCAAGTTTGAAATAGAAAAAAAATCTTCAAAATTACTTGAAAAATAATTCATGTTAAAAAAAAGTTTACAAGGAAACATTAAAACCATACGTACTTACCGAGATAATTTAATTTTGAGGCCACAGTTAAAATTTTAAGTGAATTGATTAACATCAGTATACGTTATGTTTTCGGCTAGTTAGAAAATGCACTCTTTAAATTGAAATGGTATTTTTTTTATGGGCGCCATACAATTATATCTCCGTCTGTGTTGAAGTTTTCCTCTTCTTCTGCCTTTCTGGCTAATTCTTAGACATTGTACTCTCGTCTGCATTCTGTAATCAGTCAGGGATCGATTCTAAAGTTTAAATGCACTTAAATCCTTTTCCCCCTTTAAATCTTATTGAACCTTATTTCTACGACTCTAAAGCAAGATTTGCAATTTTTTTTTTTAGTTTTTCTGAAATTTAGAGTGGCATCATCATTTAAAGTAAGTCGTCCCTCTATCTGTAGTGATATGTTAACATATTGTATTAGCTGGTATTATCTACTTACGTGAAATATAAATAATCTTAATTTAAGTAATAGAAGTTAGATGCAGTTGGGCCTCTCGTGTGGTGTATACATACGAAATTTAAACCTACCTTAAACGAACTATATTCGGAAACACTATTTTTACTACTTCGAATTAATTAATAAGGCTAATCTTGAAATATACATTCTCGAATAGTTAAATACTGACTTAAATAAATAACACAGTTAAATTCATTATTTCAGGTTTTGTGGTGAGTTTTTTTCAGTGTGCCCTTTACTTCAGACAAATATTTCGCGTGTCTTATACTTCCGTTCTATCTTTTGTTTAAACACACAGTGGATGTTTGCTTTGCAGTTACAACAGCACGTTATTATGAAACTAAACTCCCCGTTCACGAAAATGAACAAGACCATTCCCAAGACAATCGGAAAGAATCGCGACAATAACGTTTCCAAGTAATATCAACAGCTTTCCTCAACTGGTGCAAGTAAGTTGAAGCCTGTTAGCTTCTCCAGAATGACAAATAATGAGTTTGTTTCCACTCTTGAAGCCCACAACGATGCAATCATTACATTTTCATTGTACCAGGAAAATAGGAGCGAAACGGTTAAAATTTCAAGTCACAATTGCGGCAATTCCAAAGTCAATTCAGCGTAACGCGAGCCCATTGTCCGCGAAGAAAACTATCAACTTTGTCTTTGAACTATGGCGGCTAACAATGAAAACAACGAGTAACATTTCTTATGCATTGCTGCGGTCCGGGTGTAGAAGTTTCACGATACCCACAAGAAACGAAAGTAAAAATTCATAAAAGATGGCGAAGCAAAAGAAATTTTAGGATTCTTATAAAAGTTTTTACATTCAGATAAAGAAGCACAAGTCTGACAAACTACCAGCATCTTATCTGCGAAGTACGATGCTGTTTCTATATACGGTTTTATAGTTCGACTTCGATAAGTTTTGTGAACATATTCTTTATGAGAATCCTTTTTTGGCGTAAAACTGTTGAAGACCCCCGCACTCACATTTCAGATAAAAACATAAAAAGCCTACGAAAATATTTTATTTTTCAGCTTCATCAAAAATTGACAAATATGTTATATAAATCTATCAAACAATTTTAATATTAACAAACACCACCATCTGTTTGAATTTTAACAGCATCCCCAAGGCGTAATGAATCAAATTCAATGCAACTCTATTAAAAGTGACATATGATGCATAAATGGAAAAACGGAGATTACTGCAATTATAGCTCTAATTTTAAAATTAATATTTCGACCCCATAAGCTGAAGTAATGTTTCACATTTGCTACAGTTCGTTTATATACATTTTAAATAAATATTTTTTCTAATTAATAATAGTTAGTATGTTTAAAACCACCGTATTTAATATGTATATATGTTCATGTTTCAGGTTAAACAATTTACCTACCAAAAATAATGTAGTAGACAAATAATAAGAAAATAGAACAAATTAAAAACACAAACAAATTTCTGAAATGAGTTATGAAATTAGGTAAGTAATTAATTAAAAATGTAAAAGTAATTGAAAAAATATTAATAAAATAGTATTAGAATTTTTTTTAAATATATTATTTTTATTATTATCATAATTAATTACTAAGTTAACTAATAAGTTACTATTATTAATATTTGTAAAAATAATTTTAATAATGTTGTTATTAATTCGAAAATAAATTTATTAGACAATTATTTTTAATACATATTATATATTATTATTAATATTTAATTGACTATTAACACTTTTAATTGTAAACGAGTTGTAAAATAATTAAATCTTTATATATGTCAAAAGAATCATTTCTTTCTTAAATTGATTGGCAAATTCAGAATAATAATAATTAATTAAACATCTTAGGTGCTCCTTAACTCTAATATTTTAATTAAACAATGTAACTATTAATAATTTAATAAATATGACGCCACAAAGTAATTTTACATGATTTGAGGAAAAATAAAAATCTTTAAATCCGTGAACTATCCGCTAAAATATTGTGAAATTGTGAAAAAGTATGCGTTTTTTTACTGGTTTCATGATGTCAAAAAAAATTGTTTTCCATAATCATTTTTCCTAGTGATGTCAAACGTAAAGCGGAAAAATATTATTACTTGATTTAATAAATGACATTTAAACGAGTTCCGTAATAATTGCATTATTATGTTATTATTTTTTAATATTCTTTTTTCATTAATTCAAGTACAAAAAGATTTTACATGATTTTTGGCTGCCAAACGAAGCAAATACACATATTATGTTACTCGATATTTATATGCATATATATATACACACAAATACAAACATACATAATACATACATATATTAAGGTACTGCAATAGGAAGAACTGCTAAATAATGTATTTTTATTATCAAAATTGGATGGCCTAGAAATATAAGAGATGATATAATTAAATACTACAAGTAAAACACACCTTCGCCTTTAGTTCAACCGACAATTTTTTGGTTTTAAGCCTAGATAAAAATAATGTATCCGATAAAAAAAAATGTTTTAAGTGAAAAATCATTTTGGAAAATTAAGTTGTATGGGATATGATCGTCAAATATTTAATAATTATGTTCGAGCTTTACAAAATAAAATAAAACACGAATTTCGGTGATAATTTTTTGGCGTAAATCGAAACATGCCTACGGTGTTAAGCACGAATTTCAACGCTTTCACCACCCGCATAAGGAGTACGTGACGTCGTTTGAATTTTAGAATTGGATCACCTTTAGATAATAGAGGAATGAATATTTTGAAAACCTGTTTAGATATAAATTTATTGACACTAAGCACCGAAAAAAGCTTATTAAATACCTTATAGCTTGATGGAAAATACCATTAATATCAACATTGCTATTAACGTTCGTAACAGAAATTGACCATCGGGTGATGCGGGGCTTTGAAACAGGGAATGGACGATTATCTCTAGAGCGTCTCCTCTTGCGGTATGAATAATCTCGTCGAATTTAATGTTTCAAAGACTAAATTATGTCTGATTTCGTCTAAAAGGGATCGAAATGACAATCTAGTCTCCTTTAATGGAAGCAATCTTCCCAACAAGCCCTCCATTGATATGCTTGGTATAACCCTGGTATAAGTGACAAGCTCAGGTATGGGGGCTCCATCGAAGCCAGAGTAAAGTTAGCCTCTCGGAAGCTGGGCGTATTGTACAGAGCCCGCAGATACTTTAATAGTACACAACTATTTCTGACCCTGTACAAATCGCAAGTCCGCCCCGCTGAAGAATTTGGCAGCCACCTCTGGTCGGGAGCCCCAAAATATCTGAAAAACCCTTGACCCTGTGCAGAAACGGGCGGTCCGTTTGATAGATAAAGATAGGCGAATCTATCAAACGGACCGCCCGTTTTTCAATCTTTGGAAAACAGACGTCAGGTGGGAATGCTATCCTTGTTCTACCGATATTTTAATGGAAGATGCTCTGAGGAACTAGCGTCATTGATACCTTCGGAAATGGTGCGTAGTCAAGAAACACGCCGAACGTGCACCCAAAATTTGCACACAGTTGACATTTGTCACATGAGAACGGGTCGCTTCTACGACTTGTTGTTGTGATTAGCAGCTCGGCGGTGGAATGATCTGCCGGCCTCTTTGTTTCCTCCATCATACTACATGGGTATCTTAAAGTTCACTTCTTCCTATCCTCTATGAAAAAAAGACTCTCCACACAGCATCCCCAAAGATGTTATAGGCACTGCAAGAAATTATTTCTCTCAGGGTCTCGTGTTTGAAGTTACGGTAAAATAAATACAAGTTGCGATTCAAATTGTATTGATTCATGTAGTAAATCAAACATAAAATATCTTGGAATAGGAAGAAATATTAAATAAAGATCTCAAATAAATTCAACTATAGACAGAATGAAATAAATAATTTTCGCATTCTTAAAATCAGAAATACTGTATCACAGTATGTACGAGTATAGCTGGATAACTTTCAAACAATGGTTTTTGCTTTGTCTGTCTCACTGAAGGAGTTCATGTTTAGAGATAGACATTAGAACATCATTATAAATATAGGTAATCGCCTGAACCGTAATAATAAAAAATAAAACAAATAGCTAAATACTGTAATCTAACTTAAAAATAGCTATTAGTTATCAGATAGCAATAAAATAGTTTACAAAGACAATATTGGAAAACTCTAAGTGGACTCACAACTTTCACACTTCGGACATCAAGAATAACAGGTCTGGAAGACTGTACAAAGTACCAGGCAAGGCGTGTCCCGGAGAGAAGAAGCTATGAACTATGTTGGAACTGCTGATGGGAGAGTAAACACACCAAGCCGCTAATTCGGCAGTGTTTGGCCGCCCACAGTACCCAGACCCATTGAATGGTGCATTCTTCTTATTTGTCTTTCCTTCCGCTGTTTGCCCTGTTTTGTGCTCGCTCACATTTTTACTCGACGGTAATCAGCAAACATTCGGATTGTGTTTGTGTAGTGTTATGTTCCTACTCGGTCATTTCTGAATATTCGGCCAACCCAGATTATAATGGGGCCTAGATATATTATGTTACTATTTGGGTCACAGAATAAAGACGGGAGTTCGGATTTTTTTTTTATATTTGCTCAACATTTCTTATACGCTATTATACACACGTCAGTTATGCCACACTTTTATAAAAACGGAGTAAGAATTTGTTCATGTTCGGTTAAGTTAGGTTAGGCCTTCACCAAATTTATAACTTTTGGCGCAGTCTCTTACAGGAACTGGGTACCGATTCAAAATTTGTAAAATCCCTGAAAATTTTTCAGTCCCTGTTTAAAAATGATTTAGTATTCCAAAAATTGCTAACCAGCTTCTAAACGAAATTATTCAGAATAAACAAAATACCTTAAACTGTTCAACGGAAAATTCCGATACTTTATTTCGTAACATTGTCCGAATTTTTTAGAAAAAATGTATCAAAATATTTTTTGAAGCATAAATTTATAAACGTACTTTGAAGAAACATGTCTCATTTCTGTAATAATAATAATAATAACAAAGCATTTATATAGCGCAGTTTTGTGTTATTTCACTTCAAGTGCGTTTTTAATAAGTACATTTAAGTAACGTATCTCATTTCTTTAACACTGTTTAATAGGTACATTGAAGTAACATGTCTCATTTCTTTAACACTGTTTAATAGGTACATTGAAGTAACATATCTCATTTCTTTAACACTGTTTAATAGGTACATTGAAGCAACATGTCTCATTTCTTTAACACTGTTTAATAGGTACATTGAAGTAACATATCTCATTTCTTTAACACTGTTTAATAGGTACATTGAAGTAACATATCTCATTTCTTTAACACTGTTTAATAGGTACATTGAAGTAACATGTCTCATTTCTTTAACAATGTTTAATAAGTACATTTAAGTAACGTATCTCATTTCTTTAACACTGTTTAATAGGTACATTGAAGTAACATGTCTCATTTCTTTAACACTGTTTAATAGGTACATTGAAGTAACATATCTCATTTCTTTAACACTGTTTAATAGGTACATTGAAGTAACATGTCTCATTTCTTCAACTCTGTTTAATACGACTCGGGCAGGTTCGAAAACAACATTTAACATGTTAGTACATAAATTTGATTATTTAGAGCTTTCAGCAGCGGAGGTTTATTTCTGGTTTTAAATCTGACCAAAAACCGCACCTGAAAAACGTAAAAAACCAAGAGATTTAAATAAAAACAAAATAATGATATAATAAACTTTCGCATTGACTACACAGAAGTAAATTTTTAATTCCGTGCGGATTACGCGGTATAATTCAATTAAAATTGAATGAATTTCATGCGGGATAAATAGGAATACGAATGTAACGGGTAAGCTGTTTTGTTTGTTTTGTAAAACAGGACAAACATCGAAGCAAACACATCCGAAGTTTTCAAACAATTAAACCAATCAACGATTTATATAATTAGCATTTGTTTCAACACATTATGCGAGTTTTGTGTAGCATTCGAAGAGACACATAAAATGAAATGAATAATTAAGGTGAGCGTTTTTTGTTTTAATTTCCAGCAGAAGTTTCTATTAATTATTGTTTTGGCATAAAAGATAATTAATCAAACAAACTTACGTTAGTTGGATTACGTGGACGAGATCTTGTCAAATAAAATATGATAATGGTTTTAGTTTGGATAAAGAACTCCTGAACAAGGATCTCATCACAAAATGTCTTTGTAATGGAATTAAATAAGAATTATTATTTAATCGTTCCGATTTTCTGAGGAAGAATAGCTGAAGGAGACAGGTTTTACTACTGCAGATGGTACTAATTGATCTAATCCGATCTGGAGTCACGGTAAAAAATCAAAAGACTAGTAATTTAAAAAAAACTTACTCACTTGTGGACAAAATACAACAACCAATTATATTATGTAACTAGCTAATTTAAAAAAAAATCAATAATAACTAAATTGTTCAAAAACAACTGTATTTAATATGTAAATATCTACATGTTTCAAGAGCAAAACGCCCCTCTTCACTATAAAGAATTTACCTACTAAAAAGAATGACAAATAATAAGAAAATAGAATAAATTAAAAACATTAAAAAAAATTAGAAACAAGTGATGAAAGTTGGTAATAATTAACTAAAAACGAAAAAAATACTGAAAAAAAAAATTATGATTTATTAATTTTTTTAAAATTGTATTTTAATTCTCAGAAGACATTATTTTTATTATCAATATAAATAAAATGGCAAGTTATATTTAAAAAAAATAATGGTTGATATTATTAAAATGTACGAGTATAATATTATAAATGTAGTTATTATTATTAAAATTTGTATTGAAAATATTATAAATGTAGGTATAAATTTTTCAATTATTTTTTTTCTCTTTAAATTTTTTTTCCAACTTATGTACATTGAGCACAACATGCATGCGCCTCTATATCCTAATTTTGACCTACATTTGTATGATGATTGTTATTTATTGTTGTATTATATAATATTTTGAAATAAAATCCTGCTGACAAGCTACTTGCAGTGGCTTGGCGGGTATAAGTTCCCACTGTATATAATTAATATTGTACAATAAAAATTAAAAAAAAAAAAAAACATTCCGAGCAATGCCGGGGTACACATCACTTTAAAAATTAAATAGTTATTACGTTTTAAAAAAAAAGATGTTTGGAATGAAATGAAATTTTCAATTGAATGCTTCTTTGTTTAGTAATAATAATCATCACAAGGCATCACTTTCGCTGTCAAATCAATTATGGCACCCAAACTCATACACCAAAGACCGGGTACACATCAGCTAGTTAGTTAATAAAAAAATATTACCCATTTTTGTGTTATTTTACTTCAGTTGCACTTTACTACAATAAACTTAGATAATGATTTACTAACTACATTCAGTGACATTCCTATAGTGTTCCATTCACATTCTGAACATATTCTATTCATATAAATAAATTATTTATATAGCTATGTCTATATGTAGGTTTTCAAAAGTTATGAATAGGAATAATAACGCTTTAATTAATTAATAAATAATAATGTATTCATTTTTGAGATAAGGTTTCGACTTCATTCAATTCGTCAAAAAACAACTTTGAAGTAACATACTAATATCACCTTGTATCTCTAGAAGGGTAGGCAAAGAGGAAAGTTCACTACACAACTGTCTTGATATATGCTCCTTCTGTGATTCACATTATCGTATCGTCTGATGCATACGTACATACAATTTTTTTATTCCTTGAGGTAAATTTTCACTGAAATTGGCGCGATTAAAATTGATCAAATTATTACGAAGACAATCCTTTTTTATGACGTGACAAATGGTTATAAATAATGGAATCTTTATAGGATAGTTATACCGTACTTTTAAAGGGTAGCTACCAGGGCACCGTCTTGCAAAACAAGTAACCGCAAACAGCAGCCGCAATCTCAGATCTGCTGATACCGCTGTAACCGGAAACTATCCCTATTTGTCTTTGATCATTCTCGAATCACGGTCCCAGTTGCTGGCGTGAATACATCTTCAAAGTGGGATTAAGAGAAGAAAGTGCGCTGACACGAATACGCTACCCAATTAAAGGGAGAATTTTACCCTATTACCAAACCCAATGATAACACGACGATGAAGGCTACTTAATCGGAAAATTAACTTATTGTTAATTAATATTTTACTCCATATCAATGATATTTGGTGGTGAGCAGTGGCATGCAAAGACTTTATAATCAGGGTGGGCAGTGAGAAAGGCAGCGAAATAATTGATATATTAATTTGATTGAAAGCCTAGGTGATATTATCGATATTTCGTTAGTAAAGTTGTTCTAATTAATATATATTCCAACAGATGGCACTGATAGCCACATCTGCTGGCATCGCCGAAAAGCACTGTTTTTTAGACACTAACACAAATGAGTCGTCGCTTGACGCCCATTGTGCAGATTTCACAAATGTACGTCTGAATATATAGAATAGATTCATCGTTTGAATATGACGTGAACGCCTTTTTCCAAGATTAGTTCCTACCTTTGACACATCATAGCAATTCGGTCAATAGTGGCATAGTGGTCTCATGGTTGGTACTTTGAAATTGATTTCTTGTAATAATTTTATTCGCTTTAATATAACATATTTATATTTTTAAGGTATGGTAGGTAGTGATTATGTGCCTATATAGATGGCACGCTTCTGGTGGTGAGAGATGAGATGGTGTTCAGGTTATCAAACTTGATATCTCTTTAAAATATTTAATATCTTGCTGTCGAACTTTAATTATTAATCTGGTTAACCTGTTATAGTTTGAATAGAAGGTTGGAATGAATTTAATATCGTCCTTTAAAGATTACCTCTATTTGGATGTGTCTAAATAATAGAACAGCTTAACACGTTTTGTGATTTGCGTCTGCAAAGTTAATATCAAACATTCCTTGTTAATATACTTTCATTTTTAAGATTGATCTTTTTAAAGTTCAAATTGGAATGTATAATTTAAAATCAAACAAAACCCACTTCACAACTGCACGCAACTTTAAAAAGGAATAAGGATATAACAAAATAACTATTTGATAGCTCCAAAGGTTGTACCTTTAAAATAACTCTATATTATGAAACGGTTTATGCGAAGAAAGCTTCTCAATGAAGAAAGCCCAGTGTATTGATCATATTCATTAAATAAAACACAAATGAAATCTTGGTAGATACTAAAAAGCGACTAATCAGCGGACCGGGGATAAATATAAGAGTATGAATTGGAGATAATACTTTTACGAGGCTGCGATACTCCCAACCTGCCGAGCAGTTGGGCACGTAGAGCTAGGAAGGGGTGGCCGAACTTTGGGAATTGCCTATTTATTTTTACAAAACATAACAACATAAAAATATAGCGAACCTATTACCCTTTCCTTCAAAAATCATCTTTCCAAAATGTTTTCTGCAAATAACCTATTTCAGTAATTCGGCAGCTGTTTGATTATTTCCCGTGCTGCAAAAGATTACTTTTTTTTAATCATTAAAGATACTTCTATTTAGGAACTGTTAATACCATCTTCAAATAATTCAAATATATTTTCGCTTCTATTTTTCTATAATGACTGCAAAATTCTACTCGAATCTATTTGCAATCTATCTCGTGTTTCGGATATAGGTATTAGTTTTTTTATATTTTTAATATTTTTTTATATGGGATATTGACTATTGAATTTTTCCACAAGTTTAGGATTAATATTCAAATTTAATTTCAATAATTTATTGTGGCTTATAAACCTCCAGGAGTAAAATCACATCTAGGTTACCTAACTTGTATTTTTTTGAATTTTCTATTAACATAATTTATTTAGAATATATTTCACAGAAAATCTAATAAAATGAAACTCGGGCCGGTAGAGGGCGCTATATAACCATAAAATTTCAGGAGCTGGAGGTATTATCATTTACGAGTATTTGCTTTCACCCAATTTTGTCAACTATCATTATCATTGTCCATTATTTTAAGTTCATATGAAGCTGTACAATTTGTATGCAATTTCGAATAAATCAATTGAGTATAACCTAAACCGGGGTTGGAATACTAAATGTGGTTTACAGATGACCAGAATATAAGTATTTATAATGAGGGAAATTTATTTTTTAAAGGTAATACGTAAAGAAGAAACTTAAGTACATTTATAAATAATATTAGATTGAACTTAAAAAAATCACGGAAAAAATATCTTAAAACTTTTAAACCGTTCAAAAAATTTATTGACATATCTGACATGACATGACATTTAAAATAAATGGCAATTACAGATGACTTGATATTTTTCTCCCCCATCAAATGACATTTGTGATGTCATTGACCTCATCTGTAGCAGTTGAGACTCCTGTAGGGCACGCACACAAATTTAAAAAAAAAAATTAAAACATTATTTTAGACAATTTAACATTACTTCAACATCCTCTATATAAATATATTTGAATGATAAAACAAAACAAAAAGTTCCAAATGATCGAAGCAAGCAAAAACACTTATCATCTTCAAGTAGCTTTAAAGCTTGTGCAGCTTTCGCGAATAATAAAAGTTGGCCAACTCTGAGCTACGTGGTACTCCTTCAGCAACCTAATGAGCGCCCCATATCTCGCGCAGAAACAAACGCCTGCATTATTACAATCGTTTGAAAAAGCTCATTTAGGAAGCTCGCTCTTCAGCTCGCAGACTCCGAATGGAACTGAATGAACCATTCGTTATTTTTGTATTAATCAGAGAAGCCGGGGCCGGGGCTAGACTGTTTCCGTATCGCGCCACTGTACTCTGTAACGAGTAAGTAACAAGGTTGCCCTGGAACGGAAGATAATGGAGATAGACAATAAAGTCAATCAATTGCTGCATTGTCTGTGCCCGTTGTATGGCGCCGAGATAAGTACCTATCGAACGTAAACTAATCTTGTACTGGTGTCATTCAACTTGAAATCGCATAATACTGTATTAGTAACGTTTAAAAAAAACGTTTTTGTTAGAAAAGCGGAATTTTTTACTTTATGAAATTGTATGGAATAAGGAACTCCAGTGACAAATATGATGGCTTTAAAAATGTATTCATACAGATCAGCAAACGCCGATTCTGAATATATGACCTTTATTATACATAATTATACGTAGAATTATAAATCGTTACATAAAAGTGAATATAAAAAAATCTCATCAAAACACCTTTTTATGTTGGTACCATTGCATTTGGAACATCTGACGTCACACGCGCATTCTGTTTTTGGATTGATATAGAGATTTTTATTTTTCGATTTTCTTTTGTATGTAAAATAAGTATTTTTTTTAGTTTTGGCGAAATTTTATTCTAATTTGGGTGATTTTAAGCTCTAAAATTGTTGTTCAATATAAAATACTATTATTAATGAAAGGAATGTAGTATTCATGAGCAAACCTATTATCAATACGGATATTATGATAATGTTAATGCTCAATACTGTTATTACTATTTGAGTTAAAGTTTCTAAAAAGGTACATAATTTTTTTACCTAATTATTTACGGTAAAGTTCATCCTTGTTTTGACATTTAAACTTCTAACCTCAAAACCGATCGGCCATAGATTTGGAACGTTTTGGAGGACTTTGAAAAATTGAAACTTCTAAAATTATGTTTATTGTTGCAATTCAGACATACATACATTATGTATTTTTTATTTAGTTCAATTTTGTACCGTAAGCGAAACCATAACATAAATTCCGTAGATTTAAACAATGTTGGAGTTTATTTCATTTAGTATTTATCTATCTTTTACGGAAATGTTTTCATTGTTGCAACCTTCGCTCCTGCAATTCGTATACATGTTGACTATTTTATATACTCGTATTATTATAAATCACATTCAGAGTCCTGTCTGTTTTTCAGATGATAATATGTATTTCAATAACACGAAAATCAGCATAATGTTACGTACACGGATGCGAAATATCAATGTGAGGATCTCCTTAAATTGATATTTCGCATCGATAATCTACCAGTGAACCTACAATCCCCACTTCTCATATCACTGATCTTCTCCCTTAGTACACCGGTGTATTATCGCATGGCATAGATGTGTTAGATAGCAGATTTTAAACAGGCAAACATTTTATTGTAAATTAATATTTTTAATAATTTCTTCAAAAGATTGGAATTCACTTAGTGGCATCATTATTAATAAATTAATTAAAATTTAGTTTGTAATCAAATCACTCTTTTAATATAAATAATGGTTTAAAAATTTTACATACACCTGCAACCGGTACACAAATATAATTTTTTTTTTCAAATTAGAAATAGTGTTAATAGTCAATTAAATACAATTAATAATCATTTTTTAAAATAACCAACTCTTGAATTTATTTTCGTATTAATATTAAAAATAAAATTAATTTAATTTTTAATTTCTAATATAAATTTGATATTCACATTTTTGATTAATTACTTACCTACTTTATTCAATTTTTGTTTATGTTTATGATTTGCGTATTCTTACATTATTGTGTTCTATGTTTATCATTTGTCTATACTTGACATAATTATTTTTTAGTATTCTGTTTGTCCCGATGAGGATATTTCGCATTCTAAACATGGTGTAATGTATATATTAATAAAGTGGTAATTACAAAGTAATTTTTAATTCATTTATTAATATTTTTTATCCTAAGAATTGGCACTTTGTGCGGAAAAATATTTTTTGTTTAAGCATATTTCTTCTACTACATATTTAATTGCTGCCTCACCCTGTATTCGCTAATTCCTAGTGGGGAGAAGACCCTGCTCTCTGCGCCCTGATGAATATCCCCGACACGGATAGTTAAACTTTATTCCATCTTCATCATAAAGATGCTGGGTGCGGGAAATAAAGCCTTTCGAGAGTGCCGCACATTTAAAAAAACTACAAATGATATCAGGAGCGTTTACCTGTGCCTGCTCCCCATAAAGACGTCGCGTTAAAGAGAAATATATACCTGTTTACATCTTCACGCCGAGTTTAATATCCCGCAATCTTTTTGTAAAGGATGTGAGCCAAGAACATACGCAAGAGATAATATCTATTTATATTTATTTTGCCATTTTCAGTTTGCTTTTCAGAAAAGAAGACCGTCAAAATAAGTCGTGGTCGGCTATCCTTTTGAATCTCATTTGTAAAACCTATGTGGCCATTTCATTTAATTCATGACTATACATTACATGTTCATAAAAACCTAATTTATTGCAATTTTTCTTTCTTGCTATCCTATTATCATTTTCTGTTGCCCAACTTTGTTTTGGACATAGACCTCCCTCAGATGTCTCTAGTTCGCCAATTTCAAGGGAGGCTCAGGCATCTGAAGGCTCTTCTGGTTATTAGTCTTTGTCATATGGAAGATCTATAAAAAGAGGATCCAACCTGTTTTTTTATGGTGAAAATAAATGAAACCCGGCTGATTATTTACTTAGAGATGTTCTGCAACATCTGAGAATATCTCTTGGTAAGTAATCATGGCCCGCTTGACAAAAACGAGCCTAAACCCTTACATATAGAAAGAAAGGGTCTTAGATTTAATTTACTTGAGCCAATTGAAATTAATAAACGGACGAATGATCCTAATAAAACATTAATTAATAAAGTAAGCAAAATTATATACTCACCGCTTCTCAGTATGTTCACATTATCAAAACAATACAACACATTTAAATAAATCAATTAAGAAAAAAATTACAGTTAAATACGTGCAAAAACACATTATACTCGTAAATGTGAATACCTCACAGTATTCAGAATTTTAATTGCTTTCTAACTAAATCAGTTTACCGATAATAAATTATTACCCATCCAAATTTTAAAGGAGTGGGAGTAAATTAAATCATATAAATAAGTCGTCACAATTTGGATTAACAACAGTTTGAAAAAAGTCTTAAACGCCGAAACAGCTGTCACAATAATAACAACTAAAAATACTTCCAGAACTTAATAATAACATTATTAAATCTGATTTACATTAAATTAAAAAAAAAAAAATTAAATGGAGTTCTATGAATTAAACACAAAAACAATTAATGCTGTAGTTAAAAGTTTGAGTTTTTTAAGCACCTTTATATATTGGAATAACCCTTGCGATCTTGCAACTATCTGGAAATTGACCTTCTTTCAAGCTCACGTTGATCAGTTTAGTTAGTATAGGTGTTATATGTGGGGCAAGTTTTTGTACTATTGTGCATTTTAGTTTTGTCCAGCACTCGCATTTGATTTTAGGGATTTTGTTACATTTTATTACATAATTATATGCAAACAGATAGAAAATATACTTACCTGGCAGGTAAGTAAGTATATGTTTCTGTTTCATTGTTATCCCACGTATTCACGATGCTGGATTGCAACTTCGTTATTATTTCAATTGACCTCTATTAATCTTCAGATATGTGGTTTTTATCATGAGCAAATATATTATTATTAGTACCTCCTTATTATTTCGTTCAAGATTAGTATCTGAACTCGAATTCTCATTTTATATTGACTAGAATATTATAATTAAAAATGAGTAATATCTTTATCTTAGGGAAAGTACCTATAATGTGGTGGTCATAGACGGAAAACGGATATAAATTCGTAAAGTTTTATTTCACTTATTTGTCCCTGAGAGACAATACATACAATTTGATGAAATCTGGAAAAAAAAATGTTACGTCGCACATGCAATGCTATATACTGGCTCCAGGCAATTGGGACTATTTAGAGGTTATAACATATAAAAAAAGTTTAACTTCTGCTCGGTGACTAACAACTAATACTTTTGGTAGCTACCTACTAGCTAGTTCCATTTCTCTGCACTAGTTATAATCATAACAAATTACAGATTGCAAGACGTTCCCATATGTTTCAATTAATGAAGATTTTACTCCGAGTAAAATGAATTTACATATATACATATATATATATATATATATATAGACGGGATTCATCTAACAAAGCACTTCGAGAGAAACGGCAGTACTGCGACATTTGTTTCGAATACATCTCGAGTTTTGTATAGCCGTGAGTTTCTCAGCGGAATTGCGTTGCAAAGCTTGCAGCGCTGAATTATGTTTACCTACCGGGACTGAGGAGGGAAACCTTTGTTCGGTGGAATTGAGGCGATTAGAGGGCGGTTTTACATGATTTGTATTGTCAGGGAGAAATGCTTCCGTCTTGGGGAGGTTTCTCAAATCTTGCACTGCAGTTTAAAGCAATGTCGTGATTTGTCTATTCACTACTATAATTTTGTAATAGTCTGAAATAATGAATAATAGTGT
Organism: Halesus radiatus; assembly: GCA_022606495.2. Taxonomy (NCBI): domain Eukaryota; kingdom Metazoa; phylum Arthropoda; class Insecta; order Trichoptera; family Limnephilidae; genus Halesus; species Halesus radiatus. Next base: position 263,569 of record JAHDVE020012355.1, on the reverse strand, counting down.
AGGCATCTCTACCCTCACTGGAGTTCCATTTTGGCAGTTTTTTTAATTTAATTATTTTGCTTTTGTTATTTTGTAGTATAACCTGTTATTTTTTGTATATGCTCTTCTGTTTATCGCCTCTTTAATATCAGATTCAAGATTTCGTGGTAATTTAAATTTAATTTAATTTCACATAATTCAGATTATCATATTAGGTACATCAATATCACAGACACAGCTTCGCGTCAATCAACATATTTATTGGCGTTTTAAAGTCAGTGTATTTTAAATGAAAAATGTCTACCTCAGAAGAGTGCTAGTTTATGGGTGAATCCTCGAAGGTATGATCATTGATAGATTGGTCCTGCCTCTTGGAAAAATAAAAAGTCAATGCTACCTACTACCTAGCTCTGCTGAAGTTATCGGGGACATGAAGCGTAATATGTTCCAGATCATTAGGATTGCAAACACACCCATTGAGCAGCTTATGTGCTACTAATACCGTTGCATTTTTCCTTCTAAAATGTATAAAATCTAGTCGTAGCATTCCAGTAAGAAAATTTGAGGGATATAACAGAGGATAGTACACAAACTCTCACATGTAAAGGCATTGCATAAACTTTTTCCCACCTTTTCTACATCTTGAGTATAGGACATCTTCAAGTCCCCATATTACCGAGCCACTCTCGATAAAACTGCAACCAGGCTGATGTAAAGCATTTTATCACTGTCGTATTAGAAAAAGATTTTGGATTGTGGATAACAAAACCTAGTATTCGCATGGCACATTTGCAAACCGAATCGATATGAGAACGAAAAGTCTGACGCGTGTGATTCCTTGAGAGGAATTCCTTTATACAAAACTTAATTTTAGATTTGAGGCCAAAATACTCAACTAAACCTAATGATTGTTTTTTCATCAAAAAGTGTAGTAAATATCTAGTGCGAATGACAAGTATTTTTTTTTCTTTTGCATTATGAAATAAAGCCATTAAAGGAATTGATTTTTTGCGATTTTTAAGACACCTTTAACAATTGTTTGGCGGCTAGCGGTGATTTAAAAAAAGTTTTACTTAATCTGCTTTGATAGTATAATAAAATATAAAATAAAATAAAAAATTGCAATGGACTTTAAATTTAATTAAAAACGACCAAACTACTTTCGAACACAAATGTGCCGTACTTAATTTGAAATATCGACCCGAAAAACGGTTTTTTTACTAATGTTTTGTTTTTGTATTTTTATTTACGTAATCAAATTTACATTTAAAAAATACAATAAACCCGCAAATAATTTTCTAAGTTGCCCTTAACTTATAAAAACTATTTTTTTTCACGGCATATTCTTCAAAATTTAAAATAAAAATATATAAAATGCTTCACATCCGTACTAGATATTTACTAAACCTTTAATTACAAATAAAATATATCATTCAGTTTGGACGGGTATTGTGGCCTCAATTGCAAAATTAAGTTATGTATGAAACAGGTAGCACAGCCGTTCCTCTTAATCTTTCGAAAGAAATATATTTTAATGAGGTGCCTGATATGTATGTTTGGTATTTTAATTTATTAATGAAATTTATATTTGATTTTCACTATAAACAAACGCATTGTGGATTGACATGATGAATTAAATTAAAAGACACTTTGTTTGAATCCACTTTTATTTTTGTATAGTCGACTAGTTTCGATTGGACTGAATGATCTTCAGTAATGTCTGGTATTCTTATATAAAGCACGGTTTAGTTGCTGAAACGTTTATTAGCACAGTTATATGTTACAAGCCCATTCGTCAAGTGACGCTGCAGCCTTTTTTTTTATATGAATACCGCACAAGAGTCCCAAACTGCTCCCAACCGTCTGGAGCCAGCGAGACTAAGGCATTCCCAATTGGGGAATGTTGTGAGGCTGAAGGTATTGGGGAGGGAAAGGAGAAGGGGGAGAGGAAGGTGGGGAAAGGGGGAAATACCTGGCTATTCAGATCTGGTCACCAAATACGGCTAAATGCCATTTCAAGCAACGTTTCAATTCTGAATGGTGGTCTTTCACCAGGGCGATACTGAGAGTATCTTCCACTCTGGAACGTGCGCAAATATACTCTATATTATTTTTAAATGAATTAATTGTGAAACAACACAAATTAATTAAATAAAAATTACTTGCGCACGCCGGGATTTGAACCCGCGACCTTCGGATTCGTAGTCGAGAGTCTTACCCCTCGACCATGGAGGCCGTCAGACTTGCCAACTGACAACCGGTGGGTCGGTACACATTGTCATTCAAACGGCGTACACAACACTCAGGACTTAAAATGTATTTATTATATTATATCCTAAAGATGATTCAGTCGAATCGAAACTATTCGAGTATAGAAAAAAAACGGATTCAAACAAGCGTCTATTCATTAAATTCAAATTTAGATATATTTATTGTGTTCGGATTTTTTTCGTTGAATATGTATCTACTGTAGTAATGAATTCGAACATATTTGGTATTGAATCATCATGAATGTTAAACCTTGAACGCGATAAGTTTGTGATTTTTCAGTTTCGTTGGATGTCAGATTTATTGTTTATTTATTTGTAAGAATCAAACAGCCTCTTTAATACAAAGATAAATATATACATGGAGGTTAAATAAGGTTTAACCAAAAAATTATTATGATAATATTAGTTAGAGACATGAGTTTTATATTACTTTAAAGTAACAAGAAGCTAAAGGGAAGAGGAAGAGAAAGGGGAAGATAGGATCGGGATAGAAGATCCTCTCCATACTTTCTACAATGCTCATATATTTTTTTTTTTTTACATGAATACCGCACAAGAGTCCCAACTGCTCCCAACCGTCTGGAGCCAGTGAGACTATGGCATTCCCAATTGGGGAATGTTGTGAGGCTGAAGGTATTGGGGAGGGGAAGGAGAAGGGGAAGGGGGAGGTGGGGAAATACCCTGGCTATTCAGATCTGGTCACCAAACACGGCTAAAAGCCATTTCAAGCAACGTTTCAATTCTGAATGGTAGTCTTTCACCAGGGCGATACTGAGAGTATCTTCCACTCTGGAACGTGCGCAAATATACTACATATTATTTTTAAATTAATTAATTGCGAAACAACACAAATTAATTAAATAAAATTTACTTGCGCACGCCGGGATTTGAACCCGCGACCTTCGGATTCGTAGTCGAGAGCCTTACCCCTCGACCATGGAGGCCGTCAATGCATTATTCAATGCAATGCTCATGCATTATTTAGGGATCCTATTTCTTGAGGTTATTGTTATAATGTCGATATTATTAAATTGCGTGTTATACTGCAATGTGCACATATACGGCGTACGCTCTAATACAAAAAATCGATTTGTTATTTTTATTATGACGGAATGCGGATTTTTTTATTAAATTGGTGAGGTCAGGCGAGTCCATGAAAGCATTTAATTTTTTTTTTATCAGAAATTGTTTTGATACATACATTTATATAAACACGGGGAACAAAGCTTATAAACATTTATTTTTATTTTTTTTATATTCAATTATTTGTATATACTCGTATATACATTTGAATACAATTATATAAATTTATGTATATTGTACACATAGCGAAAATTTCACATAGGGAAGGTCAGTGCATGAGTATACTTGTGTAATAGTTAGTGGTAGTAAAAAAAAAAGAGTTTTCTTTTTGAGGAATTATTTTTCTATTATTTTTAACTGTTTATATACATTTACTCATATACATACATATATATCTACATCTTTATAAGTTTATACATTAAGCGTGTTTTTACTTAAAAATAATAACTGTATAATACTAATAAGATTGCAAAAAAAAATTTGATAAAATGAAATTTAAAAACTTTGGTTGTTTATTTTAATTTTTTTTTTTTTTTGAGAAAAAACCATATTCGTATAAATCCTCGAATGTTGAAGACAAGTTAAATAAGAAAGAGAAAATGAATAAAAGAAATTACGGAAAATACACAATTATAGCAGGAAAATAATAATATTTATTTGAATTTAGTATATAAGGAAATAATTTTGAATAACGGGATTTGTTCAAGAACTAAACGTCGTATTTGAAATGAGTTGAAGTTGTTTAATATTGTGGATTTGGTATTATTTGTACGTTTGTTTATTTTACAGAGAAACTTAATAAATGAAAACAATTAGTTATACTAGAATTAAACCCCAAACCGATTGTCATTTGATATCTGCTGTACTAATTCAGATACTTAAACGCTAAATCAATATATGTTTTAATTGAAAGTTTATTTCATTTTTGAGAAATATCTTGTTATTCCTCAACATACTCTGATATGATCAGTAAAACATTTTTTAAAAAACATATTAAGTTGATTTGAATATTTGTTGCTTTTGAAAAACAGCATGTTACTCAATTTGCGGAAAACGGGTTGGGAGTATTAAAATGCTATTAAAATTCAGTCCGTTTTTTGCCGGTTATAACAAAACAACGGTTTTTAACAAAGCGTTTTTCCTCCGATTATTTTACACCCTTTTCTAAACCACGGATCATTAGGCCACAGCAACCCGAAGTAATAATAATTTGAACATTTCCATTACGGCCAAAGAACCTGAAACTAAAGCCACGGTTAGGTACACCAATCCTGTTCACAATATGGACCTGTTCATTCAAATCGCAGGCATTGTAGGCTTGTCAAAATCAGGCTTCACCGCTGAGTGTTTCTGTATTCTGAAGGCTGTCAGGCTGCCGAAGGTCTCGAAACCTTCCTTCCAGCACCCCGTCATGAGTCCGGTCACCCCCTTACAAACTTGATCTTGTAATTTTGATTTGTCAATAAGCGTAGACAAAATACAAGCGTCAAATCTATAAAGATTTACAATAGGTGGGCATATTTTTTTTAATCTTTTAAATCTCATGCATAATGTTTAAAAGGTTGCTAAAGATTCTACAGTGTAACGATTCGAATGAATTCTGGCTTTCTTGTTGATAGACTTAATACATTTTCCAGAATGTGTATCAAGACATTTTTTGTGATTTTTTCACAATAAATTAATAATATCAACAATTCACAAGACAATAGTTATATACGTAGGTCTCTTATATGTAAAATACGATGTGCTAAAAGTAGCCCTAAAGCGAAGCTGGGAATTATTTTTATAACATCGTATAATCTAATTAATAATGCCCTTCCCGTCTGCCCGATATTGGTGGCGTTGCAGTCGGAGTGGTCACATTTTTTTCTAACCACGCCGAATATTCAAATCATTATTTTTAAAAACCCTTCGAAATTAGAATTGGGTGGGAGTAAATAAAATCATATGAATAAGTCGTCACAATATGGATTAACCATAGTTTGAAAATGGCCTTGAACGCCGAAACAGCTGTCACAACAATAAAATTAAAAATACCTCCAGAACTTAATAATAACTTTATTAAATTTCGATAACATTAAATAAAAAATAAAAAAATTAAAATGGAGTTCTACGAATTAAACACAAAAACAATTAATAAACTCTATTGGGTTTAATGCGGTTCCATGATAAATCAACAAACTGACAAATGATATTAAGTCAATAAAAGTATGAAAAAAAAACTAGCCCGAAAACCTAAACTAATTAATCTTTTTGACATACATTATTAATTAGGTTTTTGGAATAGTTTTATTTTTCTTTTTTTTTATGACCACTCGAACGTGTGTTGATTTATCCGGGGTCACCGTTTTTTTCTATGGATGCTTACTGTAATGCATCGCAGGAAGGCATAGAAATTGTGAAGGATGAAAGTATATACACATTCAGTAGAAATTAATTCCCGGAAGTTAATTTTACATACACGTGTAAATAAATTCGTTAGAAAACCTAAAAACAATGCAAGGCTAATGTAAACGTATTCCATAAGCTTACGAGGAGACGTTTCATTAAGCCTTCCGCAAGACTACATATCCAAACCATTGTTTGGATATGTAGTCTTGCGGAAGGATGTGGAAAAGAAATTGCGGAAGAATTTTTTCCGCTCAATTCAATGGTCAGGGAAGTCCCAGAAAGACATTTTATTTTATTTATTTTTGGGAAAAATAACAGCAAATCCACAACTTACATATATATAATAATAAAAAAAAAACAATAAATAATACCAATCATAAATTTTCCACTGCTGATGATAAATACTATAAGTAAAGTGTGATAATATACAATTTCAATTCAGTTAGCTTAACTATGTCAGTCGGGGAAAAGAGGGTGGGGGGAACATAGGAGTGGGATAAAGGTACAAAATACAAGAGTAGATGGAAAGGTAGTTTTAGTTATCAGACATTAAAAGAGAGGTAGATACTCGTATATGAGTATAAGGAACAACGGTTAATAATAATTATGACGTACTTATCTAAGTAAAAGGTATAAAAGTATATAGTAAATAATGTAGTATTAAAATAACTGCAACTTCAGCGGTTCGTAACAAAGTAAATACATTTAGCATAATGACTTTTTCTTCTAGGTGTATCGTGGAGCATGTACGTGATTCAGTTATTGTGAATCCCAGATCCGGCTAATGACAGTGTTGTTTTAAAATAGATATTAAAAGAGAGGTAGATTCTCTTATATGAGTACACGCAACAACGATTGGTAATAATTAGGACATACTTACCTAAGTGTATGGTTTGTAAATTGTGTGTAAGAGGGGAACATGTCAAGAAGGAGCGTGGTGGTTAGTCTCTTAGTGATTAATATAATTCCATTAATGTAGAACTTGCAGGCACCGAACATTTTAAACTCTTATCACACAAAAAGTGTGCAAAATAAATCAACCAAAAGTTAAAAATGAACTAAACGATCGCGAGAAAATAAACCGTTAAAGAAACTACAAACTTTATTTGAATTATTTAGTGAATTTTCGACACATGCTTTTCGCCACTTAAATTTATTTCCATTCGCAAAACTCGGTGGTTAGCTACCTGCAGTTTCAGCATGCAGTGTATGCAGTACTGTATTATAGAGTGCCATCTATTTTTACCATTCACCAGACGCTGAAAATGGGCACCGTAAGGGGACGAAGAAATATTCATGAACGCTTCCTGAAACTAAAATGGAAGAGAATAATTTGAGGTGCCGCTGTACCGTACATGTGTAATTGTGTATTACGTCAGTGGCGTAGGAGTTATATTAAATTATATGCTGCAATTACGATTTATTAGTTGGCTTCCGTTAATTATTCGCATTGAAATTATCACGTAAAATGCTTTGAATTGTGGATTCCATTTTTTAATGTAAAAATGTACAGTTTTATTTAAAATTATTATCTCTTTTCAATACGTCTATCTTTACAAAATTTACTTCTTGCGTTAATTTTATTTTATAAGGAAATCTTTTTTTTTTATTTTGTCGTTTTCAAATCTTTCTTTTTTCCCCTCCTTTAAATAGTACTCGTAAGTAAAAAAATAAAAAAAAAGAATTATGAAAATAAACAGTTTGTAAAATATATCGAAAAATAACACAATAAGGATTATTATTGCGTAGTTATTCGAAAATTGTGAAATTTCAGCACAAGCTTGTTTATTTAAGAATAAATGAGTTTTTAGGTCCCGCTGCTCCCAACCGTCGGAGCCTGTGAGACTATGGCATCCCCATTTGAATATGTTGAGGCTGAAGGTAATGACGAGGGGAAGGAAATTGGGAAAAGAAAGGATGAAATATATGAATATTGTTTTTTCTCACAACAATTTTTTTTTGCAAATAATCAAGTAAGTTTTTATATTTCATTTTATCAGATTATCATTTACAATCTTACTAGTTTTATTTAAGTAAAAACTGTCTTAATTTGTGAACTTGCAAATATATAAATATAAGGAATATTAATATATGTGAATGTATACGAGTAATTATATATAAACAAATATAAAAATAAAATAAAAAAAACATGAAAAAAGAAACTCATTTTTTACTCCCACTAACTATTACACAAGTATATCGACGCACTGGCCTTGCCTACGTGGAATTTTTTTCTATATATATATAGCTTTGTATATACCAGGGGTCTGACACCTTTTGAGTCGGAAGAGTCCAAAATTACAATTTACAAAATTTAAAAGTTTTTAAACAGTCACATTTTTTTTTCTTGCCAACAATAAATAGCATTGCGTATGGAACTAAAGAGCCGCAGCTTCACATCCAAAGAGCCGCTTGTGGCACGTGAGCCGCAGGTTGCCGACCCCTGGTATATACAATATACATAAATTTATATACATGTATGTATATATATATACATATTTGGATATAAAAAAAATAATAACCTCTGTACCTATGTTTATACAAATGACTGTATCAAAAAAATTATTAATAAATAAATAAATTACAAAAAAAGGTGGAGAAGTACCTGGGTATTCAGATCTGGTCACGCAAAGCAACGTTTCAATTCAGAATGGCGGTCTTTCACCAGGGCGATACTGAAAGTAACTTCCACTCTGGAACATGCTGCAAATATCCTAGATATTTTTTTCATTAAATTAATTGTGAAATAGCTAACATAAATTAATTAATTAAAATTTACTAGCGCACGCCGGGATTTGAACTCGCGACCAACGGATTCGTAGTCGGGAGCCTTATCCCTTGACCACTGAGGCCATCAATGTATTGTCGTTTGTATGTTTTTACGTTATTAACGCTCCCATTCACCACAATATATTATTTGCGGCTCTCCTCACTTCTAATTCAAAGATTTAATCAAATTGACTTAATGAAATCCTTCCACCCGGTTTTATTTTGAATTCGTATGCGAACAAGCGTGTAGTTTGGATTAAACAGGTTAACGGGTCGAGAGCCAGAAGTCGTTCACCCAGATCATCAGTCACAATGCGCAGATAAATGAGACGATATACGCAAATGCAAGCACAAATAAGCAGTACAAGTACACGCCCGCGCCCCTATTGGGACGGCCCGAGAGCGCGCCGCTGGAGCGGCAAATGAAATTGGAAAAGAAGCGCCGATGCAGACGTCAGCGGCCGCGGGAGACGTCACTCGATATCCTCGCCCTCGCCATCGCTGGGACTCTAATATGCACCGGAACGTTATCAATTACCTGCACCTGCACCTGCCAATATCTCCCACATCCCCCCACAATCCAACCCACCGCGATACGACCACGTAAAAATGTTAATATTATTTGAAAATTGAATTTATCTACTTTAACTACTATAAGAATATATACAAACTCTCACTTTGTAAGCACTACTATCTTGTTAGAGAACCCAAAACCAGCATCACAAGGCCAGGCACTAAATCACAAATACTCGTATAGCAATTAGTGCCGTCTCTTTTTGTACCCCTATTTATTAGTAAATTTTTATTTGTCTAGTAATTATCTTGTAATATGCATAATTTAAGCAGTTATTGGGTATTTGATAATAATAAAAATAAATAATTTGATAATAATAAAAATAAAAATAAAAATAAAAATAATAATAATAATAATAATAATAATAATAATAATAATAATAATAATAATAATAATAATAATACAATAATAATAATAATAATAATAATAATAATAATAATAATAATAATAAATACACAATAATAATAATAATAATAATAATAATAATAATAATAATAATAATAATAATAATAATAATAATAATAATAATAATAATAATAATGTTTTATTATCTTCTTTTTTACACAAAATAACAAATAATGATATCCTAACTCAGATTTCCCGTGCTGAGAATTTCATTTACAAAATATTAAGTTTCATTACGTTAAACTGATGAAAAAAATTTTATTCTTAGGTTAGGTGTTTTAAGCGCAGTTGAGTGGTTACGGTATTAGTGTGTATTTGGTATTAATTTTTATTTTATTTCAGATCTCCTTATGTAATGTATCCAGTGTTTTATTTGATTTTTAAATTTATTATGGTTGTTGTGATTTTTAAAGGATAGTTGGATTTTGTTGTATAGTTTAGTACCATAGTATAAGTTTTTTTCCAAATGTTGTGTTTGTAGTTCCTTGTTGTATGTGTTTTTGACTCTGAGATCTAGTGTTTCTAATATGTGTGATTGTTGTTATCTCTTGTTTTTTGTATTTATGAATTTAAGTAGTACTGTTTTAGAATATGATTGTTTTATTGACATAATGTTAAGTCTGTTAAAGATTTCATCAGTGCTAGTTCTTACAGGGACTTCAAGTATAATTTTCGTGATGGCTTTTTTGTGTTCTAACGAGTAAATTAAGAATATTATCATTAGCACTGCCCCATCTGATAATACCATATTCTCATAATGATTGGCAGAGAGCCATGTAGATCTAATGAAATATTTTGTACTGAGGACATTCCTGATTGTTTTAAAAAATAAGTTAATTTTTTATTTTGTTACTTAAATAAATAATGTGATCAGCCCACTTTAAATTGTGATCAATTTTTATGCTTAGATACGTTATGTGGTTAAAACTTTCCAATGACAGACAATTACATTGACCATTTAAATGTGGTAAACTATGAATTTTCAAGATAAGGTTTGTATCTGAATTTTTAGTATTGTTTATTTTAAAAGTCATAAAAGTGAGTGATAGAGTGACTTCGGCTTTCTTGAATGTTTCTAACCGTTATGTGGCGGATAATCCCAAGTAACATCGGCTAAAGTCAGCAGATTAGACATTCTTAGCGAAAGTTTACCACGTCTGTGGGAAGCTTTTTTTTATCAATTACTTCGCTATTTTTCCTACTGCCTACCTTGATTGAAACTCTGTACAACCCACTGTATTAGAGTAAGTTTCCATAAACGATCCTCCAATATAAATAGTTGATTAAAATAACTTTATATGTACGTACATTAAAAAAACTTTATTTATAATTTCTTCAAATTATTCGTTTTCATTTTGTGGTGTAATTATTAATAAATGAATTAAATAATATACTTTATATTCAGCCCTTTATTAATATAAATATATCTACATGTTTCGAAAGCGATGCTTTTTTCATTCATTTATAACTCCTGATAACATGTAGATATCTTTATATTAATAAAGTGGTGAGTACAAAGTATATTATTTAATTAATTTTTATATAATATACATGACGCGTTTTAAACGGTATGGGTATATTTAACACAAGTACAAAATAGATTTTTTGTTTGGTCTGCAAAGTTCCCCATTCTTCATGCTTCGTTGGTTCGTTTCTATAACAAACGAAAACCCAACGTTGTTTGTCAGCCCTTAATGGCAAGTTAACATTAGGAACAAAAAAGCTCAATAATAATAATTTGTAGGTACCGCCGTTGTTTTAAAAGCTTCACAAACAATAGAATCAAAAGTTTTCCATTATACTCTTTACCGATCTAACTAACCGAGCGACGGATAACTTAATTTAACATTGACAACAAAGGGAAACTTACCGAGAAAGGGATGTGAATATTTAACTTAAACAAACATTCGTTGGAACCTTTCAGGTGATGTTTGTATTTACCTTTGCCTTTTCAGTACTTTCCGTGTTTTAGTGTTCATAACCATTTGCTAATTGGACTCAATGGAACTCTTATCAGTGATCGATATCTGCTTGTTATAATCGTAGTAATAATATTTTTACCAGCAATATTTGCAGGAGAGACCGGGAATAGTGGATCACATGTGTCAGTTGTCAAATCTTCGTTGCTAAGACAGACGAGTAAATTCCAAAAAAGTCCGAAGATCGACGATTTGACTCTAGTATACTATCCAAACCAGCAGTACGCTGCGCACATTATCCGGGATGAATCTGCGTTAAATGATTATTGGTGTTCGATGTAAATTTTAATAGTAATTGTGTTTGTTTTCTGACATCCCTCATATTAAAATTACATTTTTTTTTGCAAATATGCCAGTTAGTTACCTTAATATTTTACGTGTTTAAAAGTAATATTGTAGATTGATGTATTCCTTTGAATTAAATTACCAATATGGTAGCACGGGACACAGTTCTCACATTTTCATTGAGGTTAGTTGTCTCATATGACAACTTTCCCCATGTGTATACAATTTACATATTCGTGGATTTTTTTTAGAAGATGCCTAGAAATTTCATGGGAAGAACCAACGATCGGAAGATTGGAAAATATCCATTAGAAGTGTTGCTAACGACTTAAAATAAATCATCGTCCTTAGACCCGTTATTGACAAATTTTTGCAATGAAGACGTTTATGGAGATGCTCGGAATCCTTTACTATCGGTGGGATATCAGCTTCAACAATTAGTTTTCTCCAACAAATTTGAAAACGACCTTGTCGGTTATATCACGATCTCCTCAGATATATGTTTTGGTCTGGTAAACAAATTTAAAATACAGAAAAAAATTATTGAATCTAAGCATGCTAGACTGGTTATCAAACTCTCTTAAAATAAACAATAAGCTTTCAACTAGAACTCTGAAGGCAACAAGGGTACCTGGAGATTTTTTGTGTTTCTTTCTATCGATTTTTAATGTTTGCTTTTGAGCAAACATTAAAAATCGAATGTTCAAATGTATCGACATGCTTCTAAATTCTTTATTAACATGTTTTGTTCACATTGAATATGTTTTTAACTGATGAATAAGTGTTTTATTCATTAAAATGTTCTTACTAGAATAATTTGTACTTGTGACAACCATCCCCACCCTATGTGACATCTAACCCCAAGCCGTCTGTTGTCACACAAAGAGCTCTTTTTGAAATAGCTAAATTTATTGACTAAACTCATTAATCGTATTTTAAATTTATTCATAAACTTTATAAAATGTCTCAACCTTCAGGTTCGAAAGGAAAAACTTAAAAATTCCGTCAACAAAATATTAAAAAAAAAAAATTAAGAAGTGTAACAACTATATCCGGTCTCCCCACTATATCCTCAACACGGATATAAAAATATGAAGATTCCGACCTACCACTGTCATCAGTTAAAATATGCACTGGAAAAATTGCGTGGTGAGCTAAAAAAAATTTTCTATATTTATTTATTTGTGTATTTCTATTAATTCATTCACAGGTTCAATTACGTTTCAAAAAATGGTTTTGTGTTATATTTATTTTGTTGTTTGTAAACTGTTGGCAAAATTCGGTACCTTTTGTTTTGATCCAGACCGAAATGTTTGATTATAATATATGTCGGTGTATTCTGTGTGGGGTTTCAATAATTATATTTGTTAAACATGTACCTACTTTTGTATACGTTACAATTTACATGCCACTTCAGTGGAATGCGTTTATGTGTAGACGAGAATTTATTTGAAAAAAAAAATAATGACAGTTCTAAGATATTTTTTTTATTTATTTTTCAAAAACAGCTATAAATACTAACACAATGAAAAAACTATTAAAATTACAAAAAATACAGGTATCCATAAAAAAAATTTGTTTAAAATTTAATAAGTAGGTACATAATAGATAGTTCGTGTTTAAAATTATTGTAAGTCATATGGAAAATATCCACATTTCCCGCGAGGCAGTTAATTAAATTAGTAAGTCTTCCCAGAGGCATCACCAATGGTATGTTAGTTCTGCACCTGGGAAGAAACAGAAGCCTGTGTAGGCGGCCTCGCGTGAAATTATCGGGGACATTAAATCGAGCGTTTATGCCAGCGTTTTTGAGAGATTTTACTTCAACAGCGCTTTACGGAGCTATAAATTAATATAAAAACAAATAATTATTACTTTTATTAACTAACTAATAATAACGACGTAAGCACACAACTCCGTCTTGGGACATACTCCGTACTTCCTTCATATTCATATACCGTCTCTTAAATACTCTTCTGTTATTCTGACTCTTGAAATGACACTTATTTACTGGAAAAGTACCTAGTTTGTGCTATTCATGTAGACAACAGACGAAAAGAGGTATTTCCATATTTACAGGCGTTACGAACTGTGTACCTAAGGGATCAAACTTGGGAGATAAACTCTCAAGAATGAAATAATTAAAATGACAGATGAGATCGTATATCTATAACAAGGAAAATGTAACACTTCTCACGAAAAAAGCAAAATACTCGTTATAGTTTATATGCTAAAAAATAAATATTCTTTGAATTGTAGGAAAATTCGGCTCAGGAATGTATGTTTTTGGGACGTTTTTGTAATAGGTATACCATTTATTTATTTTTTAATAGCTGATGTGTACTCAGCCTTCCCCGGGATTTATTTTCTTTCGGAATAAAGTTATGACTTTGTGAATTCTTGCTTGTCGTTTGGGTACCATAATTGATCTGACAGTAAAAGCAATGCCTTAGCGCCCTTGAGGTGATTTTTTCACAAGAACGCCTCTATAAACATCATCCGATTATTATAATTGATGCCTTGTGACGACTATTTATGTCTCTAAACAAAGAAACATAGAAACATTCATTTGAAAATTTTATTTCATTTTAAACATTTATTTTTACATAATATATGTATATAATAAAGTTCTTACGTAGATTGCTGTCATTGCTGTTATTATATGCCGACTGTTATCCATTTTGAAAATATTCTATGCAAACAAACCTTCGTCTTTTGAATATGTAATCTGTGGCTAACCAGAGTGGTATATCTATGGGCTACCTTCAATACAACATGGCGGGATTGTTTTTCAAACTAATTTTAAAACGTTAGATCAATAGTTTTACATATTGGATTTCATTATGCTCTCTAAACCTTCCCGGCACAAATAAGAACAAACTGTGCTATTTTCAGCGAAACTGGTCTAGTGATTTTCGAGGAAATCGAGGACAGACAGACAAACATTCATATTTATATATAGAGATTTGCGACTATATAAATAACCACGTGGAAATAGAAAATATAGTGCGAGTATAAAAATGTTTATAGAATAAAAGTTTAAAATATAAAATGGTATACTAATTGTTATATTTCGTAAACTATTTTTTTTTTTTTGTATTTTTTCTTAGTCCTCCTCACCAGGGAGTTCTGTGCGGAGGCGGACTATAGTTATTTACTTTGATGTCATCTAATTGGGTGCGTCTTATATGTCCTTTTTAGTGCTGTTTTTAAGGTTGTTTCATTAACCTCTTTCAGCCAAACTTAAAATTTTGACTTGTACTTATTAAAATTTACCATTAGTATTATATTTTGGGAAGGTTGTTGTGGAGTTTTGTCGCAAAATATATATAGTTTTTTTGTCCGAAATGGTTTTATAACAAGGTTATTTTTATGTCATGTCGATCAGATTTCGATTATCATGAATTCATGGTCTAGTATGGGGTTCAATATTTTTAATGTTTTAACTAAGTGACCATCACGCCACAATTCATCACGGGTAAGCAAAGGGTATGGAGCGCAATACAAGACTGTCTTAGTACATATTCCTTTCTTCATGCAAACCTACTCAGGTATTTACTTCTCTTGATCATACCATGTCTTGGTCGGGTGTCACCGATTTCTTTTACTATTCCATTTCGCATCATCTATAATATTTTACATACCCTCCTACCACGGTTCAACCACTCTAAGGGTCTCTTTTTTAATATTTGCGAAAATATCTTACAACGGTAAAGCAAAAAATCTGTTGTACGTTGCATAAAGCAGCATAAGACCTTGAATAGAGAGTTCTAGAGTCATGAAATTTGGCTTGAATTTGCAGCTACGAAATGTCATTTAAACTGTCAAAAGATAAGACAAAATGGGGCAATGAAAATATTAATCATTTTTATCAATTTCATATTATATTGAGGTCGTGGGTTCAAATCCAGGTGTGCGCAAGTAAATTTTATTTGATTAAAATGTGTTATTTCACAATTTATTCATTATTATTTGCTGCACGTTTCAGAGTGGTAGACACTGTCAGTATTGCTCTGGTGAAAGAACACCATTCAGAATCGAAACGTTGCTTGAAATGATTTTAGCCGTGTTTGGTGACCAGATCTGAATAGCCAGGTACTTCCCCACCTTCCTCTCCTCCATCGCCTTCCCATTCTCAATAGCTTCAGCCCCACAACATACCTTAATTCGGGACGCCATAGTTTCACTGTCTCCAGACGTTTGGGAGCAGCTGGGATTCTCATGCGGTACTCTCATAAAATAGTACTATAAAAAGTGCTTTTAAAATATGATAATAATAATAATAATAATCGGATGATTTTTATAGCGCCGTTTTTGTGAAAAATCACCTCAAGGGCGCTGTACAAATCTTACTTCCTATTCTTACATTATTCCTATATTACATCTATTACATTTTTTTTTTGGACAGGCTATCATTACACATTATTTATAGACCATATAAAGAGATGCAGTTAAATTATCAAAACTAAATACGGCTTGATCTAAGTTTTCATACATGTTAAATTGAGAGAAAAAAAAAATGCTAACTGTATTTATTCCTTACGATATATTGCAAAACGCTAATAAAAATGATAGGAGTTATGTGAAGTTGGGCGGCGGTGAGGACGGGGGCCGGGGGAACTGATCCATATCCATATCCAATCTTCTTTGTCTTTGTTGGTGACGCCCCTGGGCGGCCTGACGGGACTGCCCGTATGCCAGGTAGCGCTTGTCGGCCGGCTTCAGGATCTGGAAAGAGCACACCAGCGTGTCGTCCATTTCTCGCCCCAGCCGGTGGTGTCCTTGTCGGGGTCGGACCACAGCAGGTCGCAGGGCAGACTGGTCGGGCACGTCCGTGGGCCGCACGATTCACTGGATCTGCTCTGTAGACTGGAGGTCAGAACTCAGGTCGCCGTGACAGCAGAAGATCTTCTCGTCAAATGTCTTTTCCTATTGCGCCTTTCTCGGCAGCCACGAAATCTAATTTTACGGGTTGCGGTTGTGGTACAACGTTCAAGGTTATACAACGATATCTTTTTGCAGCTATTAAATGGTCCAAAATAACACATTCACTATTAAGTTTGCGTCGTGCAGCCCGGTCGTAAACGATATTGTTTACAATCACCATAGTTCAAAGAATAACATTGTAAATCAACCATTAACTTTGGACACTTCCCTAGGCTTTTAACAGGCAAAGGTCTTTAAACAAGCACATGTGGCGACCGATGACCGATGCTTTTGGGTTAATTTAGAACAAAATGACAGATTTGAACTTAAAATGTTAGGGTTTTTATTTGATTTTTTATTATAAACTTGATTTAAGCCCGAAACGGCCACACTAAAATTATATGATTTCTATAAATGTAACCTATAAATTATTACGGTTATTTTACGCTTTTTTAACACCGGAAAAATTAAGAACTAAGCAATATTTCCCAGATAAACTGGAGCGCTTATAAAAAGCTGCCGGCTGCTGCGAGAGCGCCAAAATATATAATATGATGTACTGCCGGATAATAACATTTCGTAATTTCATAAATATCTGATAATGCACGTGTTGCAATCATTCATTTTCGAATTAGGTACGAACATTACACGTGGATTAAGTATCAGTACCTAATACTGAGATCCCATAGAACAACCGGACCCTGACCGGACAGGGCTCACGACAATATGCTAAGTATCCTAACCGCATTATTACGATGGTGACCCGCTATCGGAGGTCATCTTACACGAGCATTTCAGGGGAGGCCAATATTAGGCGAACCCAACCGGAGGTCAGGGGTCAACTTATAACGACTTAACGTATTAATTTACAATAGTGGTTTAATGCTGTGGTTTCGTGTAGCGCTTCCATTAAAAGATTTAGTCAGGTCTTGGAATGATGATGAAAACTAATTTTAATTGGTCGATAGGTACCAAGATGAGATGCAACGTATATCCGGTTACCGTGTGGAAGCATCCATTAAAGTTAGTCATTGAGCAGATATAATATATAAATTAATAAGAATTACTTTGTTTAAACCACTATTATCTGCATGTTTTAAAAGCAAAGCTACCGTCATCAGGATAAACAATAGGTACACAGAAAATAATGAAAGTGTAGGAAAATTATAAGAAAATGGAACAAATTACAAATATAAACAAAAAATTAAAATAAGTAATGAATGTTGGTAAGCAAATTCATTAAAATTGTAAAAATAGTTTAAAGTAATATAATTAAAAGGAAACTTTTTTTTTTAAATCACTTTATTTTATTTATATTTATGCATTATCGACCGGTTTCGGTTGAACTCAACCTTCATCGGGAACGTACACGTATAAACTTTTCTAAACGTTCCTGATGAAGGTTTAGTTCAACCGAAACCGGGTGAAAATGCATAAATGTAAATAAAATATAGCGTTTGTAAATTATATTCCGCTTGCAAATACAACCCTAATAAGAATATGTAATTTTAATTATGTCTCCTTCCTATGTCAATATTGAGAAAATAGTGTTATCCCTATATGTTGTAATCAATGTTGAAACCTTATTTACCGGTATGCTCGATATTATCAGTATTATTTACTTGTTATTACTCATTACTATTTACTTATCGTTACTTATTACTATTTACTTATTATTACTAATTACTATTTACTTATTGTTACTTATTACTATTTACTTATTATTACTTATTACTATTTACGTATTATTACTTAATTATTAGTACTTACTTATTACTATTTACTTATTATTACATAATTATTAGTACTCACACATTACTATTTACTTATTATTACTTAATTATTAGTACTTACTTACTCTTTACTTATTATTTTATTTTTTTACTTACCTACTATTATTTTTTTTATATGAATATAGCACAAGAGTCCCGACTGCTCCCAACCGTCTGGAGCCAGTGAGACTATGGAATTCCAATTGGGGAATGTTGTGAGGCTGAAGGTATTGGGGAGGGGAAGGAGGAGGGGAAGAGGAAGGTGGGGAAATACCTGGCTATTCAGATCTGGTCACAAAACACGGCTAAAAGCCATTTCAAGCAACGTTTCAATTCTGAATGGTGGTCTTTCACCAGGGCGATACTGAGAGTATCTTCCACTGTGGAATTTTTTTAATTATTACTTTTTACATAATTTTATTTAATTATTATTATTTATCGTTTCACTAAAATTGTAAAGCCGCTCATCTCAACACAGGATTATCTTCGTGAGATGAGTGGCTAATGTTTTTGTTTTGTGTTTAAATTAAAGAATAAATAATGCGGTTGAATAAAAAAATTGTAAAAAATTAAAGAAAGCATTGGTTAGAAACGCTGAGCAGTGTACCTAATTCAACTCTTTTGTTTTATTTTATCCCAACCGCTTATGAAATGTGTTGGTTTATATTGTTCGCGAAAATTACGTAGGAGTTTGTATGCCATACACTTATTTCAGGGCTAGTTATGAACTGTCGCCGTGATCCCTCCCAGAGGCGGAAGGAACGGTACGTTATATGGCAGTTTTATTGTCACGTGGCGGGTATTTCATGCGGTTCGTTTTTTATACCGCCTTGTTAGAGGGAATAACTGCCAAGTCCAGGGAAGCTCGAAAGTGGCTGCAGAACTACCGAGGGGATCTTCACTTTAATGCGGGGGAAATGATCTAATAAACTACTTGGCCTTCAAACGATTATGTCTTATGACTGTCTTACTTTGTGGCTTTTAAAATAATAAAATTAAATATGATGCTGATTAGACATACTAAGATTAAAATGTTATTGCCACGACGGGAGTCCGAGACCCTCATTATAATCGAGTGATTTCTCTAAATCTCTAAAACTGGGTAGTTTCATTCTAAAGGCGCAGCTTAGCCAAGATTACGTTTAGCCAATCTTCAATTTAAACTGATTTTTACAATGGCATTATACAGTAAATTGAAAACTGTAAAAAAAAATATACATACAAACTCTGTATACTTTGTAAACTTTGTAAACTTTGTAAACTTTGTAAACTTTGTAAACTTTGTAAACTTTGTAAACTTTGTAAACTTTGTAAACTTTGTTAACTTTGTAAACTTTGTAAACTTTGTAAACTTTGAAAACTTTGTAAACTTTGTAAACTTTGTAAACTTTGTAAGCTTTGTAAGCTTTGTAAGCTTTGTATACTTTGTAAACTTTGTAAACTTTGTAAACTTTGTAAACTTTGCAAACTTTGTAAACTTTGTAAACTTTGTAACCTTTGTAAACTTTGTGATCTTTGTAAAATTTGTAAACTTTGTAAACTTTGTAAACTTTGTAAACTTTGTAAACTTTGTAAACTTTGTAAACTTTGTAAACTTTGTGATCCTTGTAAACTTTGTAAACTTTGTAAACTTTGTAAACTTTGTAAACTTTGTAAACTTTGTAAACTTTGTAAACTTTGTAACCTTTGTAAACTTTGTGATCTTTGTAAACTTTATAAATTTTGTAAACTCTGTAAACATTGTTAACAATGTAAACTTTGTAAAATTTGCCTGCTTTCAACACATGTGAGACGTACCTCTAGTGAGACAGGCACTCCTAGTGAGATGGGCACAGTAGAATAACCCTTATTAATACATTGAGATTTTATAGATACATATAAAAATATATAAAGAAACAGATAATAATAAACAAAACAGGAATTGAATATGGTTTGGGAAAGGAGAACAGGACTCTCTGCTCTATATCTTGGCATCAAGTAAAATAAAATACTTTAATGTTGGGAGCAAGAGAAATCAATAAAATTACCATAATTTTCGTAAACCCATTTTCCTTAGGAAAAAAATAACGTAGATAAAAGAAGAAATATTTCAAAGAGTTGCGAGAACTACTTAAAAGCGACTGTACACATTAAAAGCATTAAATCATTTAGATTCATAGAAATATCTTAACTGCCAACGTAATGTAATTAGATCATCGTTGTGATAATAGTTACTTTAAATATTCATGCTGGCAACTTTTATTCAAGACGCTCCCGAGACAGAAACTTTAAAGCTTACGAAGTTCGGTAATACAATGGGTGCCCTGGGTGAACTAAACCACGTCCCCTGCAATATTTGGAAGTATACATTCAGAATAAAGATCTCTAAATCATTCCACATACTTCTAAGCTCTTAAAATATACTCAAATATTATAATTCGTCGCCATTACTAAAGCCAAACATTGAACAATTGATAAATTATGCATAATGGGTTCAAAAGTATTGCTATTCTTTAAAGATCTTACGCTTATGGTTGCGTAAAGATTTGCATATAACATGTTTTGCCTTTGCTGGAAAGAGTGATAGAAATTTTTATTCATATTTTTAGTTGGCAAATTATGAGAAACCTATTTAAAAAAATATATATACATATTTTAGTGTAGGTTAAATACGAGTAGGTTAAGGAGTAATTTTAAAAAACTAGGATGTTTTGAGATACTTATGAATCTGAATGCTTGGGAATGGGGAATATTTTGTAGTAAGTAAATCGTAAATAGGTATTAAGGTTTTTAATTAATTATTTTTTAATTAATTATTTAATTTATTATTTTTTTAATTACTGTTTTTAAATATAATAAAAACAGTAATTATTGACTGAAACACTAGTATATATTGATTAACTTGGCGGGTTTGCGATAAGCCGACGTAGCTCAACGGTAGAGCATCTGACCGGCAGTCAGAAGGGTGCAGGTTCGAGTCCTGTCGGCGACATTTATCTTTTCTCGGAAGGTTTTTTTCAATTTGGATGAGTGTTTCAGGCTAATAATTATTGTTTATAAAAATAATTGTTACCCTTTGCGCTATGCACAAAAATCTTGTCTTAAAAACTTTAGTTTATCAATTAATGTTTATTTAAGATTGTTAATTCGGTGTTTTATACCCCTGAACTGCTATATTTGAATGTTTTTCATATACCTGGTAGGACTGTTACAAGACAGTACCTACCATTTTATGGTGACGATTCAAATTCAGCGTCGCAATATTATTCCCCTTTGCGACGGATTCAACATCTGGGGAACAAATACTTAGATATTGTTGATATATTAGGCACAAAAATGTTACAGTATAAGCATGCATTAGTACGGTTTTTTTCATCGAGTAGAGTTAGGTTATTTGAAACTATTTAACTCTGGATGACAGCGTGAAATTGTGTTGTTTCTTTTTGTGTTACCTATTATGATTCATATGTTCCTTTTCAATATTATTTGTAAATGCCCACGTAAAAGCCTGTAATGGCCATAAATAAATGTATTTTTAAATCGCTTTAAATATTAATAATTCAATTTAGTAGCAGACTGAAGAAAACAAAAACTGTTCTGGGACAAGTTTAGAGTTCCCACTTTAGAAGAAGCGAGCTCTAAAGCTTGAAACAAACTTCCCATTAAACTAAACGCATTAAAAGCCCAACAAAGTTCACAGGAACTGTTGTCTTCGGATTATCATCTCCGTAAAAATCTAATATCTGATTTAACTTGAAAAACTATTGCTGATGAATTTGTTTTGTTTATAGCGCCAAAAAAAATTATACTTCGTCAATAATAAAATTCGCTACACAAAAATATAAATTTGTTATGAACCATTTCAATTGAATATAATCATCAAGCGGTTTCGGAAGGACCCTTTCTTCACCATGAATGTATTAAGACTCTACTAAGATACAAAAGAATATTTAGATGTTGGAGTGTGTGCCGATCGAAGGGGAAGGGATAATTAGGGGGTTTTCTGGAGGAACAAAGCGATTCACTGGAAAGGACTAGACGATACATTTACTGGCTTATTCAATATACCAGTGCTTCTAAATGATCTATTTTTTTTATATTATACTTTATTATTACGGTGAAGAATTTAAATCCCTGTATCTTTATTAAAAAAAAAATGATCGGTTGAAATAAGATCATTGGAAAATTATTGTTATTTAAACATTATAAGTGTTTCATGATTCTGATATTTACATTACGGGGTATCTTTACTGTGTAGAACGAAGGACAGCCACTGCAACATAGTTTGTAAATGCCCGAGTGGCTTAATTTATGATCCTTATTTTCAGTGTTTTTTAGGATATTACCGATGGTATTATCGGCGAAGAACGCGGGTTTAATTTGGTCTGGGAAATTTTGCTTCTGCTGAGTGAAGAAAAGTTGAATATGTATAAAATTCTATGCCATTGAAATTGTTTAAAATTGTATTATCCTTTGCAGATCTCTCATTTAGAGCATTTTATTTAATTTTTGCCAAATTAATGTAGAAATTATCCGATTTTAACTAACCGGTGAACCATTGAATGTTAGGCTGAATGTTTATATGAAACCGGGTGATTTGAAGTGTTATGGATACTAATATCTGTGAATGTTGCTTCACGGTAAATATTTAGATTCACATTTATAAATAAATTTTCTATGAACAAACATTATCATCAGATAAAATATATTTTGTGTTAGCGTTATCTAACATAATGCTAGTTGGGAATGATGAAAGTCTAAGTTTAAAGTACACACGGTCGAGCTATCACAACTCCTGAACATTAGAGTGGCTGTTATGTTAACAAGGTGTGTTTAAATCACATAAGCTGTGCGGGCGACATGATTCTCGTAGCTTCGTCGATCAATAAACTAACAATTTTATTAGATACATCTGAAGAATAATATCAAAATTTATTTGACGTCATTTTAAGGTGAACAGAACCCAACGAGTTTCCCAGAATTAAATTATTACTATTTCATTTCATTATGAATTTACTTTTAGTAAAAAAAAAAATTATTCAATGACTTTTTTAAATTTCGAGTAAGTTTTTTCGAATTCTAGCTACTACCAAAATAGGTACTTTATATATGCCCGTTTCAGAAGTCATAATTATGTCTATCTATATATATAAAGAAGAGTGTCCAAGTTGGTGTTCGTTTGTTTGTTTTATATACGGCCTCCATGGTCGAGGGGTAAGGCTCTCGACTACGAATGCGAAGGCCGCGGGTTCAAATCCCGGCGTGCGCAAGGAAATTTCATTTATTTAATTTGTGTTGTTTCATAATTAATTCATTTAAAAATAGTATATAGTATTTTTGCGCACGTTCCAGAGTGGAAGATACTCTCAGTATCGCCCTGGTAATAGACCACCATTCAGAATTGAAACGTTGCTTGAAATGGCTTTTAGCCGTGTTTGGTGACCAGATCTGAATAGCCAGGAATTTCCCCACCTCCCTCTTCCGCTTCTCCTTCCTCTCCCCAATACCTCCAGCCTCACAACATTCCCCAATTGGGAATGCCATAGTCTCACTGGCTCCAGACGGTTGGGAGCAGTTGGGACTCTTGTGCGGAATTCATGTAAAAAAATATAAAAAAATATACAAATCTATAATTTTATTCCAAGCTGGATGATTTTTTGCACATTTGATCTTAAAAACAAGGGTAAGGTAACTGTCTATGTGAAATTTGGATAAACCATCCCCATCCCCCTTTTTACTCCTTAAAGCACAACTTTGGTACTACTGAATAAAATTTTGCAGATATGACGTTCAAAATAAGAGAAAAATTTCTGGGTAGGGGTAGGGAGTAGGAGTAGGGGTTGGAGTAGAAGGAGTAGGAGTAGAGGTAGGGATTTTAAAACTTTTATTAGAAATATCTGAAGAATATGTTAAGAATCATAACATGGTATACAATCCTAAGAAGACGGACCTAACTTTATTTAGCCAGAAAAAAAAATCTGAAAAGATGCATTTCTCACACAAAGTAAAGTATATCAAATAAAGTAAAATCCTTGTGGCACATTAGCAATGAAAACCTCTCGGATGACAATGGTATTGAAACATTTAACGGCCAAGACGAAGTATCATTATAGAGTCCAACATGATTGCTGACAGATTTTTCAAATCCAGCAGTCATGTAAAAAAACCTCTGTTAAATGCACGAACCTATATACCTGTGAGACATGGTGTCAATACCGAAACAGCTCGATAGAACGACTCCGAATCCAATATAATAACGCTTTCAGAAATATATTTGGATATTTGAGATACAGCAGCGCATCGGCAATGTTCACGGAGCAACAAATGGATGGACTCCGCGGCCTGATTAGACACAGGAGCCAGGGCCTTTGACAACACGGTTTTAACCAAAGCCTATCAGCATCAAGTGCCACTCCTCAGCGAGACATAACCACTGGCGTCCGAATCCGTGCCATGATAGCCATATTTGTCTACCATTTTGCTGAGACAACCACGTGACAACCTAAATTTGGCACCAAGCGTGTTCACGTATTTCTCGAATACATGACTCCATCATTCGTGTATTGACTGGCGGTGAGTGATCATTCGAAGATTTTAAGGAATAAAATAATAATTATGGTTTCCTACGTATTCAAACGTTGTAAAACTAGAAGTGGTAAAGAGAATAATAAAAACTATCGCATTACATTGCACAGATAAGCATTTTTTTACTGTATTTTACTTATTCAATTATATAATACATTAACAGTTTTACTGGTCCAAAATTTCTTTCACGTGATTTCGACTGCGGTAAGCAAATTAAAAACATTTGTAAAAAGAGTCAAATTAAATACTCCAAAAAATTATTCGGTTTTTGTCAACAAGCCGAACGGTTTTCTTATTTACTGTTTTACTTATTGGCTGTTTGTGTTAGATTGGAATCTGTTTCACAGCTACGGGAATAAAGGAGATTGTCATAAATTCCGCACAATTGTAAAAAGGACGAGTTGATCATTAGCAGATTTGCTTTTCAAAGCCTGGAGACTGTCGGGATGTATTTATTGGCAAATCAAAAATGACAGTGACCTGCCTAACCCCCCCCCCTTTATTTTAATTTCTTCCCCCTGTGTGTTAGGGCATTTCCGTGTATTATTAAGTCTGTAGTCATAACTGTATTCATTTACTACTTTCATATATATCATTAAATCTTGGGATATGCGGATTACATCACGTCCTAGAATAAAACATTTATTATTAACAAGTTGAACGACAATTAATCGATAATCAGAACAGAACAGTTAAAAACAAATAGTTGCGGATGGAGCAGCGCGAACATGAAAAATAAATCCTAATTTACTAAACGTGAACTCTCACGGGTCGTATTTGCTATCGTTTTAATATCATATTTGATACGGCCGTCTATTACCATAAATATATCTCCTTCTCTATATATAAAAAAGGAATGTGTGTCTGTCTGTCTGTCCTCGATTTTCTCAAAAATCACTTGAACAGTTTCGCTGAAATTAACACAGTTTGTTCTTATTAGTACCGGAAAGGTTTAGAGAGTAGTTTGAATGAAATCCAAAATGTAAAACTGTTGCTATAACGTCTTAAAATTAGTATGAAAAATATTGAAGCGGCCAGGTTTTATTTAGGTTAGCCACAGATTACACATTCAAAAGAAGAACGGTTCTTTGTGTAAACTACTTTCAAAATTGAAAACACAATGAAGGTACCTATTAAGAACGTTTTTTATTTAAATATATTTTGAAAAATTTGGAATGAAATAAAATTATCGAAATATTTTTTTTTTGTTTCTTTGTTTAGCGATCGCTATCATATCAATTATGGCACCCAAAACACCAAGCAAGAATTCACCATTTCGAACTTTATTAAAATAAAATAAAATATTCCTGAGCAAGGCCGGTTACACATCAGCTAGTATTTGAATAAAAAACAAATTTAATCAGGTTCTCCTTATAATTCCCTCGAGAGTTCCCCAGTTCAAATTGATTTCTTCACAAATCCCCAGAACATTTTAATATTCCCTTTGAAAATAGATTAAAAACTTCCAGTCCTTCTCCCCACGGCATTTCAATCAACTATCTGAAAGGGAAAACTGGTAAAGTGTTTTCTGAAATATTAATGACCCGAATTAAAGGCATCGTAGGAAAATATTGTTTTCGTTCTAGAACGACGGTATATTTTTTCTGAGTGCCATTTTTACCAAGGTTCAGGTGTCAGTTATTACATAAATTATCAGCACGCAAAAATGTACGCTTTGTAGGTTGCTAACTCAAGAAATACTACTGTTCTATTCTATACAATTCTGTAAGGGGAATTAGGAAAATGTATAATAATCCTAATAATGCAATCTTTTAAATTGTAACTCAGGTAAAACGTCCAAAATTGTTTTCACTGTTTTTTCAAAACTACAACTATTTTTTAAAGTATTTCATAGAATTTAATGATTACAATTTGAGAATATTTGTCTAATAAAATCTTGTAAATTTTCCTAACTACCCTTATGGAATTTACACATAAATCATTTGTGGTATTGCTTGAGTTAGCAACCTACAGAGTGATGTTCATGTCCATTTTGGGTGCCGGCCCTTAAATGGCAATTCTAACAAATTTATTATAAAGAACACATTATTTTATTAATAGAGAATTTATCGAAGGAAGCAATCACTTTGTGGCTTGACATTATAATTTAAATAAAAAATGTTTTTGTTTTAAGCCACTTTATTTTTATACATATTTATGCATTCGACCGGTTTCGGTTGGACTCAACCTTCTTCAGGAATGTACAAATATAAACTAAAATTAAAATACAGAGATATCATAATGTTGTGTTTGTGGTTCCTTGTTGTATGTGTTTTTGACTCTGAGATCTACTGTTTCTAACATATATTATAAACAAAGTGATTATTTTGTTTCAGAAATAACATTTAAAAAAAAACACAAGTAGCACGCTTGATTTCACCGACTAAAACATTAAAATGAACTCGACTAATGTATTTAAAGTTAAATTACTACCTTTGTGTGTGATTTACGGCACGATCCCAAGTATTGAATCCATTAGCTAATAGTAAAGATTCCACGGAATCCCTGAATTTGTCGATAATTATAACGATGTTGAACCCAAATAAAGACGATAAATCAGAGTTATTAAAGATAAAAGGAAATTCAGATTATCTTAATGGTCGAGCATTAGAGCCAAGTACAAAAGGTACATTATTGTATTCCGTGTCGATGAAACAAAATGTATTTGACGCCATTTTAAGGTGAACAGAACCCAATGAGTTTCTCAGAATTAAATTATTGCTATTAGATTTCATTATGAATTAACTTTTAGTAAAAAAAAAAAAAATTTAAATTAAATGTCGCATAAGTTTTATCGAATTTTAGTTACTACCAAAATAGGTACTTTTACAAGCCCGTCTCACAAGTCGTAAATATATATATAATATAATATAGTATATAAAGACGAGTGTCCAGGTTGGTGTTTGTTTGTTTTATATACAAACCTATATTTTTATTCAGAGTTTAATGAAATTTTGCAAACTTGACCTTTAAAACAAGGGGAAGGTAATTGTCTATATGAAATTTTGATAAACTATCCCCATCTCCCTTTTAACCCCTAAAGCAGAACTTTGGTACTTCTTAATCAAATTTTGCACACGTGACGTTCAAAATAAGAGGAAAATTTCTTACTAGGGATAGGTAGTAGGAGTAGGGGTAAGAGTAGAAGTAGGGGTAGGGATAGTGATTTTAAAACTTTTCTCCAAACCATTCATAACTCTGGGTAACGCCGGGTACTTCAGCTAATATACATACGAGTATAAAGAAGAGTGTTTGTTTTATATACAAATCAACAGTTTTATTCTGAGCTTGATGAAATTTTGCACAGTTGACCTCCAAAGTAAGAGACAGGTCACCAGGCACGTAAAATTTCGATAAAACATCTTCAACCCACTTTTCCATCCCTTAAAGCAGAACTTTGGTACTTCGTGATATAATTTTACGCACTTGACGTTCAAAATAATATTAAAACTACTGGATGGGGGTGGGGGTGGATTTGGGGATGGAGGTGGGATAAATTGGAGCTAAAAGTAGGGGTAGATGTAGAGGTAATACATCACAAGCTCAAAACTTTACTCTAAACTATTCATAATCCCGAGCAACGCCGGGTATTTCAACTAGTATATAATATAATACCTGTATAGATACATGTCTTTTTTTTCTTTAAGAAAGTCAAACATTCCGCGGTTACGAATTATTACTACCATCACCTAACTATGCATGGCGATAGTGAGATAATTAAGAATCCAAAAGCGGTTTGAAATAGCTTCTCCTGTGTTTAGTTAAAAGATTTAGAGTTAAAGGAGATCGTGACACCAAAAAGTTTGGGAACCGGTGATATTTAAGATAGACATTCTTACAAATAAAAACAAACAGGGAAATCCGTATTCCGTGTCCATTTATAATTCAGTGGAAATCCATAAGGAATCAAAACAATCTGATCCAAAAAAACCGAAACTCGTAAAAGAGAAAACTAGACTCTGGAAAATACATTTTCCGAGCTGTACAGATAACAGTATAACCCTTTAAAGATAAGAGGAAGTCTTCAAATTGTGTATATGGAAAATTGTGATTTTACCATAATTGCTTTTCTATTTTCTTTGTTTGACTATCATTTAAGAAGCAAATAATGCCATTTGAAACAAATGGATGGATTAATTATGTAAAAATTTCACAAAAGTGCTCATACTCGTAAGTATCATTGCTTCACTTTTCTGTTGGTTTTATTTTGCAGAAATAATAATAAATTGGTAATTGCCGTCTAATGACTAAAATCGGCGCTTTACATCTTGTTAAAGTTTGTAGCCCTTTTTAAATAAACACGTTTTTAGAATTTTCTCAAAGGATCCAAAATTGCTTTTTGACCTAAAACCAAATGAAAGGTCATTCCAGGAATGTGGGCACAGTACATTGAAAGCTCTGTCCCCAAATTTAGCAGCATTAATTAGTACCAGAGAGTTCAACCAGTCGACGCATCTGACTGAGTGTGAGTTGCCTCTGAGTAAGATTGTGCCTCACGCAGAGATCAGTCAAGTATCATGGTGCCAGTCCGTTCAGTGCCTTATATACCATAAGAAAAAAATTAAACTAAACTTCTGTGATTCAAGGCCAGTATAGGCAATCCCGTAGAAGAGGAGTGATGTGACAGTATTTGGTGGCACAGCATACTAGAGGAGCTGCTGTGTTGAACCCTCTTTGCAGTCTGTTCAAATACACATTCGGCAGACCAGCATACAAATAATTGCAGCAGTCACTTATTCCTATTAATTAAAGTATAGTGTTATTGTAAACCGAAATAGGTAATAAATGAAATAAAAATTACTTTGTATTCACCACTTCATTAATATATACATATCAACGTGTTTCTAAAGCGATACTTTCTTCATCAGGAATACAAACAAATATTAATGTCAAGTATGGACAAATGATAAACATAGAACACAATTATATTTTATCATTTGTCTATACTTGACATTATTATTTTTTGGTATCTCATATATTCCTGATGAGGAAAGCATCGCTTTCGAAACATGTTGATATGTATATATTAATAAAGTGGTGAATAGAAAGTAATTTTAAATTAATTTATTAATACTGACGCCACAAGGAGAATAGCATTCTTTTGAAGAAATTATAGAAATAGATAACTCCAGTGAAAAACGTTACGTAATAATAATATAAGCGAATGAATTTGTTCTTCAATTTAATATAATAATCGACCGGTTTCGGAAGTACCCTTCCTTCGCCAGGAAGGAAGGGTATATTCCTGATGAAGGAAGGGTACTTCCGAAACCGGTTGATTATTGCATTAAAAGGGAGTGGTTCAAACAATTAAATGCTTTTTAAGAATATGAAAATATTGCAGCTTTAAAAACTCTAAAACTGAAATAAAGGCTCTTGGCTATTCACATCTACAACAGTAACGTTTTGATTATGAATACTGGTCTTCCACCAGGACGATACTGAAAGTATCTACCGCTTTGGAACATGTCGCAAATATGTCTATACATTCTTATATTTTTAAATATAACAAAATATATATATAATTATTTAAATAAATTCCACTAATATTCACTCGGTAACACAGAACGTTATTGTATCACTTAGCTATTTTCCACTTACGCATACTTTTCATATTGCATTAATTAATAAGATAGGTACTTGGTCTCCTGCGTCATTACGGCTGCAGATGGAGCTAATGCATTCAACATAAAATCATCCCGGTGTTTGTTCAACTCGACCAGGTAGGCACTCGCCGGTGTTGTCACTCCACTATGCGAGAGATGTAGCCAGTAGTGCGGCACTTACACAGGTAATAAAATATCGATTGTGGCACTAGTGCGGGTCACATGACGATACGTGATCGACATGCAGAGTGCGAGCGTACCTGCCCGGCTGATGGTTTAGGTTATTGGTCTTGTGTTGTTAGCTTACTGATGAACTCAGTTAGGATAATGGTGATGGTTCAACACTTAGTGTCAATTTTATTGCATAGTGTTAATGTTAGTGACTAAAAGCGTATCTTATTTCTAACCTCGGGTGTGCAAAATTTCATCAATAAGTTCCAAAACACTGCGTTAGGAAAATAGGGGAGAAGGTGGTTTTTAGAAATCTCATGTAGACAGCGACGTTCCTCTTATTTCTAAAGTTAAGGATGCAAAATTTCATCAAGGTAGGAACGGTATTTAAAAGTGAATAAAAAATCATCTGATCAAAACACCGTGTTGTTTAATATAAACAACTATTATTAATGAAAGAAATTAGAGTATTCATAAGCAAACCAATTATCAATATGGATATTACGATAATGTTAGTTCTCAATACTATTATTATTCTTTGAGTAAAAGTTTCTAAGAACGTACATAATTTTATTACTTATATTTAGTTATAGTTTACCATCAGTCGACATTTGTCACATGAGAACGGGTCGCTTTTACGACTCGTTCCTGTGTTCAACAGCTCGGCTGTGGAATGATCTGCCGGCCTCTATGTTTCCTCCATCCTACAACATGGGTCTCTTCAAGACCCAAGTTCACTCCTTCCTATCCTCTAAAAGACCCTCCACACAGCATCCCCAAAGATGATATAGGCCTTGAGGAAAATTATTTCCTTCAGGGTCTCCTGTATGGAGTTACCGAAAAATATATATATATATATATATATATATATATATATATGTACGGTAAAGCTCATTCTTGTTTTGAAATATGACATTTTAACCTCAAAACTGATCAAAATCGATCGGCCATAGATTTGCAGCGTTTTGGCGGGCTTTTAAAAATTTAAACCTTGAAAATTACTGGTATTTAAGTTTGAACGAGATTATACATTAAAAAAAAATTACTGGAGTTGTTCGTCATGACCGGTCAGTGGCTGGGTTGGCATCGCGTTTGGGTCTCACCCAGGCGTCGTGAGTTCAATTCCTCGGCTGGCTAAGTCCTCCATTTACGACACAAGCAACATCTTCCACTTACTGTGATGGCAGTAGGAGATTTTCAAATGTTGTCAAGTTATTCGTATAACCAGGGAATATTCGACTTTCTTTTAAAACAAAGATAAAGAGTATATTTTCATATGATTCCAAAAAAATTGAGTTTTCCTGTAAATTTTCGTTACATGAAACGAAAATGATCGAAACTGCACGATACATCCGCCGTAGAAATTCGAAACTTTGTAATCACTCTCCTGTAAACCTCGAAAAATGTCGATTCGACACCTGACGTTTGGAGTACAGGTCAGTAAAATAACGTGAACCCATTTTTTCGTAACCGCGCAAGTTCTGGAACGGCTGTAATAGTTTGCAAATTTTTGGATAACCGTTTAAAAAACGCGTCACTATCCTCAAATAAAGCGGTTTGATGTCTGGAGAGAACAAGTAAATAGTCTCTTTGGCTGATGATGTATTATGTGCATGAGAGTCACGGAACCATTGCAGTTTGTCAAACGCATAGATAGGAGCAGGAACCGTCGAATTCATCAAATTTGATACACTTGCTGTAACTTCCTTCTGTTGCATCCTATTCCAAAGTTAAGGCGAGATATAGAAAAATTATAGCAATATCACATTTTGGACACGTTGCAAAAGATTGTTTCAGTATAGAAAGCGATCCTATGTAAGAAAGACCATTTAAGATTCAAAAGTAACTGACGAAGAAAGAATACCTTAATAATATCTGTCAGTACCAGCTCTGCCAGTTTCGAACGGGGTAAGAAATCATCTCATTTTATTTATAATCCAAGTGACAGCTATTGCAGTCTGTTAAAGCCACATTAAACTGCACTGCCGCTTCCTTGATTTATAACCCGGTCTCACCGGTTAAGGACATCGCGCTACGCTTATTCGGATTTCTCTCACAATGAAAATCCTCCCCTCCGACGGTGACTAATTATGGCTGCTTAGCCCCGAAATCGCGAGATGGCGTTCGGCGCTGAAGAGACAAAGAGGTGGAAGTGTGTTGTGAGCGTGTCTGTGTGCCCGAAGTAAGCTTAGTTTTCCTTACTTTTGGGGAAATTTCTCAAGTATTAACTAAACTAGTATCATTAACGGTGAGCGGTAAGTGGCTAAGTTGGCATCGCGTCTGGGTTCTACCTAGGCATCGTGAGTTCAATTCCTTCGCTAGTTAAGTCCTCTATTACGGCACAAGCAACATCTTTCAATTTGTCAGGTTTTTCGTAACCCGGGAATGTGTCTTCTTTTATGGAAAAATAAATCAGTAACACTAACACAACAACATACAGGAACAGGATCCCCTATTGAAGAGAACTATGAATATAATTAAAAAAATCAATATCCATGCTTATTTTTTATAATGTGACATATTACGATTTGGTAATGTATCTAAAATAATTTGTTATATACATATAAAAAAACAAAATCTTACTTATGTACGAGCCATGTTCAGAAAGTGTAGTAGATTTTTATATTTTGTTTAAGTGTATTTAAAAAAAAATACAGGACATTGTTGATACACTATTTTTCCACATAATCGCCATCCCGCTCACAAGCCTCTTTATTCCTCCTCGAAGAACTCTCCCGCCAGCTCCTTCCCCCACTTTAGAACCTCTTTCTGCACCTGCTCTTCGGTTGAAATTTTAATTCCACTATTTGTGTCTTCAGGGAGGTGAAAATATGATAATCTGAAGGCGCCGAGTTAGAGGAATACGGGGGGTGGTTCAAAACATCCCAACCAAATGAGTCCAAGAGCGCCTTGGTGGCTAAGGCTGTCTGAGGATGGGGGTTGTCGTTTAACAAGTACACTCCTTTCGTCAGCATTCCCCTCCTTTTGACTTTTTTTAGAGTCTCATGATATCTTTATGCATTGATGGTCTCCTCTTGAGGCAGAAACTTGACCAAAAATTATGCATTCTCGGTCGCAATACACTGAGGCCACGATTTTTTTGCCCGAAATTGTGGTTGTAAGTTTTTTGCCAGATGGGGAATTGGAGTGACGCCACTGCGACGACTGTCTTTATGTCTCAGGCATGTAATGAGCCACTCACGCTTCATCTCCAGTCACAAAAGAGCTCAGAAAATCCTCACCCTCCAATTCAAGTGGCTCAAGAAATTTGGGTAGATGTCATTCCTTCCGCGAGTAGGAAGCGGATCACAGCACGCGGCTCGCACTTAGTCAGACTTCTTACCGACATCTTTCACGCAACTGGACACTATAAGGTGAGTTTACGTACTACCGTGTTCCTGCGATTCTCGCTCTGGTCAGGAGATCCCCTCTACCACTGAGTGTTGCCAACCCTCAAAAAACAAAAAAACCACAGCCCGTTATTGTCACAGTGCACTTACTTTCTGAACGTGCCTCGTATCATACTTCCAGAGATTATCTATTCAGTGGTGTTCATTTAGGGAGGAATTTCCCGGAAACAGGATTTTATTCATAATGATATTCTAAAATGGAGGGGGAAAAAATAAAAAAAGATTTTCAAGAAAAAATTCTTGTTATTATGATTTGTTTTAATAGAAAATTTCTAAGTGGAATATTTTAACTGGAAGTAGAAATCTGGAAGTATGAATCAGCAAACATTCTGGACTTTAACTTAATGAAATGAGTTTTTAATGCTTTAAAATATAAATTTCCTGCTTTATAAAAATAATATTAAAAACATAGCATTTATATAGCGCAGTTTTGAGTTATTTCATTTCAAGTACGCTTTACTATAATTAACTTGAAAACCACCTGTGAAAGCCACTATTTAATATCGTGATGCTGTGCAGAGGGTCTACTAGAGGATAGGATAAAGTAAACTTTGTTCTTGAGATCCGTGTTGTAGGAGGGAGGAAACACAGAGGCCAGTAGATCATTCCACAGCCGAGTTGATGAACACAAGAACGAGTCGTAGAAGCGACCCGTTCTCATGTGAAAAATGTCAATCATGCGCAAATGTTGGGCGCGCGTTTGGCGTTTTTATCGACTGTCAACCGGTGCCGAAGGGATCAATGACGCTAGGTCCTCAGAGCATCTTCCATTAAAATGATGTCTTTCCTATGTAAAGAAAGATACACTCATTACAAATTAATTTAAAATATCATATTTATCCTTGGTTTTTTAAATGCGTATTTTTTATATTTGCTGTTATTATAAAAAGCTGGTTGGATAGTATTTGGGATGTTTTTTATAATTAAATTTTAAATGTGATTATTTAAAAAAATAAAAATTCTCCACTGCTTCCAGTTTCTTTA
Organism: Halesus radiatus; assembly: GCA_022606495.2. Classification (NCBI taxonomy): domain Eukaryota; kingdom Metazoa; phylum Arthropoda; class Insecta; order Trichoptera; family Limnephilidae; genus Halesus; species Halesus radiatus. The sequence continues at coordinate 228,401 of JAHDVE020012355.1, read as the reverse complement.
TTTTGTTTATAAATAGTGGTTTACACAAAATATTTTTTAAATTAATTTGATTAAAATTGACACCACAAAGTAATATTACATCTATTTAAAAAAAAAGATTTACTAACTCCATTCAGTGGTAATCCCGCAGTGCTCCTTTCATATTCTATTCACATATATATTCTATTCATAAACATTTGCTTTATGGTTTATAAACTCATAATTCTCTGTGTGATGTGCATTAGAGACATTTAAAAATATCGGTGGCATTGCATAATGACATTGATTTAATAAACATACCTATGTACAAGGTACTTTCAATATTATAATATTATTAGTATAGACAGCCCTGATTTAATTAACCACATTCAATTTAATATACCTACGTGAGATACTCGCTCCAAAATCCTGTTTAAATGTAGCAACACCAGGACTGAGCATTACAAACACTCGCTTGTACCTAGATTAAATGTAGTTAGTATTAGATACGCAGATGTAGCGGATCTATTTAACTGCACGGAAGGTAAGTACACGAAGGATATACTATCATAACTTTTCAATCAATATTAATATTAATATAACTTAAGTTTACTGTATGTTTTATACGTACGCAAATCTTTTATTTTTATATCTTCCGTGCACTTTTATTCTTATATATGCCACATTCAATACCTCTTAAAATGATTATATTCTTATGCTTGTAGTTAACTGTGACATGTAATTATTGTTTGTGGTATATTTATACCGTTGATATTAAATAAATATTGAAATTAGTTGAAAATTCGTCTTATGGTATATAAGGCTCTGAACGGGCTGGCACCATCATACTTGACTGATCTCTGCGTCAGGGATAATCATACTCAGAGGCAACTCACACTCAGGCCGGCCAAGTCTGATGCGTCGAATAGAATGGTTGAACCCTCTCGTACGAATGCTCTTAAATTTGGGGACAGAGCATTCAATGTACCGGGTCCACATTCTTGGAATGACCTTCCATTTTAGGTCAAAATGCAATTTTGAAACCTTTAAGAAAAGTCTGAAAACATATCTATTTAAAAGGGGTTACAAACTTTAATAAGATGTAAATTGCCCTGGAGGTGATTTTAGTGACTAAACAGTGGTTTAGAAACATTGATTATTTATTCAGAATCGTGAAATTTTTGAAATGGCTGTAGTTACGAGTATCTTTACAGTTCAGTTCTGAATAGCTAGGTAATTTGAAACCCTTTTCCTCCAATTCATTAATTTCCCTTCACATTTCTCTCTCTCACTTCCCTCCACACATACAACGTACATTTCAAAGTTCCACTGGCTCCGGGCAAATGAAACTCTCATTTAAAAAAATATTAAACAATAAACTGGTTTAACAATAAGGACTTCGTAGGTACAAGATAATATATAGGGTTATTCAAAATGATGGACCTAATTTCGCATGTTCTCCTCTGATACGCGCTGTCAACCAGTGCTTTTTCCTTCACAGAAACAACGAGTTTGCTCAAATTGGTGATACCAATGACAAATGCTCTTTAAAAAATTTAGACGAAAGGTACGTTGCACTACAGTTGCCGACTCAGTTTTACAGAACTCACGAACACAGGAAACCTTGTGCGGCATAGTAGCCATTTTACTTAAAACTGACGCGAATGGCTGCTTGGTGGCGCGGGAACTCTGGCGGTCGTTTTCGACCTCCTCTTTTAATTGCTATATATTAAAATATAGCGGTAGGAAATTAAGTCTGTCATTTTGAAAAACCCAATATACGTCGGAGTTGTTTCAACTATTCTTGGTAGGATTAAGTTCTCTACCCTTCTGATGCAAATGCATACGAAAAACAAAGATATTTTTAAAAATACCACCTCTCCCCACTTCACGTGGAGTTAAGATTTTTATTTTTCTAAAAAGCAAGTCGCGGTGCTAGAAAGAATAGGAACCCTCGTTTATAGTTGGATGAATAGTTGGTAATTACCCCATCTCCAATACAGAAGCTCGTAAATATAATTTCTGCACCCAGCTAATATACAGTTGAGAGTTCCCGGGCGTTGCACTTATGCACGGGGAATTGTAAATGGACTTGATGAAAATTATGAGATTTTTAATAATATTCCTTCCCTTGGAACACAAGGTTCCATCTCACATTTTGGCCAAAATTGACTTTTTTACATCAAAATTTTTGTTTTTTCTTTTTAACTCCCTAACTAAAATATGTCTTAGTTATAAAGATATTTTAGTTAAAAAGTTCCATTCAAATCACCTTTTTTAATAATTACAAAATAACATTTTGCAATTTACGAGCAACATAGTTCTATCTTTTAAAAAGGTATATTTATTTCAAAGATCATCAAAGTTTTATTTTCAATATTTGTAAAAAGCATTTACTTTGTGGCTCGGCATAATTTACGATAAAAAACACATAAATTGTATTTTTTATTGTATTTAATTTTCAAATTTACGGACAATCATTTGTCTTGTACTTATCAGTTCATTCATTCCCTTGGGCAATAAGGTATCATCTGATATTACCATAAATTGACAATAATTAAAAGTGAAAATGCAGAACGTAATTGAATTTTATGCCAAATCAAAAGATATTTAACAACAAAACAAAAACTATTTAAAACTATGAGATAGATAGATCCCTGTTGCTCTGAGTTTAGCTGATTTTCAAAGCAAAATGGTTATATCTGTTTTTTTGCTTTTGTCATTGCTCAGTTGTTTGGCTAAATGCCATGTTTTTATTTACAAATAATTGCTACAAATATAAATTAAATTCATTACAATTAGTATATTCTTTATAGTCCTTTTTAAGATGTCAATTTTTATCATTTCTTTCGGAATTCTAATTTTGAACCTCAATATCTCAGTTTCATGCAGATGGCGGATGGAACCTCGTTATTCAAAGGGCACGATGGTGTTTACGCAATAAATGAAGCGAGGTGGTCTCTTATTTGAATAGATTATTAACAACGGATAAGTATACAAAAATGACAATTTTTATACGCTTCATTAGTTTTTATGAAATTTAAAGTAAATCTAACATAATATTGTTATTATTAAGTTCTGCAAGTATTTACTTTTTTATTATTATTATGACAGCAGTTTCGGCGTTAAAAGCCACTTTCAAACTGGGGCTAGGGCACATTAGTTTTAATATATAAAAAGTAGACAAGTCGCTTTATATAAAAGATGTTAAACATATTTTTTTATCAGTCGACCTTCTTACTTAAATATCGCCTTTTTAAAGTCTACTTAGTGGTAAAAATAAATCTCAAAGTTTAAATTTTTTAAGCCCGCCAAAACGGCCGGAATCCGAGCGTTAAGAGGCGGGGGGTGCGTGCCGTTACACAAGCATCAAACGGAATGAACTTACAGACGAAAAATTCGAACTGCGAATCTCCGCGCGATTTTATTTCAATGATGCTAACCAAACAGGGCGTTTTGTTGTTTGTTTTAATAACAATTTATAAATTCTATGCATAAGTAAGAATATTAAAAAAAAACGTACATATTCAGAATCGGTATTCGTTGATCCATATGATGTTTTTTATGCCATAATATATTTCACTGGAGTTCCTTATTGTTCAACATGAATGGTTTGGATTTACTTTATGTCAGATAAAATACCTCTATTCACGCGGATGTTTCAATACTAAAATTGACCCGCGTGTGGTGTAGGAATATCAGTTGGGCGAAATTGCGGAAATATTGTTTTAGTGTTAATAATTCAGTACTGATACAATATTCCATTGTATTGGAAAATACCCACTCATAGATGGGTTCAACTATGTAGTGATATATGAAAATTTCTCCGCTAATGGTACGTAAAATAATACAGAATTAATCGGTTTGTGGTAGAGTGGCACAATGCAATATGTTCCCACCATCGACCAATAATATACTAGATAAGGCATCCAGAACCAAAATAAATTGGTTCGCGAAAACATTTATCAAAAAGAAAGAGCATTGTTTCATAGTCAAAAGATCGCAAAAAGCATTGCTTGATATCCTTTGTTGGTCTACATCTAGCAAATTTGTCTGTCAGCAAGTTCGCATCAACAATCGACTAACTTTATCAGGATCATTTTTAAAACACTAATTTGACACAATAAAAAGTATATTGTATAGGGATTCTCACGGACTTTATTATTGACAATTTAATCAGCTACACGAATATCTAAAAAAATATGTACGTCATCGATCGTTTTGAGCGAGCGTTTCCAAAAAACCAACAAATCATAAAATGTTCAATTTCTTCTAGGGGGTGTGTGCGTTTAGCGACGCATGATGTATCCATATTGCAACAGCAGTTTTATCATAAAGTTCACGCTCAACAATGGCTTTACATGCGACGGGGTGACGAAGTTTTACATAAGCTTGTGATTTTCAATATCAACTTCTAACTTGTGACCCGTGCCTTTCTAGTTTCCTATTGGCGAACCAAATGAACACTAACGTGACTAAATTACATGGGATTAACTTTACGCAGTGCGTTATTTTGGAGTGAAGCATACTAGTTTTTCGAAGCGAGGCAACGGAATTCAATAAGGAGTTGTTCTATGAAATTATTCATAGGTGGGTCAAAATTTTCGTGCTTTTTTGCATAGCATGCCGAATCTAGTAGTTGATATATCGATGGTTCCAACCCATATATAGCAGTACAATTCTTTGCCAGCCAAGTCCCGCATCGTCGTACATTTGTGCTTACTTTGATTCAAATAGAAAGAATTAAAATGTAGCCAGGTTATTCGTTGCCAGAAATATTTGTTTTTCCTTTAACGTAAAATTGCTTTGAATGATTTCCCCATCGTAATGGTCAATAAACATAACATCTAATAAACTTTTTCCTTTGTTGAACGTATTATGTATTAATTTAGTATTATAAATAACCGTTCTTACTTCCAAATTTTTTAATGATACAGTTCTTGGTTAAAATTATTTTTAGATAGGGGAACATTAACTGTGACGGTTTCCGTTGTTAATGGGTTGCGATCCTTGCCTACGAATCCGGAGGTCGCGGGCTCAAACACCGCCGTAAATTTTATTTAATTTAGTTGTGTTATTCCACATCTTATCCATTAAAAATAATATGTAGTATATTTGTGGTACGTTCCAGAGTGGTAGATACTGTCAGTATTGCCTTGGTGAAAAACCATCATTCAGAATAGAAACGTTGCTTGAAATGGCTTAAGTCGTCTTTGGTGACCAGATCTGAATAGCCAGATTCTTTCTACCTTCCTCTTCCCCATCTCCTTCCCCTCCTCAATACCTTCAGCCCCACAACATACCCCAATTGGGAATGCCGAAGTCTCACTGGCTCCAGAAAGTTTGGAACAGCTGGGACTCTTGCGAGGTTTCACATTAATAAAAAAAAAAAATAGTATACTAAGCATGAAATGAAACGCTAATAAGTTTTGTGCAAACTGATGGTTAGAAGTATCATATGCAACTATGCCTTTCTATGTATCTTTATAAAATACGTTAAATTCTAATTTATTTCTTAAAATGGAAATTAAAATCTACCAATTTTTTACAAGAATTTGATTCTATTTTTATTATTGAACTTAAAATTATGACACAAAGCGAATTTGCGTTCATTGAAGAAACTATTTTCTCAGTTCGCTTCTTTTCTTATTTCATGCCCCGCGGTTCTAAAATTCATTTCAGTGTTTTCAACTTATTTTCATAATTCTAATGGGGTTTTTATGATCTCGTTTAAACCAGAGAGCGGAGTAAGCGTTTCCGAAAACTAGGCCACCGCCATGGAAATTTAAATCTTCTGAAAATTGACCTCCAAACTCAAAAAGTTATAGATTTTTATTATATCCGTGGACTAAGCTGAAAATTAAACGAGTGCAAAACTTCGAGAACAATAATTAAAAGAATTTGTCCCTTTAAATCGAAAAATAAATTATATTGTAATCATTTTTATATCTAACGTAAGAAGAAAGGAAATTTCACGAATATTCTTAATATTTAGAATCCAATTACGTAAAAACGTATATATCAAAATTGGTTGATTCTCCGCAGATTGCTCGGAACTCCTACAACGGATCCAAATACGAGTTCTCAATAGACTATCCAGATCGGACCAAATTCTTAGCCTTCCTCGATACAGCACTAATTCTAAGCAAAACTCCTTCGTTTATCGGGCATCACATATTTTTAACAAGCACTACTCAAAATTTGACATATTTAGCTCTGCCTCACACTACATAAAGGCGATCTATCGAGCCTTTATAACTGCAGATTGATAAACCCTTGACTCTGTTCAGAAACGGGCGGTCCGTTTGACAGATTCGCCTATCTTAACAAACGAACTGCAATCCTTGGAGCACAGGCGTAAGGTGGGAATGCTGTCTTTGTTCTACCGGTATTTTAATAGAAGATGCTCTGAGGAACTGTCATTGATCCCTTCGGCGACGGTGCATAGTCGGGAAACACGCCAAATGCGGGCCTAACATTTTCATACGGTTGACATTTGTCACATGAAAACGGGTCACTTCTACGACTCGTTCTTGTGTTTACTAGCTCGGCTGTGGAATGACCTGCCGGCCTCTGTGTTTCCTCTATCCTACAACATGGATCTCTTCAAGACCCAAGTTCACTCCTTCCTATCCTCTAAAAGACCCTCCAAACAGCATCCCCAAAGATGATATAGGCCTTGAGGGAAATTATTTCCCTCGTGGTCTCCTGTGTGGAGTTACTTTAAAAAAAAACAAAATAGATACTTACTCACCTCATACTACCACCTGTCTATTAACTTTCTTATGTATATATATATACAGACTTTTTTTTCTTGTTATTTTATTGATATAAAATCACACACGTACATTTCAGCTAGATCGACCTCTCCCCCCTACCCCTTCCTTTCCAGACCCCATAACAAATTACGTGTAACTTTTACATTTATGTATATTCTTTATTTTGTATAGTTATCTTTTTAATTTTACTTTGATTTCGTCGAAAATCAGTAGATTCACTCATAAATAATATCCACGTTGAAACCTGCGAATGGTCAAATTTATATCACCTATTCATTATACTTATATTCTATGTAAGCTGTTGGTCTCACAAATAAAATAAAATAAAAAAACTACCTTAAGATTCCGAGTATTCTTCTTTTTTGTAGGTAAATTTGAATGTTTATTGTTTCTTTGTTAACAATTATGGGAATTATGTGAATTATCTCATTACTGGACGGGGTTAAATTTATTTATTTGAAACACACACATTATTGAACAATCAAATGAAAGAAAGCTTTGACTGCCCAACTGGGGAGAAATCCCGTTTTAGGACAGTCAAATTGACATGTTTAGTTCATATTAAGTGCCATTATACAAAAATAGCAGGGAAAAAAGCTAGTATTGACATAGTATGGAATTAAATAATTAAATGTGAAGAATAGTCCAGACATAAAAACAATGTGTGTATACCAGATAATTTGAGCATAGTATAATAATTAATATAGAATAATAGTTAATTAAATTCAATATAGGATAGATTTTCAATAGGAACAGTGGGTTATACTTCCACTTGGCTCCCGAGGTCTCCTGAAGTTACAAAAGGTTAAATTTGCAAAATTACCACCATTCCGCACATTTTCACATTCATTTTATTTATTATTTTTATCGACGGACCATTGTCCAATTCTATACGGACGAAAGAAACAAAAGCTACAGTAAAAGAACAACACATACATAATACATTAATGAAACAATGACAAAAATATACATATTACAGAGAACAATCAAGTCAAAGCCTGAACGAGGTTTTGGTACAGTCCATGATTTTAGACACTCTAAATGATAATATTCGAGGTTTCACTTTGTAAAGCGTGACAAAAAATCTTTTAACTTGTACCAACAATTTCAAAGACCTGGCTTGAGTTAACAAGTCTCGACATCCTGGACAGTGGAGATACGTGGTATAACTAGTAGAATATTGATTGAAAAAAAAGTAATTCATTGTTTCTGAGTTGAACTGGATGAGTTACAACAAAGACGATTAGTTCATTTTCTTTTATTAAAAAAACGTTACAAATTACGAATTTCTCAAAACCGGAACAACTATGAAGCATACAAAAAAATATTCTGCAGCTACAAAGCGCTTTTTTTACTATAACTCCACACAGGAGGAAATGAGGGAAATAATTTCCCTCAAAAATGATGTTTGTAATCAATAAAAATTACATTTGCTATATATTTTTTTCAATAATCGAAAATCAAAGATTTTTCGTGAATTAAGACTAACATTTTTCTAGTATGTGTATACACCTGTCGCAAGAAAAGTCACACAAGCAATTTAAAATACAACACCTCGGTTAATTAGGAATTAAAATCAGTTCCAGCTTTATAAATGGCTTCTCCGTTGGTTTATTTTTAGGCTACTTACATTGATGAACGAAAGAATGTAAAAGAATGCTTAGTGGGAACATGAGACTACCTCGGGCGGTGAGTTGATGAAGCAAAGGACGTCAGTGTAGCAACATTTAAAAAACTGTAGCGGGTTTTTGAGATCGATGTTCTCTGTAAAGGGTTGAACTTAACGGTTAAACGCGTAGTGTCATTTTTAATGAGTTCCTGGAAAACGCAAACCCTTCTAGAAATTCTTCTTTCCTTTTTATTAGCATCAACTATTTTGGTCAACGTGTAACTTCTCTCATTTTAAAATCCGACATTCATTTATTACTTTTATTTATACTCGGTTTTTTACAGATGTTCACGCTTACGTGAGAATAATTCAGTTATAAAAGCCCAGTTATACATAAATGACATCAAATTATAAATAGTCAGACATAAAATTACAAAAAATGACACATGAGAAGCAAGACACACATGAATAGACACCATCCAGTGATGCATAGTATAATTATCCAAATAATTGCTACATTTTTTAAAGTAACTGCAAGACATTTTTTTCTGAACTGTAGAAATTATCGACAAAAATGTCTACTCTATTTTATTATATAGTAGATACATTTGAAACAGAGGACTAAAGTAGGGTAAATTATTTCTGAACGTATTCAGGTGGAGTGTGCTATGGCGTCATAAACAATAGGAATTAAGTATATTTAATTCAATATTACGAAGAGAATATCAAGATGAAAGATAGATAATTTTAAAATCCCGATTACTCAAAATTATCATACTAATATTATTAACAGTCATCTGTTCTAAATGAGGCTCGATACAGTCCAAATCTACTTCACTTTAAACACAAATAACGTATTATTGCTTGAATAATATGAAATTTGCTTGAATTTTTATAAATTACCCAGCTACTGAAAGGGTCAACTTAATTTAACGACACAAACATACAAAAAACCTCCACCCAATTTGTTGGAACAAATAGCCGAATTAAAAACTTGCAAACAGTTTTTTCCCAACCCCAAAAATTGGAAAAACTGTTTGAAATATATTCAATTAGAAAAAAGGGAATTTGAAGGGATTTTATTCCGACATTTTTCACATCAGCTTTGGCGAAATATCGGATATTCACGGGAAAAATTGTCAAAGCAAATCCAGTTTGATCTGGATAATGTTTCATTTCAAACTGGCGGAATAAAATTCTGATGGGCTGAGAGTAAATTAAATAGTTAATCAATTTTTAACATAAAAAATACACATAAATATTATAGTTACCATTCGTATTTTAATAAAAGGGTTACGATGCTTACATGGTGTAGGTATACGAGTATAGAGCAGGTGGATGGAGAGAGAAGCATCAGAAGAACATAATACACGAAAGTGAACGGGAAAAGAAGTCGGAGAATAGAGATAATCAAATACTTGGCTCAGACGGGTGGGTTACAGCAGGAGCCGGTATATCAGAAGAATATTATATTCTCACGAAAACCAATCAATATATTAAATAAAACAATCACTTCGTCATAAACCATAAAAATTATTATATTTTAACGTCAACCGGTATCGCTTAGATCAAGTTTCGTCAGGGTAATTATTTAAAAACAAAGCGATAAATGAAAATAGCATATTTTTTAAAAATGTTTGTCTAATTATATAAACTTTATTAGGGGAAGGTTTCGATGATTGGACCACATAACTTTGCACAGGTATATTGATACATAGAATAAAAGTAATTGATTCAGTACAACCACCATATATAGTGACAGGACAAGTCACAGAATTTTAGAAGGACAGAAGTGAAAAAAAAAACAAATATCTATGTTATGCCTTATTTGGACCAGTGACACCTTATTTAGACCACTGGGTTGCTGTGATCGGACCTGAGCATTTTGGAAGCAGGGCCCAATCATGATGCTTTTTAAAAATAATAATTTAATATTCAAGATTTTTAATAACAAATAATAAAAGTTAAACAAAAATTAAAATTAGAAATCAAACATAGTGATAACACAGAGATATAATACTTCTTAGTTCAAACATAGTGATAACAGGAGAGAGATATAATACTTCTTAGTTCAAACATAGTGATAACAGAGAGAGAGATATAATACTTCTTAGTTCAAACATAGTGATAACAGAGAGATATAATACTTCTTAGTTCAAACATAGTGATAACAGAGAGAGATATAATACTTCTTAGTTCAAACATAGTGATAACAGAGAGAGATAATACTTCTTAGTTCAAACATAGTGATAACAGAGAGATATAATACTTCTTAGTTTAAATACCAGGTAGTGAAAATATATCAACAAATTTATTTAATTGGCCTCTTTTGGTAGTCAAACGAAACAAAATAAACATTAAAAAAAAGAAACACAATGGACACTAAAAACCGAAACACCATAAATTTTAATAATGAAACTTAATAAACACCATTTTGCAGACAATGAAAAATTTGTTTTTACTTTTTTTATTTAAAATCTTTTTTTGGAATAATTATTAGTTCCTAACTACTACCTGTAAGTGCAAAAATATTCTTTGGATTATTGGGTTCACCTATTTGCAAGGCTTGGTCACTGGAATCTGTCGGGAATGACATCAAATAAATAGTTTTTCATGTCTAGTACTCGTCGAGAAAGTCGTTCTTCTGACTCTGGAGGAACTTCGTCCGCCGATCCGATTAGTTTCCGATCCTCTTTCGCTTTATGGTTTCCGCCGTTGAGTCTTCATTTTAATGTCTCTTTCGGTACTCCACAGATCTTACTTGCTGCATAGGATACGCAAGACTTGCAATGCCAAACGCATGCTGGTATCGTTCCACTCGATATAATGCCCTCTTTTTGCCATCTTAGAAAAATCCAAAATATTAAACCCGAAAAATCGTTGTCACCATTGGTCCAATGGTGGAGCCAGTATAGCGGTCCATTTGAAGATCTTTAAAAAAAATTGTTAAAAAAATTTCGTCGAAAGATTGGTATTCACCTTGTGGCGTCATTGTTAATAAATTAATTAATATTTACTTTGTATTCACTACTTTATTAACATATACATATTAACATGTTTCGAAAGCAATGCTTTCCTCATCAGGAATATATACAATACCAAAAAATAATAGTGTAAAGATAAACAAATGATAAACATACAACACTATAATGTAAGAATAGACAAATTATAAATATTAAAAAAATGATTAAAGTAGGTAAGTAATTAATCAATAACGTTAACAAAAAATTATTAAAAACATTGAATAACAAATTTAAATTAGAAAATTAAAAATATAATTATTTTTATTTTTAATATTAATATGAAAATAAATTTAAAAAATATATTATTCATTATATTTAATTCACTATTAAGGCTTTTTCTGATTTCTAAAATTTCAAATTTGTCCAATTGTAAACCAGTCGTATTTGTACATAAAAATTTTAAACCTATATTTATATCAAAAGAATGATTGGTTTCTAACACCTTAGGTGTTAACTCTTTACAGCGCCCTTGAGGTGATTTTTCACAAAACGGCACTATACAAATCATTTAATAATAATTATTATTATTATTAATACTGAAATTTCTAGAAATCTTTCCCATGTAAAAATAGTTGCAATCGTTACAAATTAATTTATATACCCCCGATTTATTTAAAATGTTATGTTTATCTTTGTTATTTAAAACACATTTTTAAAAATTTATTATTAGTATAAAAATCTGGTTAGATAGAATTTGGGATGTAAGGAAAACATGTTGATATGTACATATTAATAGAGTGATGAATACAAAGTAATTTTTAATATTTTTTTTATAATAAAGCTTATTTATATGACTTTTAGAATATATTTAACAATAAATGAGAAAAGCAATAAATACACAATGCTCTCAAAAAAGCAAAACAAAATAGAGAATAATACTATATTTACATGTTGAAGTTCAAATCGTGAATTTAGTATTCAGAGCTCCGGCGACATACAAATTTACATCACAATCTGATGGAAGTTACGGAGACAGCGGAAGTAGAGAAGCAACACAGGGACAGGGCATTGCTTACTCTTTCGGTGACTTTGAATTTTTAGTTACTGAAAAAAGTGGTCTATTCGTTACGATGGTCCATTGATCTCAACCATCCCCTATGTCTCAATTACACTGTTTATTTATTATTTCTTGTTGTCTCTCTCTCTCTTACACACAATACCTTTCAATTGTTGCCTCTTTCCAATATATATATTTATTTGTACTATATACTATCACACTCTATTGTATGCAGTATCTACGAGTATATATAACCGATAACCCTGTATTATTCTTTAGTTATTTCAATTGCCCCGACGAAGCTTGAATTGTACGTTAAATTATTAAAAAACGTAGTTCGCAACAAAATGTTTTATTTAATAGAAAAACATGATGTACAAATTTTGAAGAGGAGTGTCTCGGTTTCCAACCCTGCAGATTTAGGTTAATAATTAGTAAGTCGTGTAATTGGTTACAAATGATTATATTCCTAAGCCTTCTAGATGAATTAAAAAAAAAAAAAAAATGATGGCTGGAATGAATCCCAGAGAGCTCTGTTAACACGCTGTGACTACTAACTGTCTACGAGTACTTGGTCGCCCTTTCCTACTTAGGGGAAGACGGCGTCGGAGAGGGATTCTTTATTATTTTCAAATAATTATTAAAAAAATGTAATCATTGAAGATAATATTAACAACTCCCAAATCGAAACACGAAACCGAAAAGACACAGAAACGAAAAAAAATAACGGTAGCAGCTGGGATTCGAACCCAATACCTCATGGTCTATCCGGGACCTGCGCTCTATTCCAACTGAGCTACGGTTACCCAAATCCATCCCGTGATTTTTATCGTTATCATAATTCGACTTCTAAGAACTGTCAACATCTTCCTTAATTAATTTCCGTATATTTTTTTGGCTGCTACCTTCTTATAACCACAAGATTCGGCCCGAATTTATTAGTAATCATTAGATACTGCCTCGGATATACCTATCCCAAAAAGAAAAATATTTATTATATGTTTTTTAAATTTACATATTTACGTTTAACATTTATCAAAATCAAATCAGAAATATAACCCTTTGTCGACCGTTATTTTAAAACGATGAACATCCTCTAAAAACATTTGAAAAGTTTTTCTTTAAAACGCTGAACAGAAATTTTTACAAAAAAAGAAGAGGGTGTGGTTTCATTTTGCTCGTTTTTCAATAAATTTATTTTCCCTTTACATAATAACAACTAACAAGGCTAATAAGAAAATTCAGGAGGTTTTTCATAGTCCTCCTCACTAGGGACTCTTGTGCTGAGGTGGACTAGGTTTTATTTAAAAACTAATTGTTTTTTAAGCTCCTATGACGTTCTTTTCAAAATGCTGGGTAACTCCTCTTCTTTTATTTCCTTGAGCCAGGTTTTGATTTGATTTTTGAAATCATTTACTTTTCTGTTTTTTTTTTTAAATTTTGTATTGCCTGTGCAAATTTTATATTTGGGTGTATTATATTCATTATATTCTTTATTATGTTCATTATATTCTTTTATTAAGTTTATTTAAAACATGCAGCGGGAAAGCATTGAAATTATTTTTCTTCAATTTTGAAAATAATTTTAATATTTTTAGTATTCTGTAAAAGAAACTTAGTTGGATTAGTGTCACAAATACTTGTCAGGAGCCTTTAGCAAAATTCGTGATGGTTATTCTTAAAGTTCCATTAAGGACGAGGACTGATTTTACTTTTAATAAACTAAATGTTCCCAATTTGAAAAATACTCATTTAAAAAAATATCCTGCTGCATCAATTAAAAAATACCCATAAGTTTGAAGAAAGAAAAAGTGCTAGAGCCCAAAGACAACCCCATGTAAAATCTTTTAAAATCCCCGTTTGTATTAGCTCCTATGGACAAAGAAGTATTAAATACAATGCTATTAAGCTATTCAATTCCCTACCTGATGAAATCAGAAATACTACAAACAAAAGTTCCTCTAAAAGTAAGATCATTGATCACCTCAAATAATAAATAAACACCACCAATAATCTGTCGGCTTCTAAATTCTTTCATGCCTTTAAATTAGTATACTATAGAAAAAAATTGTAATCTATTAATCTATTAGCCATCTAAATATCCTAGCTGAACAACCACCCCTGTAACTTGCCATCGCAATACAGGCGTTTCACACCTAGTGAGATGGCCAATACCACAGCCGATAACAAATGTTCATATATGTAATAAATAAATAAAATAGGTAGGACGGTCAAATTAAGTCAAATTTCTGATTTAACTAACTAACCAGCCGTTTCCCCGTAGGGGTAGGCAGAAAGGACGGACCACCAAACAACTCGATCTTGGCATACACTTCTTGCCCCATTCACATGCATGCATCGTCTCATACATTTTCTTCTATCATTCCGACTTCTGACATCGCCCGAGTATTTTATTCACTTGATCGAGCCATGTCTTCATCGGGCATCCCTGGCGACTTCTTCCATTCACATTCGCGTCATACACTCGTATTCTTCTAACACTCCTTTCTTCGTTCGTTCGCTCTAGATGGTTAAACCAGCAAAGTGTCCCTTTCTTACTCTTACTAATTACGCTTACATCAGCCTTGCATTCTTTACGAATCTTAATATTTTTCACACGATCATACATGGTTTTACCACACATTCGCCTCAGAGATCTCATTTCTACGGCATTCAGTTTACTTTCATCTTTCCTCTTCCAATTACATGTCTCACCGCCATACAGGGTCGGTATCAGCACTCCATTGTGGACTGCTATCTTCGCTTCTTTGAACAACTTTTTGTTATTTCTGATTTGATTTTGATAAATGCGAAGCTTATGTAAAATTCAAAATTATTTTGACGGTACTCTTTCAGTAAATATTTCTGCATACCGCACAGATTCCCGCTTGCGGAGCCTGGCTCATCACATTCGTTGCCCAGCACCACCCGAGTCAACACCTTCCTTCAGTGTCCTGATATCGCGTCTTCTGATATTTAATTATTTATGTTAAAGGGAGTGTAGCGTATTTAATAAATAATCGAGCGGTTTTAATAGCTCCTCTCACGAAATAATGGAGTCAGATATACATATATACTCGTACACCTTCATCTTTATATTATAATAAATATTTTTCTTTATAATAACATCATGTTTATCATATTGCATGATCATATTATAAATGTTTGGAAATAATAAATAACCCCTCTCCGAGGTCTCTCTCCCCTCGGGGTGTGCTTCTCTTCGCTGGCGCAGCTCTCTATTGTGAGCCAATTGTGGTGTCTAGTGTCCGCTGGACCGGGCAGTCAGCCATTGGCAGCCAATTGGAGATCGAGCTATTACTGCAATGTCGTCCTTTCCCGATTGCACAAGATGGATTGACATCTTATAAAAAATAAAAATAAAACATTATTTTTTTTTAATTTTCAAGTTCTGCTTTCAGGGTTATTCAAAATGATGGATGCAATTTCATACCACTATATTTTCTGAATTATACGTCATATGTAAATGATCTACATAGCACTCGAAATAGGGGGTCCGAAAGTTTCGCATCCCACAGCTAGATCGCCCGTAGGTGTGCAAACGACCGCTAGAGTAAAATAGCTACTATGCATCACGAGATTTTCTGTGTTCGTCTCATCTGCGTGCAGCTGCGTTTAAAGTGGCTTCCAGACGAGCGGGTGTCCTAACTGCTGGGTGGCCTAACCGAAATTGGGTTTTGCCACCACACGGCAGATTTCACTAGTAGTCACATGAACATAGCCGGGAACGTACGTCTCATGGGTCGCATATAGTTGCTACATGTGTCAGTAATCGTATAAACGTCAGCGGAAGCGCACGCACCTTACGCGAACACCCCTATGTTCAACACAAAAGCGAAAACTTCACGCTGACACTTGACAGCTACAATGTCTATTAAATTGATATTAATAATCCAAGAAAAATCACGTCCATTTTAGATATATTTTGCTTAATTGGAGGTTATAGATCACATGTGACAAAATACAATTTTATTTTACTTTTTATAAACAAAAAAGTTGATATAATTCGGGTATATTATTTGGAAAAAAACATATCATATTATGTCGACTACCATAATACGGCCTAGCTTGGCAGTCGAAAATAATCTAGGATTTGTACCAAAAACTATAAATATGAATAAATAAAATTATAAAATATACCTATCAACTCTTCGAATTATGAGACAGACTTGTTCCGAGGCGTATTCCTCTAGCGAATTATCAGAGGAAATTCAAATAATAATTTTAAAATTAAATTGATGTTTCGAAAAATTCTAATTAAAATATTAATGTATCTAAGGATTGTATCGGACACATGTATGTAACATTTTTATTTAAAAATTATAAATAAAGCGCGATTTCCAAAGTGAAATTTCAAATTTCAAGACAGCTTCGCTCAGCGGATACAAGGAGTGTTGCCATTATTGCCAAGTCAAAAAATTAAAACTCGATTAATATATTTTTTCCGTCGGCCACACTACTAGCCCGCCCGATGAGGCTTGGTTTTGAACGGAAATAACTAGGTCTAGTAATTCCGTTCTCCTTTCCTATGGCCACGCCTCTTCTGGGCAAGGAATTTGCCGCCATACGGTTCGTTTTGCCCATTTATGGCGAAGCCACTGGGCCACCCGCTCGTCTAGAAGCCACTTAACGTTTAAATGTTTAAACTGTGTTAGATTACAAAGATTACAGGTGGTGGCTTTCTCTCCATATACTTTAGGTAAATAACGCGAAAATAAATAGAAAAACTCGGAATGAAATCTTGAAAAAGAAATCACATTTATTGGCTTCGTGCTATAATGTTACCTATTCTTACTTGTAGAATAGTTCGCCCACTGTATTCCCGTCTAAAAGCAAATTGGGTAGTGTAATGAATTTTAACGCTGTTATTCATTTGTGAACGTATTAATTGTTTTTGTGTTTAATTCGTACAACTCCATTTAAGTTTTTTTTTATTATTTAGTTCTGCCAGTATTTTTAGTTTTTATTATTGTGGCAGCTGTTTCGGCGTCCAAGGTCATTTTCTAACTGCGGTTAACACATTGTGGCGACTTATTTATTTGATTTTATTTACTCCCACCCAATTCTAATTTGAACGGGTTTTTAAAAATAATGATTTATTATCGGTAAAACCGATTTAGTTAGAAAATAATTATAATTCTCTTTTATGTGAGGTTGTTACATTTATAATGTGTTTTCTCCGTATTTAAATGACAATGTTCTCTAAATTGATTTAATTAAATGTGTTATATTGTTTTGATAATATGAACATGATGAGAAGTGGTAAATAAGTAATTTTCCTTACTTTATTAATTAATGTTACGTTAGGATCATTCATTCGTTTATTAATTGCTAATTGTTCAAGTAAATTTAATCTAAGACCCTTTCTATCTATGTGTAAGGGTTTAGGCTCGTTGTTTCATGAGAGATGTTCTGCGAATTTTGAAAAAGTGCTTTTATTTTTATAACATCGTGCATGTTCTTTAAAAAAACAACATTATTTCATTACCTCTCGAAGACCTGATTTTTATCAGTTAAAAACAAATGTGGAGTAATAACGATGTTCTTTCGTCACAATCTTGAAAAAATTGAACAGCCATTACGACAATTGGTATTATCTCTCTAAACAGCTCAAGAGTTCGATAGAATTACTTATTTCAAGTATCTGAATCGATCCAATAATAAAAGGAAAGGTTTCATTTAATTCGCTTTTCCACTTGGCTTTTCCAGGAACATTCCCATAAAATCGCTATTATTTCTGGATACAACTTCGCTGAGGTAATTTTTTTATCTTTGAGACTTAAGTATCAGTCAATAAAAAGAGGATTGTATGAATAATCTGATTTGAGACAAGATAATAAAACAAAACACGCATCATAATTTTATGAAATTAAAAAAAGCGCGCCATTCAAATTCGTTGCTAAAAATCAATCCGTCCGTATAAGTAATACTGCCCGAGAGCGAGTACAAAATTAATTCCATGTGTGCGTTATGAATTCAGCATCTATGGGGAGTTCTGTACTAAGAAATAGTCCATACATTGTCATTCTTATAGTGCACCGGTGGGAAACCGTGCCGACCGTGCGATCTTCCGGAGTTTAGCAACACATTTGTACGGAATAGTATTTTACAAGAAACCACAAATATTTTTCAAACAATTGAAATCTCATTCGCTAAATCCCTATCACTATACACAAAAAATGAATGTTTGTCTCTGGGTCTGTCCTCGATTTTCTCGAAAACTACTTGATCGGTTTCGCTAAAAATAACACAGTTTGTTCTTATTAGTGCCGGGACGGTTTAGAGCGTAGTTCGAATGAAATCCAATATGTAAAACCATTGCTAAAACATTTTTAAATTATCATGAAAAACATTGAACCTGTCATGTTGTATTGAGGTTAACCCATATATATTCCACTCTGGTTAGCCACAGATTACATATTCAAAAGAAGAAGGTTTATTTGGGTAGAATATTTTCAAAATGGAAAACACAAGTAGGTACGTTCTTAAGAACTTTATTATTTAGAAATATTTTGAATGAAATAAAAATTTCAAATGAATGTTCTTATGTTTCTTTGTCTAGAGATAGTAATAATCACAAGCCATTAATTTAGCTGTCAAACAATTATGGCACCCAAACGACAGGCAAACATTTACAACTTAATAACTTTATTAAAAAAAAATATATATATATATATATATTCCGAGCAAGGCCGGGTACACATCAGTTAGTATGTAATGAAATGTACAAGAATCCGGTTTAATATGAGATATGCTTGTTTGTATTGGGGGCAAAGAAACTGAGTGACGATATTGTTCTCCTGGAGGCCTATTCTGGAAAAAGGCCACGGAATTTTTTTTATCCCTTTTCTTAGGCTTAAAGACATTTAGCTTAAGAGGAATATACAACCCAAAAATATTGCTAAAGCTGTATGTCTCATGTCGCCATGAATATAGATAATACGCATAAAATTAGCTTGGCGAAATATGTTTGTTGTAAGCACAAAAAGCGGTTTTCATTTCGCAGTGAACAATTTTGTAAAGAAAAAAAAATGAATAAAGGTAATCTGTCACTAATAACCGTACTCATAAATAATAATAAATGTTTATTCCGGTATGTGGTTATGAAAGTAATTTCTTACATGCGTTCATTATTTTATAATGAAAAAAAATATGTAGCAGTTTACGCTTATATTTTTTACAACGTAAATTATACTTGCATCAATTGATTCACCAAACATTTTGTATTAATGTTGATTTGTGATAATAAATCAACATTAATACACAAATAAGAAAAGGAATAAGGAGGATAAAAGGCATTTTTTATTTATTTTAAAGCCTATAACACAAATACGGGATATTTCTCTCCTTTACCGTAGGAATTAAGAAATTACAAATCTATATAGATTAATGGAAATACTGATTTCACTGACAGCGTGGCCTTAACTACCATTCCTAATATACATCAATTATAAAACTTTTTTAAAAGGAGTTTATGGTTTATTTATTACAGTATTATTAACAATTATATGTTCATCAGCCATATTTAACACGTGTAGTTTATTATTACTTACTTTACACGTGTAGTTTATTAAAATTTTAAGAATTTAGATTACTTTTATCTGACATTTCGAGCATTTAGCTGAGGTACTTTACAAACATAGAGTTTCGGTTCGTTTAATAGCATTATTATGCGACAAATGACTCAATGATAATGTTTTATTTTTTTATTCATCTATACAATCTTAGTGTAATACAAGGGATATAGTACTGTGCCTCTTTCACTAGGAAAAACTGTGTTAAGAGCGGTCAAAGTTTACAGTTTACAAAATAAACAGAGTTTGCAAAGTTTACAAATTTTACAAGTTTACAATGTTTATAAAGTTTACAATGTTTACAAAGTTTACAAAGTTTACAAAGTTTACAAACTTCACAAAGTGATTGTAAGCTTTTTAAATAATGTTTTAAAATCCACGTAAAAGCCTAGATGGGCGTATAATCAAATAATTAAATATGTATATAATAATGCACGTAGCTATTATAGTGCAAACTGGAATATAGCTATCCCCTCATCAGGATTCCATTGCTATCCACAATTAGAATGGATTGATTCGGGGGCTGTAACGATTGATTGATTAGGGTTGAATATAATTGGGAGGCAGTTAATGAGAATGTTTCGGTTGAGAGCTTTTATTGTGCTTTTGTTGGTTGCGGGTTTGATTTTCGTAGAATATGTATTCAAAAATCGTATGAGTTTTAAAAGAACAGATTAGATTTCTCTTTACCAAACAGATGTGTTGTCATTTTGGAAACCAGTCGGCTGAATCAACTTAAATATTTCTTTAATAAATAATGGATAGCGGTTAGTGGTTAACGGTTTGCCTGACGGTATCCGTGGTTGAGTGGTTACGATCCTTGGCTACAAATCCGGAGGTCGCGGGTACTAATCCCACGTAAATTTTATTTCACAATTAACTCATCTAAAAAAAAAGTGTATTTGGAGCACGTTCCAGAGTGGTAAATAATGTCAGTATCACCCTGGTGAAAGACCATCATTCAGAATCGAATCGTTGCTTGAAATGGCTTTACCCGTGTTTGGTGACCAGATCTGAATAGTCAGGTACTTCCCAAACATCATTCTTCCCTATCTCCTGAATATCTTCAGCTTCACAATATATCCCGATTGGGGATGCCATAGTCTCACTAGCTCCATTCGGTTGGGAGCAGTTGGGACTCTTGTGTGGCATCACATTAAAGTAAAATATATATATATATATATATATGTATATATAAATATAAATAAATAAACACATAATTATGTACGCAGTTTGGTGTTTCAATAGATCAATTCATCGACAGTCGTACTAAATAGGTCCATAACTGCAATGTTTAACTCCGTGCGTAATCATTTCTGTATTGTTTAATTTCCACGTAGGGACCTTGCCTCCTGCTTAATGGTGATTGATTGCACAAGGATTATTGCAGATACAGACAGCTTCATATATAGATAAACGCACCGGTATTTTATACTCACATTTTTTTTGCATGAATACTAAACAAGTGTCTCAACTGCTCCCAACCGTCTGGAGCCAGCTGTTTTTGAGAAAAACTGTTTTTTTTTGTAATGTGGATTACAAATCTTTGGTTGCGTTTATTTACAAAAACGCACCGATAAATGATTAAACATACTTTTCTCCACTTTAAAAATCATATTCGTATTTTAAATATTTTGTAAAACATACAATGTGACGGTCAGAAAAAAAGTAATATTTCTGATTAGATTTTGAAAAATGCTAAGCCTATGTAAATTTTAAAATATTTAATAAATATTTTTCTATTTAAAAACATCATGTTTATTGTATTGCGTAATAATACTATCATTATTTTGAATTAATAAATAATAACTCTCCGACGACGTTAGTGTTGCATTGAGGGAGGTTTCGTGTGTGGTTTTGTCTGGTTTGTTTGTCTGGATTATAAATATTTTTTTTCTAATTTTTTTTCAGTTCTAGAATACCAAAAATCATTTTTATTGAGTTAATACCTAAGATTTTGTCATTAGCTTCGTACTGACGGGCCCACTGACGTCAGAATTAATAGACTTGCCCTATGTACGATTTCTAAGACTGGTGGAGACAAAGGCAACGTTTACAACCATTTTGGCACTACCCTAGTTCACTGCCGTTCACGTTGGTTTCACGTGATTTCGGCCGCGGTGAGAAAATTACAAATAAAAAATACATAAAAATGTTAAAACTAAATACTCTAGGTGTTTTTTTAAACAAGCGAAACCTATTTACTTATTTGTTGTTTTCATCCCTCTTTATTTGGGTTTCTAGGGCATCTATATGTATTATGTACTCTGTGGACAGGCCACACAACGCACGCATGTAGCTGCAAGAAAGTTACTAAATTCTTGAACTTTGATAGAAAAGCCCGAATACATTATTTTAGTGACAAATGATTGCACACACTTAATTTTGCCCTTTTGACTATACAATTTACTAGTTGGCAAGTCTATACGAAGCTATTGACTGACAAATATCTGCTTCCAGACATTTTAACTTTCCACAGAAATTTCCTTAGCCGGCCTTAAAACGTCACCCGACCAATACAGCTCTTCTAGGTTTCCACTGTTTTCCGTGCCCAACGTTCCCATTCGTCCCATTCCGAATTTCTTTCCGTCTCACAACATTTACGATATAATAGTCCCGAAGGCCACGAGGAGCGTTCGTAGAAGTCACATAAAAATATTCCAAACATTACAATCAACAATAACAGTGACAATAACTACCTGCGATTGCATCCAGTCAAGGTTTAATCGATTGCTCATCGCAGTCATATATTTTATTACCGTCAACTCGATTATTGTTGTCTATAAATTAGGTCATCATTAAAAGCAATTACCACAGAAAATGAACGCGGAATAATAATATGCAATCAGATGCAATAATTGCTGAATTCAATGGATTAAATTCCATAACTCTAAAAAAAACTTGGTGACATTTGAGTAATTTCAGTAAAATTAATAAATAATTCACCATAAATAATCTACAAAGGCCGACAGGAGCGTATTTTGAGGAAAAAAATAATTAAAATGAAATCACTAATTTAACTAACTAACTAAACTAACTAACCATCACGCCGTTTCCCCGCAGGGGTAGGCAGAGAGGACGGACCGCCAAACAACTCGATCTTGGCATACACTTCTTGCTTCATTCACTTTCATACAACGTCTCATACATTCTCTTCTGTTATTCCGACTTCTGACATGGCCCGACTCAAGTATTTGATTCACTTGATCGTGCCACGTCTTCCTTGGACGTCCCCGGCTTCTTCTTCCATTCACATTCGCGTCATATATTCTCCTTACACTCCTTTCTTCGTTCATTCGCTCTACATGCCAAACCATCTAAGCGTCCCTTTCTTAATCTTGCTCACTACGCTTACATCAGCCTTACACTCTTTACGAATCTCAACATTTTCACTCGATCATACATGGTTTTACCACACATTCGTCTCAGAGATCTCATTTCTACAGCATTCAGTCTACTTTCATCCTTCCTCTGCCAGTTCCATGCCTCACTGCCATACATCAAGGTTGGTATCAGCACTCCATTTAAATATTTCTACTGTTAATAATAAATTTAAATTTAATATATATTGTAAAGATACTTATACATACATAGTTATACATAATACTTCTAATCATCATTTTGCTTAAAAATTATCAGCTTTTCATTCCATGCTTAGTTAATGTATCTCCATCAAATAATAATTTTAACAAATAATTAAATACAATTAAATAGATTGCAGCAGTAGTTATAAGTTATAAACAGCAGTTATAGTACTAAATTAATAGATAGTATATTAAACAAAACGTTTAAAAAAACATTTAATCTTATGCATGTCTACAAATAACTGATGTTGTAAACAGTGGATAAAAATATTGTTTTTAAATAATAATACCGCAAATTTAATAATTAAAAACATCCCAAATGAAACCGGTCACGGTGAAATAAAATAAAAGTGGAAATAAGTTTTATATGTGTGTTATTATATCGTTTTATTTATTATTGTGACAGTTGTTTCGGTGTTCAGGGCCATTTTAAAACTGTGGTTATTAATTTTTTTTTGATCTTACGGATTCTTTCGTAATCCTCTAAATAGCTGGGGCTAATAGCAATACTCCTCATATTATTCAACATTGTGACGACTTATTTATATGATTTTGTTTACTCCCCCCATTTCTAATTTGGATAATAATGATTTATTATCGGTAAAGCTAATTTGGTTAGAAAATAATTTTAATTCTCTATTCTGTGAGGTTTTTAAAATTTTAATGTGTTTCCCCGTATTTGAATGATAATGTTTTCGTAATTGATTTATTTAATATCTGTTATATTGTTTTGATAATGTGAACATACTGAGAAGTGGTGGATATATAATTTTTTTTTAGTTTATTAAATAATGTTATATTACAAATTAAATGGAATTCTGCGAATTAAACACAAAAACAATTAATGTCAATTCATTGTGCAATTCCATTTTAATGTAATTTTTTTTAATAAAAACTTTTGTAACAAGTCCTCTGCCATAAGTGGTCCCGTTACGTATAATAACTTAGCAGGGGTGCCCGAGTTCATGGGGTGAGCTTTGTCCAGATCTTAGCGATGGATGCGTCCACCCACCAACTACGTGGTGGGCCATATCGGGAGAGACCGGTTGAGTGAGACTTTTTCACCTCTCCAGCCGGACTCCTTTATACCAAGCCCATATTGAAATAATCGAAAGCATGTTAATTATAAATTTAATTTACACTTTACTAATAATACCAAATCAACCAATTGGTATTATTAGTAAAGTGTAAACACTTTACTAATAATACCAAATCCTTAAATTCCATAACTTCATCACGCTTCAAACGCGACGCTTAATAATAGCCTGGACTCGCCAGATCTCATTCCCTTTTCTTCTCCCTGCAAATCTATGTAGACTTGACCGTGGGTCAGTGGTTTGGAGCCCACATCCGGTGAAGTTTGCCCTCATGTTCGAGAGAGTGCAGAAGAAATTTTTGAGGTATCTCTACCTGAGGGAGTATGGCTACTTTATAAACATTCACATACCACCAAGACCAACCCGACAAACCGTTTTTTTTTATTTGCCCGCTTGTAGGACCAATCTTAGGATAAAATCTCCTATTCCTCGTATTTGTGCGCAATATATCGAACAATTTCATAATATCGACATTCTTCACAATACATAAATACAAATAAATTGATGGACGAGTAAAAAATGTATCTCCTGTCCCGATCCTAGCTTCGTCTTCCCCTCCCCCCTTCCTTCTCATTTTGTTTTTTTTTCTATTAAAACATCTCTACTTAACCACTGTTAGCACAAGAAACTTTGTTGACTTACCTTTTATTAAAATTTCTTTGTATGTAAATTTGTATTAAAAGCTGTTTGTTTCTTAAAAATAAATAAATAATTTACGGTTGTAGAAGGTACACTCGTATACGATGATTTTGTACAAAAAATGATAATTTAAAGAATCCTAGAAATGCGTAAGAATAATATGAACATCTGAGTTATGTGGATATATAAATAAAACATCTTTCTTGAGTGGCTCCAAGTTTTGTCAAACAGAGTCAGTTCGATTGAGTCGTGGTACGGTTTTCCAGAAGTCATAATCTCACGGCTCATTCAAATGAGATGAGCACAAATGAACGACTCGTTCATGAACGACTCATCGCTATAACAGACATCTTTCTCGATAGCTGAAATTTAAGGGTTTGTAACATTTATATAATCTGACATATTTGTTTGTTTTAGATCTCGACGACGCCATCAGCCGAGCAAAGTGCGAGGAAATCCGCATTCCCTTCGGCGTGGGAATAGCCGGGTTCGTAGCGCAGTCCAAGGAAACCATCAACATCCGGAATGCGTACGACGACCCCCGCTTCAACAGCGAGATCGACATGAAGACTGGATATAAGACCAACCTGATCCTGTCGATGCCCATCTGCAACTATGAGGGGGATGTCATTGGGGTGGCACAGATCATCAACAAGACTAATGGTAAGCATTTTGTAATATCTTCCAATTGCTGGATTGTTTCACAGGATGTTCCGCATTCCAGATATGGACGGTGCTTCCAATCCCGGGTGGTATAAAACCAGAAAGAATTATTTGTTTCATCTTATTACTTCGATTTGTTTGATTTGAACGACTAACACATTTTGTTTAGATTCTGGTAACCTATCTATGAGTCGACTCCTGAGAAAGCAATAAAGAAAAAAATATTTCATAACATGACAAATTTAGTGCTGCAATATTGCTTTACTCGCAGCTTCATCTGAAGGAGGATAGGGATTATTTATTAATTAATAATAATGATAATATTATAATAAACATTATATTTTTAAAGAGAAAAATACATGTTTTTAATATTTGAATAAGCTAAGCATTTGTCAAAAATCTAATCAGAAATATGACCACTTTCTGAGTCTTCTTTGATGAAAATTTTTTTTTGGTGTTTTTTCTTTAAAATAGTTGTAATTTAATTTTTATTACAATTACTGACTTTAATATTTTTTAAATGCGGATGACAGAACTTGGTTAATTTTATTAAAACACACACACACACACACCGGGAAAGGATTGCAATTATTTTTCTACACTTTTAAAAATTATTTTCATATTTTTAATACTTTGTAAGACATACGTAGGACGGTCAGAAAGAGTCATATTTCGGATGTGATTTTGATAAAATACTAAGCCTATATAAATTTAAAAAATGCGTATTATATATATTTATCTTTTAAAATATTACATTTATCGTACTGCGTAATAATATTATCATTTTTCGAAATAATAAATAAACGTACTCCCCTTTAAATTAGGTGTGTAAATCATCAAAATCGAAATAAATAAATAAAAAACGGTTTAAATTGGCTAACGACACACAAATATAAATAAATAATTATAATCGAAATATTTATTTATTTATTCTGGATGTTCACATTCACGTCAGAACAATCCATATACACTAATTACATAAAATTACAAATAATCAGACAAAGGATGCACAAAACATAATATTAAAAAAACTCACTCAATGATACATATTATAATAGAAACAAGAGACACAAAGAGAGACACAAGTGATACATAACATAATTAGCACAATCATTGTTACATATTTTTAACACCAGGGCATTTTTTCTGAAACTGTACTATCGACAAAAATGTATACATTAGCACACTCTATATTATTATATAGTCAACACATTTGAGGCAGAGCACTAAAGTAGGCAATATTATTTGTGAAAGTATTCCGGTGGAATGTGCTATGGCGTCTTAAACGATAGGAATTAGGTACATTTATTTCAATACTGCTAATCATAATTTAGTATCGAGATGACCGTGAATTATTTTGTATGTGATCCCATCTTATCGTCACTCGAACACATACGTCATAAAAATATTTTCAATTTCCATCATCGAGATTCCATTTCGACGGCCTCCATGGTCGAGAGGTTAGGCTCTCGACTACGAATCCGAAGGTCGCGGGTTCAAATCCCGGCGTGCGCAAGTAAATTTTATTTAATTAAATTGTGTTGTTTCGCAATTAATTCATTAAAAAAAATAGTGCATTTGCGCACGTTCCAGAGTGGAAGATACTCTCAGTATCGCCCTGGTGAAAGACCACCATTCAGAATTGAAACGTTGCTTGAAATGGCTTTTAGCCGTGTTTGGTGACCAGATCTGAATAGCCAGGTATTTCCCTATTTCCCTACCTTCCTCTTCCCCTTCTCATTCCCCTCCCCAATACCTACTGCCTCACAGCATTCCCCAATTGGGAATACAATAGTCTCACTGGCTCCAGACGGTTGGGAGCAGTTGGGATTCTTGTGCGGTATTCATATAAAAAAAAAAAATAAAAAGAAATCGTAGTATTAACAAAATAAGTCTCCTCTCTAAAATGAAATTAATGCTCGCCGAACAAATTAAAATAAAGCGGTGATCTGTGCAGATGAATTTTTAATTCTGAAATGTGATATCACCCCCTGAAATACGTGATTCCGATAATAATTTATTTATGGTCGACATGTCATATTTTAATATTTAATCGAATGTATGCCAAAGGAATACTAAAACAGAGACACTAAAATTGTCAAACTACATATAATATTACCCATCGAATTATAACTGACGATCCCCGCCCGCAATTATTTACTTCAACAATAAACCGACATGTTTTTAATTAATATTTGGCGCGATTGCTTTTATGAATAGTTTCATTATTCATAACGCTTCAGTAACTCAAAATAATTGTGCAGTTAAAACACAGAGAGCCACCAAATAACATCACACATCACATCTAGAATAAACTCAAACTATGTAAATTTAAAACACAGAGAGCCACCAAATAACATCACACATCACATCTAGAATAAACTCAAACTATGTAAATTTAAAACACAGAGAGCCACCAAATAACATCACACATCACATCTAGAATAAACTCAAACTATGTAAATTTAAAAAAAAACATCTTTCCTTTTAAAAACATTATGTTTTCAGTTTTGCGTAATAAATTGTTTTAGTAGAATTTAAAATCATGAAATATTCCCCCTCCGACGTCCCTCTCCCCGAAATGTTGCCTAAAATGGCTTCAGCTATGTTAAGTTATCAAATCTGAAAGACAAATAATTTACAACCGTCCTTTTCCCTCCCTACTTTAGCTCTACCAGTTTCATACAAATTGTCACTATTTTATAGCCACTGCATAAAATACACTGGAAGCATTTTTACTCTCGATATGAAAAGAACATTCAAGAGGGCTACGCAGGCATGTCAAATTATTAATAATTTGCTGAAGTACACGGGGTCTCAACTGCTCCCAACCGTCTGGAGCCAGTGAGACTATGCCATCCCCAACTGGGGAATGTTGTGAGGCTGAAGGTATTGGGGAGGGGAAGGAGAAGGGGAATAGGAAGGTGGGGAAATAGCTGGATATTCAGATCTGGTCACTAAAGACGGCTAAAAGCCATTTCAAGCAACGTTTAAATTCTGAATGGTGGTCTTTCACCAGGGCGATACTGACAGTATCTTCCACTCTGGAACGTGCCCAAATATACTTATATTATTTTTAAATGAATTAATTGTGAAACAGCACAAATTAATTAAATAAAATTTACTTTCGCACGCTGGGATTAGTAGTCGAGAGGCTTACGTCTCGCTGGAGGCTGTCGAATGGTTTGGAGGAAAGTTTTGATGTTATTATCTGTAACCCTACCCCTACCCCTACCCTTATCCTTACCCTTACCCCTTCCCCTACCCCTAACCCTATTCCTACCCCTACCCCTATACTTACTCCTACCACTACCCCTTACCCTACCCCTACCACTACCCCTACTCTACCCCTACCCCTACCCCTACCACTTACCCTACCCCTACCCCTACCCCTACCCCTTACCCCTTAACCTAACCCTTACCCCTAAACTACCCCTATCCCAACATCTACACCTGCCCCTACCCCTACCCCAAGACATACCCCTTTCCTACCCCAACACTTACCCCTACCCCTTCCTCTATCCCAACACCTATCCCTACACCTACCCCCACAAAAACATTTTTGCATAGTTTTCAATTCCATACTGGGAGATATAAAGCTAATAAGAACCTTACGTTGGGTCGGATTTACGACGCTGGATATCGTCAATCCGTGTAATACTTGCGGTCCAAGCTACTTAATACTTAAGTCCACGGTGTTTTCTTCTCCCCATACACAATCACCTCGTTAGTTGGTTTGTTACCGAAATAAAAACCCATTTGTTTTCCGGTCGGGAAAGTAGATTTAACAATGACCTGTTTTATTGAGTAAACCGCCGGGAATTAAATCACCCTTTCTACCTAACTATGAGTTATTTACATATGTTTGATGATTCTTTATTGTTCAAAATACAAGAAAATGGGGCTATTTTTCAGCAAAAACTTGTGTGATGTCTTCCCTTTGTGGTATTTTCAAGAAAAATGGGGCATTCTTTTAATTTCGTCTTTTTTTTTAATCTAAAAAAGAAATACAGTACGCGGCGTTTTCGAACATATAAAAATGTGAATTTTCACCAACTCGACAATTGCGAATTTCGCGTAAAATTGACGAATTTTCTGTATAAATTCGGATTATCGTGTACGTAAAATTAAGATTTGTATCAAGAAGATCCAAATCCAGAGGATTGCAAAAATTTATATATATGTTACTTCACAGTTAATTTATGTAAAATAAAATTAAAATACTACATTTGCCACACGTCCCAGAATTTCCAGAACGGTGGATACTCTCATTATCGCCCTTGTTCCAGACTACCACTGGACTCGAAAGGTTGCTTAGAATTGCTTTAGTTGTGTTTAGTGACCAGATCTGAATAGCCAGGTCCTTTCCCAACCTTCCTCTCCCCCATATCCGTCCCCTTCCAAGGATGCCTTAGTCCCACCCTCTCCGGACTTTTGTGTGGTATTCACATAAAAAGGTGCATATACGATCTTAAAGGAAACTTTACGTAATAGTAGATAGGAATGTATAAAAAAAAGTTAAATCGTTAGTTTGAAATATAAACAAACAAAAAAAAATGTACAGTAATCCGCGACATTCCAATCGTTTAACCTTCGGGGGTTTCCCGCGTTCCCTGCGATTGACACGACCGCACAGAGTACAGACATAGAACCACACGACGCCACAGACACGGCCGAGAGGGCGCGGAACTATTTTTAGCGGCTGGTTAAATATTGACTCTGGGTGAATAGCGGCTGTCCGGAGTACCAACGGGCAAGAGCCAAGAGCCAAGAGCCAACAACCCACAGCTAACGGGCTACATCCATCCGACATGTGTCGCGAGTTGGCCAATATAGACCTAACTTCTATAGAGTGTTATAGATCAACTGTTAGGTGATCGTGCGGGTGTGTGTGTGTGTGTGACTTGTTTTATGGGGGAACACTGAGAAAAGCATAAACCGAAAAAAAGCAATACAAAAGAAGTATTTTGGTATTATTTTGGTAACAGAGTCTTGGAGTTAAACTTAAATATCATTCACATACAGAGTTCTTACAACAGTTTGTTTACTGTGTAACGTAATAAGGAACTCCAGTGAGAAGTACAATGGCTTTAAAAATAAAAAAGTGATTAAAAAATCATCTCATAAAAACACCTTTTTTGTTGGTACCATTGCATTTGGAATATCTGACGTCACGTGCGCATTCTGTTTTTATATTAGTGTGGATATTTTTATTTTTCGATTTTCTTTTATATTTTAAATGTGTGTTTTTTAGTTTTAGAGAAATTTTAACTGACGAATTTGGATGACTTTTATATGAATAATTTTTGTTCAATATAAAAAAACTGTTACTAATGAAAGAAATACATATTTTCATATTCCATTCATAGTAAACCACAACTAAACATAAGTGATAAAATTATGCACCTTTTTAGATACTTTAGCACAAAAAAAATATCTACTAAAAATTTTTAAGGTCATTTCATAAATATTCTCCAGTCGTAAAAATTATAAATATTTCAAATAAATACCAACTCGTCGTGTAATACCAATCTTCTAATAAATTTAACAAGAATAGAAAAGGAGGATAAAATAGCAACTGTAAAAATCATATCATCTCCAAGCTTAAATTTTCTAATAAAACTCTGTTCATCTGAAGCGACCTTCCAGGTACGTAATTTTTTCTGTATCTGTCTGTACATAATTTGAATAGGAAGTAATATTTGTACAGTTTTGATGATTTTTCACAAAAACGGTGCTATACATATCATCATATTATTGTTATTATTATTAAAGAATAGTAATAGTATTTAGTATTAACATTAACATTATCATTATATCCGTATTGGCAATTGACTATTCTTGTTTCTTTAATTGATAATAGTTTACTTATTTGTTAAACAATAATTATAGAGCTTAAGGTCACCCCTGTTTAGTTTAAATTTCGCCAAACTCAATAAAAATATTCAGAACAAAATCAGAAAATAAAAATTTCCATACAAATCCAAAATCAGAATACGCGCGTCCGGGACTACACTACGTGTTTTGATGAGATGTTTTTTTTATTCTCTTTTAAAAATAATGATTTACAAATTCTACTTATAAAAAAATGGAAATTCTGACTTAGGGTTTGCTGATCAATATGGATATTTTTTTAAAGCCATAATTTTTTAAAATAAAATTAATTAGAAGTAATTTTTTTACACCACTACAGTTTAATATATATATACATAATATTTTAAAGTAAACTGTGCATCCTGATTAGGGATGCTTCGCTTCCGAAACATGTTGATATTTATATATTTAACACTGCAGTGGTTACAACTACTTGTTATTAATTTTATTGCTGATGAAGCCACCAAATAATTAAACATCTATTAAAGATATAATATTTTTCCCTGGAATTCCTTATTGTATATTTCATTTTCAAAGCTTCGATATAGTACATTTGTTTGATGTTAGCATCTGGTATGGTACTATAGTGCCGCCATAAGGACAAAAACCACATACATACAATTTGACATATTTTAATATTAATGATTCCATTGCGTTTTTGACAATTTCTGTCATAAAAAACCGCTGATTTCTATAGAAAACAATCTTATTTATACAAATGAAATGGGTATACTCGATTGGTCAAAAATGCGATAGATATACTAATGTAAAATTGTAGAAACATTGCATATACTCGTACGTGGTTCTTTTTTATAGTATAATTCCATAAGATAGAAAGCGTTCACCAACGAAACTTTGTTTTACACGACACAATTCATTTTAAGGTGGAAAGAGATATCAGAGAGGAATTATTTATTAATTCGAAATAATGATAATATTATTACGCAATAGGATAAAAACTTTTTTTTTCATTTTTAATCATTGAAAATAATATTAAAACTCTCAGAATGAAACAGGAAATCGAAAAGACACAGAGAAGAAAAGGGTAATGGTAGCTGGTACTCAAACCCCGGACCTCTTGGTCTATTCGGGACTCGCGCTCTAATCCACTGAGCTACAACTACCCCAAGCCATCCCGTCATTTTGATCGGTATCATACTTCGATTCCTAAGTACTGTCAATATCATCTTCAATTA
The DNA here is from genome assembly GCA_022606495.2 of Halesus radiatus. Classification (NCBI taxonomy): domain Eukaryota; kingdom Metazoa; phylum Arthropoda; class Insecta; order Trichoptera; family Limnephilidae; genus Halesus; species Halesus radiatus. The sequence continues at coordinate 195,387 of JAHDVE020012355.1, read as the reverse complement.
ATTCCTATATATTTTTGGCAGCTACCTTTTTACCATGACTATAAGAATCTACTCGAATTTATTTGTAATCATTAGATAGTGTCTTTAAGACAGTGATAACGATAAATAATATATTTTTATTATGTTTTTAAAATTTAGTTAGGCTTAGCATTTATCAAAATCAATTCATAAATATGACCCTTTTCTGACCGCCCTACATATGCTTTAATATTAATATTTTGAGTATTTTCAAAAAATATTTTTACGGTTTTTCTTTAAGATGCCGAGAATAAATTTTCAAAAAAAAGAATATGGTGTATTTTACTTTTTTCATAAACACTAACTTTAATGTTTTTTAATTGCTGATCACAACACTTTAGTTAAGTTTATTTAAAAAAACGTACGGGGAAGATTGCAATAATTTTTCGCCACATTGACGTATGTTTTGCAAAATCATTCTCAATATTTTGTAAAACATTCGTAGGAGGGTAATAAAAAGTTTAGTTTCTGGTGTGATTTTGATAAATGCTAAGCTTGTGTAAAGTTTAAAAAAAAGTAAAATGTAATTTTTGTCCTTAAAAACAACATGTCTATGGTATTGCATAATATCGTAATAATATCATAATTATTCTGAATGAATGAACGATCCCTTTCCAACGTCCCTCATTCCCTTAATTGAACGTTGTTATGCAGAAAGCATCCGACCCAAAAATAACTCAGAAAAGTCATTTGAAAATTGGACAACACAAAAGCATATCATGGCATTTGTGGAGTGATTAACTGTATTTGTACATTGTTATTGCATTTGGAGCTTGGATGTTTTAATCATATAAAGATCGCGTTATCTATAGGATATACTGTATAACTACGTCCAATTATCATTTTGATGATTTTCAACATAAAACAAAATCAATGAACAAACTCTAAAGCTATTCTATTGATTGTTTTTTCAAATGAGATTTACAAATAAATATGGCTTGTGTACGACTAAGATCAAATGTAAGTAGATTATTTAAATTAAAATTCTTCGTTTCAATCTGTACACTTCGAATAATGTATTTATCATTAGCGGAATCTGTTATAAGATATGGAATTACCGCCTTGTAACTTTCCTGTAAAACAAACATCAATCATGTTCAATCAGTGAAAAATTCATTGGTTAAATTATTGAACAAAGTCATAATATTCCATAATTTTATTAGAGTTTCAAAATTCTTTCAGTAAGATCAATTCTGTAGTACAAAATTATATTGCAGTGCACTAATAACTCTATATATAATAAAAATAGACTAGAGCACACTTACAATACTCGTCTCAATTTTAATGGAGCATTAATGATTCCTACGATATTATTTTATGTATGATTTATTGTTGTCGTTTATGTTTTTCATTTTCGTAGAAATATTTATTAGTAAGATTCTTGAAAAATATTTACGCTTTAAGTTTGTTACATATGTTTTTATTTTATGTTGATATGTACATACATATATTTTGTAACCTTAACTGTAAATTTTAAGTTTGAATAACAAGCTCCCGTTAGACAAACTACAGAAGAGGTAGTTTATCGGGACTTTGTGCGTTGTATTTTTTCTTTTGTAAAATGTAAATGAAAAAAAAAAGATATTCTTCTTACACAGCATAAGTATTATTTGATATCTACAAAAAAAAAAAAAAGAACGATGTCCTCAGCAGTTTTAAACCCAGCCTGTATGCCTTTTATATGTCCTGGTATATATAGATATATATATATAAAGGTTACGTAGGGCCGGAGTTTTATGGCTTTTCTATTCAAATTAGACCCCATATGTGGAGGCTATATACTCCTTCAACCCGTGTCCTTCGATTCGTCGCTGTCAGGCTATATAGGTGGATATGTAAGGGAGCCTTTCATAGTGCTTTCTTTGCAAGATGAATTTATTAAACGTATTTTGGAATTTTCCCAAGAGCAACAGTAAAAAGTGTACCTTTTACGGTTGATGGTAATGTCGTCCGGGAAAAGTGAAAAGATTTGATATCAGAATATAAGTATTGTTATCTGGTTGTTTCTTGATTTTGTTTGAATTTATATTTTCTATTGTAAATTTTTTTTTTTTTAATTTCATTCTACATACATCAAAGTGGAAGATACTCTCAGTATCGTCCTGGTGAAAGACCACCATTCAGAATTGAAACGTTGCTTGAAATGGGTTTTAGCCGTGTTTGGTGACCAGATCTGAATAGCCAGGTATTTCCCCACCTTCCTCTCCCTCTTCTCCTCCCCCTCCCCAATGCCTTCAGCCTCACAACATTCCCCAATTGGGGATGCCATAGTCTCACTGGCTCCAGATGATTGGGAGCAGTTGGAACTCTTGTGGGGTATTCATATAAAAAAAAATACTAGCTGATGTGTACCCGGCCTTACTCGGATTTTTTTTTTAATAAGTTATTAATTTGTGAACTCTTGCTAGCCGTTATTTTTTTACGGTATCTCCACACAGGAGGCTCTGAGGGAAATAATTTCCCTCAAAGCCTTTATCATCTTTGGGGATGCTGTGTGGAGGTTCCTTTATAAGATAAGAAGGAGTGAATTCCAAGAACCTTCTTCAGGATGCACTTCAGGGTCTCTAATTTTTTTCATTATACGAAATTATAATTTTTTTGAAACACTATAAATTCACAGTCCCAGCGCCCCTGCACAGCTTTCGCATAGAAGTTTAGTCACAAACACATAGCAAATTGATTAGTACAGATAATTATGCCGACAAAATATACCCCTTAGCGGTTCCTTCTGTCGATATCCGGAGTAAGATTGAATGCGGGACTACAAAAACAACTTTTATCCAGAACAGACCGTAGCTACGAAACCTGAACAGTCCATCCAGAGCAGTGCAAGGCGGTTTCCTGGTTCCGACACTCTTCCCAGTAAAGCATTGCACCAGTCACCAGGGCATGTAGAGCAGATAAACAAATAAAGAAGTGTATGGTGAATATATTACGCGAAGGTAAATAGAAGGTAAAGTCGGGAATGCCGATGGAAGACATAGCACTATTAAGGGAATCAAATATGAACTTGAGTTGGGTCATGAAGATTAATAATGCAGTGAACTCCAATAAAAAATGTTATAAAATAAAACAACTAACATCATAATTTCACTACACTTTAAGCAGCGCACCATTCAAATTCCGTGCTAAAAAATCCACACGTCTGTAATATTGCCCGAGAGCGAGTCCGAAATGAATTCCATATGTGCATTATGAATTCAGTGTCCATTGGTCTTTCTGTCCTAAGAAAATGGTCATACATTGTCTTCGGTGGGGAACCGTGCCGAGTATGAAATCCTTCGGAATTCACAAGGCGACCGCGTGCACAGCTATATGAAGATTAAATTTGTTAACGAATTTAAACGGAATATTATTTTGCAAGAATCAGCAGGTTTTCATATTTTTTTAAAACCTTGTAATTTGTAATAAAATATCCGAATACAGTTGACTTGCAACAGTTTCTCACATTACTGTTTCATCTCGGATAACTAAGAATCAATGAAGGCAGAATGGAAATATTTAGGTCAAAATAACATATTATTGTCCCATTTTCAACTGAGAATACGACGAGGAATGATAAACTTGTTCATAAAGGACAACTGAAGACAAACAGTTGAATCTGAAAGAGGATTAGAAAGCAATTATTGATTATGTCATCAAGTTTTTAAATTCACCACAAATGTAGTTATATAGTTACGATTATTCAAATGAAACAATCAAACTTTGTTTTAACCACTTTTTTATTTTTATTTTTAACGCCAATCGGTTTCGGAACAACCGTTCCATCATCAGGGGAAAATATAATAAATATGTATTTTTTATTTAATTTAATTTTTATTTTAATATATAAAACAGGCAATATGCCCAAAATGAACATATATGAATGTTAACATAGCAATAATAATCAATAAGTACAATAAACAAAAACAAACATTATCTCGCAAAAATGACAATAAGAATGAAAAAGAAGTGAAAGGTCAAAAACATATTATAAAGAAGGTGTATAAACTAACTCCTTATTGTCACATGTGCTGATGGTACACTGTTTTGTCCCACATTATCAGTTTGATATTAATGGTAAAACTTTGTTTTTTAAATTGATTAATTGTGTCATTAAAAATGTCTATTTCATTTTAAGAGCAGTGTACTCGTATAGTATTGAAATTTCTTAATATCCGCGGTAAAGGAGAGAAATATCCCGTATTTGTGTGATAGGCTTTAAAAAAAATAAAAAAATGCCTTTATTTTATCCTCCTTGTCCATTTTCTTGTTGGTGTATTAATGTTGATTTGGGATAAAATGTTTGGTGTGTCAAATATTGATGGACGTATAATTTTGTACAAAAGGAATACATCAGAAAATTTACGTCTGACTGACAGAGATTGTACTTTATAGTGGGAAATTCGATCATTATACATTCCAAATTGATCAGATAAACCTTCACGGTATGCAATCACACCTGTTAATTTTCTTTGTATGGATTCGATTCTGAATTAGACCCAATAGTGGATTCGTATTCCAAAATACTTCGCACTATCGATTTATGTAATGTTGTTGTTAATTCTGCACTTTTAAAACAATTTGTGATTCGTAATTCCAATACTTGTGATGCACTTTTTGAAATAGTATTTATGTGTTTGTTGATATTAAGTGACTAGTCAAATTTCACGCCCAAGTCTTCGGTTGAAGTTGTGTTCAATAAAGCGACGTTATTTATATGATACGTATTTGAAAATTTATTTCTGTTCTTTGTGAAGGAAATTACAGTGCATTTATTTTCATTAAAATATAAATCATTAAGTGCACACCAATCATGAAGTGAACACAAGTCTTTTTTGCAAAATAGATGCAATCTTCAATTGATGTGATTTTTTTATACAACATTTAATTCTTACTACTTTGTCGTTAATAAAAATTAAAAACAGCAAGGGTCTGAGATGAGTGCCCTGTGGAATCCCAGATGTTGCAGTAAAAAAAAATAGATATATAAAATACATATGAATATAAATAATATTACAAAATTATGTCAGAACATATATATTAGGTGTCACAGTGGGGGTGGGGGCATGACTAGGGATTAGTAAAGAGTGGGGAAAGAGATTGAGATTGAGGGAGGAGTGACAGGAATCACATTTAAAATGGGGCTGTAAGACAGTTTCTTTCGATTAATACATTCAACATTATTAAGGGATTTCTTAATTTCCAAGGCTGCTCAATTATCTAAGCTTTTACCTTTAACGTGAAGAATATGTATCCCTGTATTTTTATAAAAACTACAATTTTTCATCAATGCATTGAAAAACCTAGTATATTTTTTTTTAAACTTAATATGTTTTTTTTAAAGTGGAATTACATCCTTTCATTACCATGGCAATACCAATTTTCTTACTGTCTTTGATTTTTGCTCGTTTCGTTCGAAATTAATATTTCGTTTTAAAGAAACAATTCCAAACATAATAATAACCGCATTTATTTATTCATATTTTTAATCTGTGAATAGTATTTAATTTTGTTTTTTTTTTATTCTTTATTTATCTAACATCTAATGGTTATTTCAATAAGTTCATTTCAGAAATACATAAAATTGCCTATTTTATATAATTGTTTTCCTTACATGGTGTTAAATAATAAAAAAAAATGTTTAAACAAAAAATTGTCTTGAAATGCTGTGTACAATCACCTCCTTCCGGAAAGCACCACTAATTTTTGGATACCGCTTGATGAAAGAAAAAAACATGCACTTGGAACATTGTACTTTTTTTAAACTTAATTTAATCTATCTATGAGCCATCTTGGTGTTACCATTTAAAACGTTATAAACAATCAGCTATAAATATCAGACTGTATATCATTCTAAGGAGAGAGTGATATTCGGACGAACTGAATTTTCAAAGTCGTAAAAAAATATATTTACATATAACGTTATATTGATTTTCCGGTAAAAGACAGTCATACAAATAACAGTAATTGATTTTAACGAAGTTAGAACTGAGAAATTTATAGAAAAGTTTGTTACACTTCGTAGCTCTTATATTTGCCTTGTCCCAGATGTGCTAAACGAAAAACTGTGCAAATTTGATGGTGACAAAACTCACGGCCCTTAAGTTGGCGTATATACATACGTATTGCCTGCTTCATAGATATTTTACACGCATACATACTTCTTCTTCCCCTTGTCCTATTCGGGTCGGGGACACTCCGCATCGAAAATGCACCTCCAGGCGTCCCTGTCCTATGCTACGTTTACGGCATCCGTCCTTGTAGGTCCAGCCTCTCCTCGCACAGCCTCTGAAGTTGCTTCTCCCATCTGTGTTTCGGTTAACCCACTGAATGTCTTCCTTATGGAAAAGCACTCAGAATTTTTAGTGTAAATCGGCCTTCGTGCATTCTTAACACGTGCCCAAGTCACCTCTAATTTTTCTTTCTTTCTCAAAATTCTTTCAGTAAGATCAATTCTGTGGTACAAAATTATATTTCAACACATTAATAACTCAATATATAATACAAATAGACTGGAGTACACTTTTAATACTCGTCTCAATTTTAATGAAGGATTAGTGGTTCCTAAGCATACAGACAAATATGGACAAAGAGCGTTAGATTACATGATTCCTAGCTGTTTAAATATGTTACCCGCTGAAATTTAAAAAATAAGAACTGTATTAAAACTAAACAGTTAATAAATATATTGAAAACTTAGCTAGCTGAAAGAAGCTGTTTGTATTAGATTATAAGGAAATATTATTTTATGAACGATTTATTGTTGTCGTTAATGTTATTATTTTTTTGTAGAAATATTTGTGAGTTAAATTCTTGAGAAATATTTATGATTTAAGTGTAAGCGACCATTGTCGTTACAAGACTGTAAACATGTAGGTGCTGGATTAAGCCACTTTCTATGGGTACGGGGCCGACTATCCTTGAGGCAGGTTCAGGAATCCTTCAGGTGGGAGGCAGGAGAAGTGAAAGACTTTGTATGGTTACAAGATGTGACTGGGTACGAGTCACGATTGCTCGTCCGAGTGTGACTGGTTTATTTTCAGAAATTTACGCTTTTATATCATTACAAAGTGATACAAGTTTTCTACACTAGGGGCGCTGCTGAGGCAGACATGTAAATGGGGGGTCCGTGCACGGTACTGTGCTGCCACGGGGTTAGTTGCATTGTTGAAAACCCGCAACACGGTATCGTGCTGTCGCGGGGTCGGATGTGTTATCGAAGTGATAGGAAAGTCTGCCACACGGTACTGGGCTCCCGCGGAGTCAATCTATTATGGAAATTACTGTGTGCTCCAATCACGTCGATAACACTGCGAGATAAAATAAATGTTATAAATCTTACATAAGATACAATGGCACGAGATAATAAGCTAATGGTACAATATAAATTACGAAGATAACATAATGTCGCAAAATTAGGAAGAATCATGATTATGAACAATAGATGATCACGTCGGCTACATTAAGTTTGTTACACATTTTTATTTCATATATATATTTTGTGACCTTAACTGAAAATTTTGAGTTTTGAATAACAAGCGCCCGTTAGACGAACTACGAGAAGTATCGGGAAGTTTATCGGGACTTTTTGCAATGTATTTTTTGTAAAATGTAAATAAAACGAAACTACCTTTAAACGGCAGGCTTTGTTGCTGCCAAATTCTCGTGTTTAGAGTGGGAGTACTATTATGGCTTGTTGTACATATAATTTGTTTCAAGAGAGTCATTATTATGGACATAATATTCGCGTGTCTAAATAATATGTTCTCACCTCGTTTTTACTTTATACAAAATGTTAAATCTTACCGTATTATTATATTTTTTTAAATATATGGGTACGTACATTGTAATAACACAGTTTACATTTTATATTGCATTTGCTTGTGGATGGAATAGGAGTGTACATTAATTTGCTAATAGTTAAAAATTATTCATTATTAATATAATATTATGTGCAGTCTTAAGTACATTGCAGTTTGATTATGAAAAAAATAACTAAATGTAGTGTCTAGAGACATCTGTATTTAGTGAAAGTATATTGTATCGTAACAAAGATAAAGCAAATAAAAAGAAATACATAATACGTGAATATTTAGTATATATTTGTTGTTGTGGGGGAAAAATGGTATTTTATATGACTAACTAAGAGGTAACTTTTTTTTTTGTAAAGAAGACCTATAAAATATTCCTTATCACGGAAGTATAGTGGTGTTGTGCAAAAGAAGTGTTTAGTTTTTGGCATGAGAATATATATTTAAGTCTAGACGAGATTCCTTTATTTATTGTATTGATTATATTCATTTATATTAGCGCAATTTGTTAAAAAACGCCTTTTATTGAAAATATGTAATTTTATTGTACAATATTAATTACATACAATGGGAACGTGTACCCGCTAAGCCACCGCAAGTAGCTTGTCAGCGGGAGTTTAGTTCAACAATATTATATAATACAACAATAAATAACAATCATCACAAATGTGGCGCAATAATAGAACAGTATAGGTGCATGCATGTTGTGATCAATGTGCCCAAGTTGGAAAGAATATTTTTTTAAATATATGAAAACGCTATAACAGTTTTGTCATAGAGATACTAGAGTTCAATTACATAATATCGGTTTAAATAATGTTATGAAGATATCAAAATATCAGCAAGTATTAAAGAAATTGAGAAAAAAAAACAGTAGTACAGGTTTGTTAAAGTGAGGATAGACTTAATATAATAGTAGCATTTTAATAGTTTTACAGATACCGCAGCTATCGAGGAGATATACAATCAAGGAGACCGTCATATTTGTTAAATATAAAAAAAAACAGTAGTACAGTTTTGTTAAACTGAGGATAGACTTAATATAATAGTAGCATTTTAATAATTTTACAGATACCGCAGCTATCAAGGAGATATACAATCAAGGAGACCGTCGTATTTGTTAAATAAAAAAAACAGTAGTACAGTTTTGTTAAACTGAGGATAGACTTAATATAATAGTAGCATTTTAATAATTTTACAAATACCGCAGCTATCAGGGAGATATACAATCAAGGAGACCGTTATATTTGTTAAATAAAAAAAAACAGTAGTACAGTTTTGTTAAACTGAGGATAGACTTAATATAATAGTAGCATTTTAATAATTTTACAGATACCGCAGCTATCAAGGAGATATACAATCAAGGAGACCGTCATATTTGTTCAATAAAAAAAAACAGTAGTTCAGTTTTGTTATAGTAAGGATAGACTATAATATATAATAGCAGCACTCAAATAATTAAAAAATATAATTGAATTGATTTGAATGAGAAAAAGGTTTTTTCATGACGCCACTTAATAGTTATTTTTTTGTTTCAACGAGAATTGAGCCAAAATATCAGGGAACAACGTGAGGTATCTTAAACGAGTACACTAAACGAGTTAAGTTCATTATTGAGTCTATTAAGCGTCCCACGTAGACAGTATGCAAATTTTCAATTTAGCCCGAAAAACTAAGTAACGGCATCCGTCCCACGTAAGTTCGCGATTTCACCTCGCTACAAAGGAGATAGATGGCGCCCGCGCGTTCCGCGTGAAAACTATTTGCATAAATTATCAAACTTTACATCACCCCGAGCGCTGCTCGTGTTAAATGTTGCCTAACTATTTTACAGCCCAACGATTTGTTCTGCAACAAAATCTAACCCATTCACCCATTGATCATGTTATAATAAACATATTGTTCATATATATATTCTCAATAAACAAATTAAATGAATGTCAAAATAATTTACCTCATTGCACTTGCCCGCATATAACCAAAGCTAAAAATATTAAATATCTTGGGATCTTAGTCGATGGGATTTACACATTAACGGAACTTAAAAAATCTTCAAAAAAATAAGAAATATCTTGTCAATCAAGGATCTAAATAGAATATATTAAGTAATATCTTCAAAGCAATGGTGTTCACTTTGTGGCGTCATTATTAATAAATTAATTATATAATATGCTTTGTTTTCACCACTATAATTATATATACAGATATCTACGTGTTTTGAAAGTGATGCTTCCTTTATTATTATTTTTAGTATTGTATATATTCCTGATGAAGAAAGCATCGCTTTCGAAACATGTAGATATCAATGATTAAATATTACAATGAGGTTTTTAAATCTCAATAAAAATAATTAATAATTAAAAATTGAATTCTTTCGACTTTTATCAAAAAGTCAATAGATGTCTCATATAAATAAAAAGTGGGATGTAAATCCGAGACACTGTTTAGGTTTGCAATTGAGTTCGGGTAGAACTTTGTAAACATCATAAAAATAGCTGCCAATAATATGAGATTAAATATGGAAAATAATATTCACAAACCTTGAATTTGAGATATAATATCAGTGAAGATGACACAAATTGAACTTGTCTCATTAGCTAAGTCGGTTGAGCGTTGCCCCGGATAGGCAGAGGACCTGGGTTCGAGTCCCAGATGCGCCTGAAATATTTTTAGTTTCTGTCCTTTTGTCCGATTTCATCTTTCATTTAGGTTTGTCAATATTATTTTCTTCAATGATGTAGATATCTGTATATATTAATAAAGTGGTGAATACGAACTATGTTTTTAAATTCATTTAGAGTATATTATGCATTATGTCACTCTCATTTGGAATACGGAATTCTGGGATGGGGCTCACCTGCATCAAATTAGGGGAAGATACTCTCAGTATTGCCCTGGTGAAAGTCCACCATTCAGAATTGAAATGTTACTTAAAATGGCTTTTAGACGTGTTTGGTGAACAGATCTGAATAGCCAGATATTTCCCCACCTTCCTCTTCCTCTTCTCCTTCTCCCCGCAATACCTTCAGCCTCATAACATTCCTCAATCAGGGATGCTATAGTCTCACTGGCTCCAAGCGGATGGTGGAGCAGTAGGGACTATTGTGGAGTTATTGTATAGTAAAACCATGTTCGAGTAGATGAAAACCAAGGGATGATTAGATGGTTTGGATATGTAGAACGGATGAACGATGAAGGGAGTGTTATGAGAATATATGAAGTGAATGCGAATGGTTGAAGAAGGGGACGCCTGAGAAAGACATGGCAAGATCAAGTGATCCAAATATTTGAGTCGGGCCATGTCAAGAGTCAGTATAACGGAATGGTATCTACCATATGAGATGATGCATGAATGTGAGTAAAGTAGGGAGTGTGTGCCAAGACCGAGTAATTGGACGATCTGTTCTCTCTGCGTACCCCTGCGGAGAAATGATATGATGGTTAGTTAGTTAGTGATTTTTATACAAATATTATTTCAAAAATACTTTTTGATGTTGTTTTGAGGCTACAGCAATTGATTCAATTTTTTAAATGTGAATTCTGCACAAGAGTCCTAACTGCTGTCAACTGTCTGGAGCCAGTTGTATTATTGCATTCCCAAATGTATATTGTGAGGCTGAAGAAGATGAGAAGGATGAAGGTTGGAAAGTGCCTGGATAATTAGATATGGTTACCAAACACGGCTAACGCCATTTCAAGCAAGGATTCGATTCTGAATGGTGGTTTTTCACCCGCGCAATTCTGAGAGTATCTACCAATCAATGTATAATTTAATAACTTTAGCATGCATGATATGTTATACACGGTGTCCGAAAACTAGTGGTACAAGCGGTAAACTGGTGAATCTATATCACGCAGAGAAGCCAAAAAAGTTTTTTTTTTTCGATTTAAGGATTTCGTTTTTTTTTTCCGGTAACTAAGGGGTTAAAAAAGCTTTTGGACCTTGGTAATGTCTTGTACGTATTTAAAAAGACAATCAGCAGCTGATAAAAAATCTGATTTCTGTCTCGATCTCTCCAAAAACGAAAGCTCAAAACAAAAAAGTTTTTCCAAAAAATCGAATCGAAATATTTTTTTTTCTTTTTTTTAATATTCATTTCTATGTAAATTTGACATTTTAAGGTAAGGTATAGGTATAAAAAAATACATAGATATTTATGTTAATATTTTTTCATAGTCCTTCTCACTAGGAGTTCCTGTGCTGAGCCGAACTAGGTTTTGAATAAAGGGGTTTCAGCGACTTCTATATTTCAACGTAGGGTATTTCCAGTAATTTCTATGACGCTGTTTTGAGAATACTGTGGATATATATGAAGCATATTCTTTAATTTCCGCTTATACTACGAATTTTCGGACACCGTGTATAGATGCGAATGAAGCTGAAAGTACTCGTCATTAGAAAATGGTGTGATGGTCTAACCACTTTGTTCGCTTTTGTTTACCCGTTGTATGCAGGTATGTAACAACATAAATTCAGAAAACATACGATTGAAAGGAAGGAAGTTGCGGTTTCTATCATCCCTTTGTCCTCACGGCTTATTTTTAAGTATTTTCTTTGTTGGTCGCCTATTTCGGTGACACACCGCGCAGTGGACTACGTTCCTCTGAAAGAGTAAATAAATTAACCCCTGACAGCCTAGATTACGAAACCAGAACATACAAACATATATTTTGGTAGCCACGTTGTATTGGTGTCTTTAATGAAAAAGGCTTGTATTGTACATCAGAATATGCAAAAACTATTTTTCTTATAGGGTAAACATAATAAATACTCAATTTTTATTTCTTTATGCATTCGTTAACCTTTATGTATGGACGTCATTTTTGTTAACACTTCCCTGGACGTGGAGTCTCACGGGCTCATCTGTTCAAATGCAATTCTTTGGATAAAATGATTCCCAATCACTTCAAAACTTCATTTTTTTCAATTATGGGTTTCTAATAAAAATAAAAAATAAAACGTTTATACATATATGATCAACTTCGTTATTAAAGTTTTGAAATATGAATAAATCAGCAATTTTGACAATTTTCAAATATACAATATAAACAATTTTCCTTTAATTCTATTACGTGACGAACAAAACAATCTAATTTTCTCTTATGGAAAAAAATGATAATGGGCGTGTAGTCTGACAGACCACGGCTAATTTTTCGATTGGTACTACTCACGTGTCATACATCGAGCGATGCAGCTTCCTTCCTCGCTGTTCATTTCGCTTCTGAAAATCAAGTCGCAGGGGGAAGTGTGTGAAATTGAGAAACTGAAAATCGTGCGGAGTCTGTGAGGCTCTACGTCCATACTAAAAGGCGTAAATATTCAATTCAGAAGAGTGTTTGCTGATCACAAACTAAAGATATTCATAACAGGGGCTAACTGTTAAAAACTTCATAACAATGTGAAATAGTAACAAAAAGATTACAAAGGTGACTAATGGGGAACGTGATAAATATGACAAAAGTGCCAAAAAATGACAAAAAGGTGAAAAAAGTGACTAATGTGGAAAGTGATAAAAATGACAAGAGTGGAAACAGTGACAAAAGGGTGACAAATGTGACTAATGGAGATCGTGATAAAAATGACAATAGTAGCAAAAAGTGACAAAAGACTGAAAAAAGTGATGAATACAACAAAGTGGAAGATACTCTCAGTATCTCCCTGGTGAAAGACCACCATTCAGAGTTGAAACGTTGCTTGAAATGGCTTTTAGCCGTGTTTGGTGACCAGATCTGAATAGCCAGGTATTTACCACCTTCCTCTTCCCCTTCTCCTTTTCCTCCCCAATACTTTCAGCCTCACAACATTCCCAATTGGGGATGCCATAGTCTCACTGGCTCCAGATGGTTGGGAGCATTTTGGAGAAAATTTTCGAGAAATAATTGACTATTCAGATTTGTTAACTAAACAAAGATAAAGTCATTGTAAGCCACAAGAAAATGTAAGAGAAAAATGAAGGTTTCTTTGTTGATCGCTTATCTCGGTTACACCGCATAGTGGGCTTTTTTTCCTTTCCAAGTGAAAATAAATGAAACCTTGACGGCCTTGATTACGAAACCAGAACGAATATAACTTTGTAATACGCGTGGAGGTTGTATTTGTGCTCAATATTGTACTGTTGTTCCCGACGAGAATTGAAATTTCTGGCGAATTCCTCCCTACGCACACATAAATATGCAGCACCCTATTTTTTATAGGGTGACCATATATATTCAGGATTTTCTCATTAAATACGTTCGAAAGAGTGTGCAGTACAGAATCTACAATTTTTGCTTTTTATTGTCCACTGAGTGTAGTTTTGATTTATTTAATGTCAGTGATTTCACACAGTACATTACTACTTTGCATATTATTCCGAACTGGAAGACACTCGGTCTTCTGTAGGTGAGAAATAACTATTGACTATATGAGGCGTTGTTGTTTTAACTGAATATTCCGATGTTTCCCAATGAGCTCCTACTCATCTCACTCCTCTGCTCACTTCCTTCTATCATGCATACAAATAAAAATAACTTATTCCAATAGAATTGAATGTTATAGGGTTATTAAAGTGCTGAAATATAATTTGGTACCACAGCTTTCACTGAAAGAATTTTGGGATTCTGATAAAAGCATGGAATATTATGCCTTTGTTCGTATAAACTTTTATGAGCTAATAATTTAACCAATGAATTTTGCGGTGATTGAACATGATTAATATTTGTTTTACCTGAAATTATATTGTGTATATGTGTTATACCTTATAACAGATTCCGCTAATGATGAATACATTACTGTACATATTTACATATTTGAACAAAGAACTTTAATTTGTGTAATCTAATAACAATTGCTCTTAGTCGAACATTTATTTAAATTGTAAATGCCATTTTGAAAAAACACTCAATAATAACACGTAAATAAACACATTCTTTCACAAGTTCAACATTTTTACATGTACGCAATGCTGGGATGCCATCGTGTAAACAATTCGAAGTTAATCATAGACTAATATATAGAAAAATTAATAGATGTCCAACGTACACAAATAAAATAACAGATATACTCGTATATATCCGAGACAATATCTAGATTGCAAATAAACTCTGGTAGAATCTTGCGGTCGTACAGAAAAATATGGGAATTAATTAAATATGATATTAATAATTCCTAAATTACAATACGATATCGATATACTCGTAAATGACGGAAATCAATAAGGTAGCATTAGCTTAGTTAGCAGAGCGCTGATCTCGGAGAGACCGATAGGTCCTGGGTTTGAGTCCCAGATGCAACCGTTACCTTTTTATTATATTTAGTTTTCTTTTAAAGAAAGACAAATATTTCCAGGTTACGAATAACCTAAAAATATTTGAAAATCTCCTACTACCAATACAGCAGGCGGAAGATGTTGCTTGTGTCGTCATGGAGGACTTGGCCAAATTTGCGGAATTGAACTCACAACGCCTGGGTGGGACCCAGACGCGATGTGAACTCAGCCACTGACCGGTTGCGATTATTGTCTGTGTCTTTTCTGTTTCATGTAGGTATCATTTGAGATTTGTTAATATTATCTTCAATGATCAAATAAAATAATTTATTATACTCGTATGTTCTAGGAGCCTTTATTGTTGTTTAATATAGAGAGCACAGGGGTTCAAACTGGGGACATAATATTGTGAGGCTAAAAAACGATAAAGGGGGAAGAAGAGAGGAGGACAGTTTTGAAAGAATCTGACTATTCAGATCTTGCCACTAATATAGTTTCAGCCATTTCATGTAAGGTTTGGATTCTGAATCTACATTCAGAATTTTCTCACTAGGGCGATGCTGAGAGCAAATTTCAACATTTTAACGCGTTTTATCGTAACAATAAACTACACGTTTTGACGATTCAAATATTGAAGTTACTGAATTGTGAAAAAATGACAAGCAAATAACTTAGTTCGATAAATAAAAAGGTAGTTTTAGGATATTTTGAAGCTACACCGTATTCAATATGATTTTTAGGCACCCGATAAATCTTGTAGAAAATTCTCTCCGCAAGGAATTCCTCCCATATTGCGTTGGAAAAGAGTCGAGTCATAAAAGCTTGCAAAAAATCCTATGCCCAATGGCACGACTGGAGCGGAATGGGACTGACTTCTATTTTCAGGGAAAATATACTTTTATCAACAACAAAAAGTTATTGACAGCCAGGACGTTAATTGGTGCTTATACCTATTGTTCTTTAAATTCATATCTAACAGTCACTAACACAATATATATATATTTATCTTATATAACAGCTACTTACCTAACATGTAATAACACTTTATTTAAAACACGCGAACACCTCAGTACAGTGAGGTGTTCTCCCAGTGGGGTGTTCTCCCAGTGAGGTATTCTCCTAGTGAGGTGTTCTCCTTAATAGTTGGATGATTTGTATAGCGCCGTTTTTGTGAAAAATCACCTCAAGGGCGCTGTGAGGTGTTCTCCTTGTGAGGTGTTCTCCTAGTGAGGTGTTCACTAAAAATTACAACTATTCCAAAAATCGTAAAATTTCTTATTACTTTACAATAGACTATCATGTTTTATATAAGGAATATAACTTGGATTTATATAATTTATGTACCTGTAAACTGTATGTAGGTGTATAGAAGAAAAAAATGTTATAGTGACATAATTTAAAACAACGAAATATAATGTACTACACAACGGCTGACTTAGCACACATTAGTTAACTCTATAGGGAAAAAAACTTTGCAAAAACATTCGGAGAATCGTTATAAATTGAAATTAATCAGCAGAAATTACTTTAATCATTGAAGAAGCTAATATTAACAAATCTCAAATGAAACAGGAAACAGAAAAAGACACGAAAAATAAAAATAGAAAAAAACTATCAGTCGCATTCGCGAATAGAACCCAGAACCTGTTTATTTAACATGATTTTGATCAATAGCACACTTCAAATTTGGCTTGCAAATATCGTTCCCAATTAATTCCCGCCCTTTTTTATTGCAAAGTTCTACGCGAATACATTTGCAATCCAGATAGTGTTGAAGATATACGTATCTGATTTTAATTTATATGGGACATCTATTGACTTTTCCATCTGGAAAGAATATTCAATTTATTAGAAGAACTTATTGAAGTCGTAGGAACTGTGATTATGGAATTAATCCACTGGCAAACTTCTGTCAAATGACAAACACGTGTATGCGTATTCAGCAGTAAACGAAATTTTGGAGCATTTGAAAAAACCAACTGACATTCGACTTCGTGTGACGTTAGCTTGCAGTTCATAATTCATAATCCCTACATACTAAAATCCCCCGCGTTTTACTCCTTCTGATAAAACATGGTGTGTTTCTAAAGTTAAATAAAGTTGATCTGTATTAAATAAGATTTCTATTAATTTGAATATCCGATCTCACTCTTTAAACCACCACCCCGATAAAGCTTTTAAACCATATTGTAATATTTAATCATTGAAGAAGATAATATTAACAACTCTCAAATGAAACATGACGAAGAAAGACACATAAAATAAAAATATACGTATCAGTCGCATCTCGCAATCGAACCTAATTTTTATTTTCTGTTTCTTTTTCTCTTTCATGTTTTATTTGAGATTTGTTAAAACTATCTTCTCCGATGAATAAATATTACAATGAAATTTATAAGCTTCAGTAAGTTATTTCAATAAATTGGAGAAATAACTGGCTCAGTATTAGATTACTGTTTTAACACTTTATTACATATTAGTGGGCTTTTTGCTAGGTGACAATTTTTTACCATCAACGCAGATTCTTTGTAGGAATTGAAATCAAATATTACCTTTCCCGCAAGGCGTGAATGTAAATTAATATTACGATGCGCATACACATCGCTTCGCTTCTACAGACTGCCACTTTAACCTTACTTATCAAAAATAAAACGAGGCAATGAAAAATATCGGAGTTTCCCACCGTGTATAATATTAATTTAATACCTGGTAATTTACTTTCACTCTTGTAACCAACATACTTTTTTTTTAAATTTAATGTAAATCAATTGGAAATAAATTAGAAATTAATTAGATTTCAAATTGGACAAATAATTGGAAATTAGTAAAGGTAGGAATGATCCTAATATAACATTAATTAATTAAGTAAGAAAAGTTATTTATTCCCCACTACTCAGTATGTTCGCAAGACCTATACAACGTAACATATTTAAATAAGTCAAAAGCATTCACGTAATTATAAACCACTTAAGAAAATATTTCCACGAAATGTGGGAAAAGCAGATTTAAAACGTAAGTACCTTACATAATAATAATCCATTAACACAATTATTTTCTCAGTATATCGGTTTCATAATAAATCATTTTAGGCACCATAAAAAATTGAAATTGGGTGGGAGTAAATAGAATCATATAAATAAGTCGTCTCAACGTGTCCTAACAACAGTTTGGAAATGACCTTGAACGCCGAAACAGCTGTAATAATAATAAAACAAAATTTAAATACAGACAGAAATTAATAACAACATTATTGATTTTGATTTATATTAAATAAAAAAAAATAATAAACCGTTTATTTTTATAAAAATAAAATCAGAATTCTAAGACGTCATTTCAATTTTTTTTGCTGAAGACACAAAATGATGTTAGTATAAATTAACAATTTCGCCATTCGGAATGGAAATAACCATTTTGTATTTTTATCCCGTTAAGTGGCATTTTTAAAAGCACCCAGCTAGTCCTCCAGATCAGAGGCAAAACCAAACTCATCAGTTGGGCGCACTTTAAATTTGCAAAGTGAAAAGCTGTTAGCTACCGTCTCACCTGCTCCATACAGAACGACCAGCTACTGAGAGTCTAGCTTAACTCCGACTTCAATGGAACCTTTGACTCTGGAGAGCATTTCAATAAAAGGCTCGTTGGGAAGATTGTCCTAACTTAACCAACGGCTCATTGAAAAATTGATTTTTCGTGTTGTTTCGATATTTGTTACAGTTGAAAGAATTTCAACTACAGATATTATTTGTAGATACCACTGACGACTGGAGGCAAAGGTAACGTAGTTTTGTTAGCTGCGTAGTTCACTGCCGTCCACGTTTGTTTCGCATAATTATGACTCTGGTAAGCAAATGACAAAATATTTATAAAAAGGGTAAACTAAATACCCTTACAAAATATTCGTGTTTTGTAAACGAGTCGAAACGTTTTTATTAAATTGCCGGCACGCCTATCTCACCCCTCTTATTTTGGTTTCCCCCTTGCGTGTTAGGGCATCTCTACGTATTATTTGCCTTTGTGGTAGATACCATCCTTTTTCGCGACTCCTTTTCCCCTCTCACACCCTTCAGCCTCACACCATACCCCAAATGGGGATGCCATAGTCCCACTGGCTCTGGTCAGTTAAGACTTTATTGGAATTATCGCTTTAAAATAACTTTGTAAGTGAGTATGCTTGACAACGAACGCCTCAAATGCGCTTCATACAATTCGGCATTTTACAGAAGAATGAGGTGTTTTTGTCAATTCAGCATATTTGGGTTAGAGTTTTAATCTTTTAGCTATAAAAATACATGTTTTTTTCGATCGAACATTGCTATAAATGTGTATTAGAAAAGGAATTTAATAAATACTTTAAATATATTGTACTCGCAAACATCGGTATCCTGAAAATCAGAGAGATATATCGCGATACAGTGAGGCGGATACACGACAAGAAAATAATATTTTTTAATTGATAAACTAAAGTTCTTAAAAACTTAAGACAAGATTTTTGTGCATAGCGCAAAGGGTAACAATTATTATTTTTATAAACAATAATTATTAATCTAAAACACACTTATTTTTATTATTAATTTTTATTATTTTTTATTATATTTTTACAGGTGAAAATATAATAAAAACAGTAATTATTAAATGGAACACTAGTATATATTGATTAACTTGGCGGGTTTGCGATAAGCCGACGTAGCTCAACGGTAGAGCATCTAACCGGACATTAGAAGGGTGCGGGTTCGAGTCCTGCCGGCGACATTTATCTTTGCTTGGAAGGTTTTTTTCAATTTGGATGAGTGTTTTAGATTAATAATTATTGTTTATAAAAATAATTATTTAATTATTATTTGCATAATACGCAAAATGCATATTTAATGTTTAATGCATATTTTATGTTTATAAAAATAATAATTGTTACCCTTTGCGCTATGCACAAAAATCTTGTCTTAAGTTTTTAAGAACTTTAGTTTATCAATTAATAAATATTTGACAAGTCAAAGCAATTTTCACCAATAAAATGTAGACATAATTTGTCTCGACGCCATCTATTTGAGGGATTTAGCCGTTACAAGCCTCTCTCATACTAATAAAGTTGGTTGTGTACAGGTGAAAATATAATAAAAACAGTAATTATTGAATGGAACACTAGTATATATTGATTAACTTGGCGGGTTTGCGATAAGCCGACGTAGCTCAACGGTAGAGCATCTGACCGGACATTAGAAGGGTGCGGGTTCGAGTCCTGCCGGCGACATTTATCTTTGCTCAGAAGGTTTTTTCAATTTGGATGAGTGTTTTAGATTAATAATTATTGTTTATAAAAATAATAAATAATATTTTAATCATTGGAGAAGAGAACAAACCTTTAAATGGAACATGAAACAGAAAAAGGCACAGAAAAAAAGCAGTTGCATATTGGAATCGAACCCAGGACCTCTGTCTTACCGGAACAACGCTCTGTTTATTTTACATGATGTTTATCATACTTCAAAATTAATTTTAGCAAAAGTATCTTCTATTAATTCCCATATTATTGGCTTCTATCTTTTTATATGATTGCAAAGTTCTACCCAAATGTATTTGCAGTCTAAATAGTGTCTTTATGGGACATCTGTTGGCTTCTCTACAAGTCTGGAAAGAATATTCAATTCTTGACTATTATTTTCTGTGTATTCTTTTTATTTCATGTTTTATTTTGAGTTTTGTTAATATTATCTCCTTCAATGATTAAATATTACAATTAGGTTTATAATCTTCAATAGGTATTTCAACAAATCGTAATGATGTTTTTTTTAGTTATCGAAGGAGATAATATTAATAATTCCGAATGAAACATGAAACAGACAAAAAGACAGAAAAATGCGCAACTAGGGATTGAACCCAGAATCTCTAGTATTACTAGGATCAACACTCTACCAATTGAGCTGTTGGGACTTATTTGTATTCGGTAATTTTTGACGATTTGCAAAAAAAAATATGAATAACTGTTTCAAATTCTTAAATTAAAAAATGAGTTCAATAAAAATGCTGACGATAATATAATATTGTTCCTCCGGCAAGACTAGAGGATATTCGTTCAATCCCCAGTTGCGACAGTTACTTTTTTATTTCTTGTCATTACGTGTTTCATATTTCATTGTGAATTATTAAAATGTGTATATTGTTTCAATAATGTGAACATACTGAAAAGTGGAGGAAGAATAATTTTCCTTGCTTTATTAATTAATGTTATATTAGGATCATTCGTCCGTTTATCAATTTCTAGTTGTTCAACTAAATTTAATCTAAGACCCTTTCTTTCTATACGCAAGGGTTTAGGCTCGTTGTAGTCAAGCGGGACGTGATTATTCACTAAGAGATGTTCTACGATTTGTGGTACCTCTGATAGTTGATCACTCCGACAGTTGATCCCTCTAACAGTTGATTCCTCGGACAGTTGATGCCCTAGAGAATAGGTTCCCAAAGTTGTCCGTGTAAACTCCTGGGGGACCACATAGATTTGCAGTGGGTCCATAGCAGCGAGGAAAAAAGGGCGTCCACGAGATAGAGATGGAGGACCCCGGATCGGAGTTCATTTAGACTCCACGCATAAGTAAGCACAGTTGGAAGTGTCGGTCGACAAGCCTACTGCGCACTTAAAGCAAATCATGTGCAAGTTTTTACAAATTTTCGTACCGGCAGAAGGCATCGCGCAGTGATTAAATACCTCTTGTTCAGTATTGTACCAAAGTTTTGGACAGGCGGGTTGGGGTGGAGGGAGGGGTTCCACGGAAAAATAAAAGAACGGCCAAGAGGAAATGGGGTCCACGGGGAAAAAAGTTTGGGAAGTTATATCCTAAAGGATTATTTCTGCTGTACGTCCTCGTTTGTAAAGTAAGTGTGCTGGATATGCGGCAGTGTAACAAAAGTTTATATATTGTAAACTAATACCTGCCAGGCGTCTTGACTGGAAATCTGCTATAAAAATATTTTAGATCATAATGATGCTGTCTCCCCGAAGGAGTATGCAAAGAGATATACTAATAAGAGTAATAACAAAATAAGTAATATAAATTTTACCTTAAAAAATATGCTTTAATAAAATATGTATAATTTTTTTTCTATATATTTTTCTATGAATATATCTATTATTTCTTTGCAGACAAAAAAATATCAAAATATCAAATAGACTTTCTCTTTAAATCCACTTCTGAATAAATAGTAGTTACCAAGATAGAATGCAATGAAGACCCTATTAATTAGTAAAACACCTAATTTTACTCAATCCTTTGGTGCTTTAAAGCACCTTATAGTATACCCTACAATTAATTTGTCAGGGTTCTCCCCCCCTCGGAAGAAATGGACCTCATTAATCTGCATCTGGTGCAGTCACAGCCGTTGTGGGTATATGATGCATAAATGGGGCCTAAAGGATTCGGAACTTTGTGAATATGGATACACATCCAAATAACAGAACACATCGTAGAAGAATATCTCCCTCAAATTTACGGCAATCCACCCTTAGGTCAGCATCGTCATCAGCTATCGGAAGGTTAAAGGAACCAAAGCGCACACCTAATACCAAGTTCGGTGATTGTGCTTTCGGAGTATCAGGACCTATAGCCTGGAATGAACTGCCGCATGACTTAAGAATGATCAGGCTCGACAGAATTCAGAGCTGAACTTAAAACTCATCTTTTCAGATAATTATATCCATAAATGGAAGAAATGAACGCGTTAAGTGCTTAGCTATACTAGCCGGTTAGTGCTTACCTAAAGTCACTTATAGAATAAGTAGTTTTTTTCACGCGCCGGTGCGGAAATTCTTCCTTACTCCGCAACACTGTAAATATTAGTTATGTGTAAAAAAAAAGTTAATATTTGTTAAAAATTTCTTACGTTTTTTAGGGTCATTTTATAAATATTCTCCAGTCGTAAAAATTATAAATATTTCAAATAAATACCAACTCTTCTTGCGCCAGCAATCTTCTAATAAATGTAACGTCAATAGAAGAGGAGGATAAAATTGCAACTGCAAAAATCACATCTTCTCAAAGATTAAATTTTCTAATAAAACTGTGTTCATCTGAAGCGACCTGCCAGGTAAGTATGTTTTTCTGTATCTGTTTGTGCATAATTATATAGAGAATATGAAGTAATATTTTAACAGCGCCCTTGAGGTGATTTTCCATAAAAACGGGGCTTTACAAATCATCCAATTATTATTATTATTATGATCAGTTTCCTTATTGCACATCTGTGCTGAACCAAGTGACTCCCGATGCCGTCGACTGACTGAATAACCTCAGCATCCCACTATGACCTTTACCAACTTTCCTCCACCACACGAAGAATAAGAAGAGTGATTCCTTAGAGGCGAAAAAAAGTAGTACATGAAAAGAAAAAAAAGTTAAAGTGGTTAGTAAAGAATCACCAAGAGTTTTTCAAGTGTAATTTTCCTCAACGTATTAAACACATGTGAATTCCTCTCGCAACGTTTCACGTGCAATAACGTCAGAATAGAAAACATAACTTCACCTTTGTACGCATTCTCCAACTTCGCATAATTTCCCGTTTTACCCTCCATAAATAATTCCTAAAAAAGCAGAGAAGAGAAGCCGTGTTGGAAATATTGAAGAGGAGAAGCGTGAATATTTGAAGTGGATTTCACATTCCGATCTCATGGTTTTACAACCTAGGAACTTTACTGAAGAATAGTGATATTCTCTTTATGGGAAATATGTACCAAATACAAAGAGATAAGAAACTCAATTAAAATGTTTTTAAAAGGAAAAATATAAAATAAAAATGTTTTATAAAAACTTTAATAAAGCCTTTTTTTTGTATACCCTAAACCAACTGAAGAGATATACAGATTTAATACAGATATACCGAGATATGCCTGAAAGTATATATCTCTAATGTATACATATACCGGTCAGTGGCTGAGTTAGCATCGCATCTGGTTTCCACCCAGAAATGGTAGTAGAAGATTTTTAAATATTGCCAGGTTATTCTAGCCCGGGAATGAATGACATAAAAAAACTTTTCCTGTCTTAAAACCACATTCGGACAAAGAAACAATATATATTTTGCAGCAAAACTACATAACGTCTTTCTCCCAGATATAAAACTAATAGAAAAGTTTAATAATAGTTGTTTATTCCGGAAGGTATGCAGGGGTAGTGCAATGCAATACGTTCTATAAGTGTACATAATACAAAATAACAATAGGTACGTAAAATAATAGGAAGAAAAAGAGAAGAAAAAAACAAATAAAAAGATAACTCAGCAAAATATGCAAAATAACTTCATTCACTAAGAGAGAAAAGAAAAATTAATAAGTTTATGGTGGATATTTGATGGTCCTCCGTCTCCAAAGGGCCACCAAGGGACAATACTATTAGCTATTGAGACCTAATTATTTTCCATGTCATTTTTTGCGTGTATTTCTTTAAAAATCTAAGAAATTTGGTAATTTAAAATTATGTAAAAAAAGTCTACCACGCATTATGTCATTCTCGAATCAAATGTCGAATTATAGGATGGGATACATTTCAAAAGAAATTATAAAGACCATACTTAAAGTACCCATGAGAACGCCTTCGATAGAAATTTTCAAAAGTTTTGAGGCACCAAATATATGATAAAAATATACTATTAATTGAGACTATTCAAAAATTCTGAACCCCCACTAGACCCTATCCATGACACTAGACCGAATCAAAATGACATAAAAAACATTCCAAGTTATAAAACCACATTCGGACAAAGAAACTAAATATATTTTGCAACAATACCCCACAACATCCTTCCCGCAAATAATAAACAAATCGAAAAGTTTAACGAGTGCAAGTCAAGAATTAGAAGTCTGGCTGAAAGATATCAATGAAACAACCTTAAAAATAGCAGTAAAAACGATAAAGAAGACGCACTTAATTAGATGACATCAAAGTAAATAACGCTAGTCCGTCTCAACACAGGACCCGCTAGTGAGGAGGACTAAGTAAAATATATATAAATTAACTAAATATATTAATTAGTGTACCATTTTATATTTTAAACTGTTATTCTGTAATCATTTTTATACTTACTCCATGTTTTGTATTTTAAACTGTTATTCTGTAATCATTTTTATACTTACTCCATGTTTTGTATTTTAAACTGTTATTCTGTAATCATTTTTATACTTACTCCATGTTTTGTATTTTCATAGGCGTATTTATATAGTCGCTAATAAAAAAAAAAAAACTAAAAAAAAACATAATTACACAGAGTTATTACCCAACAACAGTACACAGTTGACATTTGCCACATGAAAACGGGTCGTTAGTTATTTAGTTTAGCCAGGGTTCGTAGGGTGGGCTTTATCCAGATCTTGGCGGCGGAATGGGAGTGGCCGGTTAAGGGAGACTATTTAACCACCCCAGCCGGACTAACGACCCGTCGCTTTGCACCGCAGTGGGAGGGATGAATAAATTCGTCCGCTACCCTAGTACTTTTTCCTTTCCTTAAAAATATCCTCGACACAGCTTCCCCAAAGTTGACATAGGCCCTGAGGAAGATTATTTACCTCAGGGCTTCCTGCATGGAGTTAACTAACTAACCATCACGTCGTTTCTCCACAGGGGTATGCAGAGAGGACGGACCGCCAAACAACTCGATCTTGGCATACACTTATTGCTCCATTCACATTCATACAACGTCTAATACATTCTCTTATGTTATTCCGACTTTTGACATAGCCCGAATCAATTATTTGATTCACTCGATCGTGCCATGTCTACCTCGGGCATCCGCGGCTTCTTCTACCATTCACATTCGCTTCATATATTCTCTTTACACTCCTTTCTTTGTTCATTCGCTCTACATGCCCGAACCATCTAAGCATACCTTTCTTAAGAAATTAAGATTAATCTTACTCATTACGCTTACACCAGCCTTGCATTCTTTACGAATCTCAACATTTTTCACACGATCGTACACGGTTTTACCACACATTCATCCCAGGGATCTCATTTCTACAACATTCAGTCTCCTTTCATCCTACCTCTCCCAGTGCCATGCCTCACTGCCATGCAGTTAATGTTTATAAAAAATCTGAAAGTCATCATGAATGAAATTGATGTTTGTTTTTAATTAAATCTTCAAAGGATCATAGTTACGGATGAACACGAGAATTTGAACGGAAAATATTTGAGTTGTATTAGAATTTGTAATGAAACGAATTTTCAAAATTCCATCCATTAAAACTGCACTAGACCGTTAAAACATCGCTTTTAGTATAATTAACAGAAATACACAATGTTGGGTTTCTAGAACGATTTATAAAAAGTGGGCATTTATGCAGTGAATTTATTTTATTTCACTTACTTTCAAGTGACTTTGTGATTTTCAAAATATCTATTAATTTATATCTGTTAATATATAATTTTCAAAAGTCATTTTTGTCAAATGTCAGACAACAAAACTGCTGAATTCGATGAAACGATTAGATGGACCGGGAAATTAATTTGTCATTACTGTGGGAAAAAGGAACTCCAGTCTTTTTTTTAATTAAAAAAAATAATGACGTTCAAACTTAAATTCCAGTATATTTGTTTTTTTTTTCTAATGTTAGTTTTTATAATTAAAATAATTTTCGATTTTTCAAAGGTCGCCAAAACGCTCCAAATCTATAGCCAGTTGGTTTTGATCAGTTTCAAAACAAGGATCAGTTTTACCGTCCATAATTTTATATTCTATTCATGGTAAATTATAACTAAATATAAGTAATAAAATAATGTACCTTTTCGGAAACTTCAACTCAATGAATAGTAATAGTATTGAGCATTAACATTATCATAATATTCGTACTGATAATATGTTTGCTCATTAATACTGTAATATCTTTCATTAATAATAGTGTTTTTTTTTATATTGAACAACAATTTTAGAGGTTAAAGTCACCCAAATTGAGTTATGATTTTGCCAAAACTAAAAAAGCATATACGAGTATTTGAAATACAAAACAAAATCGAAAAATAAAAATGTCTATACTAATCCAAAAACAAAATACACACGTTACGTCAGATGTTCCAAATGCAATTTTTTATAAGAATACTGCACACGAGTTGGGTAATGTTGTGAGGCTGAAGGTATTGACGAGGGGAAGGGGAAGAGGAAGGTGGGGAAAATACCGGGCTAATCAGATCTGGTCACCAAAAAAGCCATTTCAAGCAACGTTTCAATTCTGAATGGGTGGTATTTCACCAAGGCGATACTGAGAGTATCTTCCACTCTGGTGGAATGGTACTAACATAACAAGGTATTTTGATTAAATGATTTTTTATTCACTTTTCAATAACGATTTATAAATTCTACGTATAATTATATATATTAAAAGTTATATATTCAGAATCGGTGTTTGCTGATCTATATGAACATATATTTTTAAAGCCATTATATTTTCCAATGGAGTTCCTTATTGAGCATGACAACCCCGATTTAATATGAAATAATTTTTTACAGTGTACCACCGAAACCCGTTTTACCTCAAAGTCCAAAAATACACCAGAGTTGCTAGTAATTCAAAGGTCTTGAAAATTTTGTTTTTAGAAGTACGATCGATACTCTCTATCCCAAACAAACCGATTCGTCCAAAATCTACTTAACAAATTCTGTCAATTAAAATTATTTTGTTGAACCATTTCTTTGATTTGCGAATAAATTATTAAAGATTCTGTGATAATTTTGCCTGGAAACAATAATAATTTCAAGGTCTAAAACATTGTTTCGTGAAATTCCTTTTGTCAACTTTGGGGCCCTTAAAAGTTGGATTTATTTCCATCTGAATAACGCGCCGGATAATTATTTACTCTAATTCTAAGACTTACGAAATTACAAAAAAAATGAACAAAGAAAACTTATTCCATATTCTTAAAAAACATTTAATTTGTGGCTGCCTTAATTATAACATGAACTCATACATTTGTTTTAAACCACTTCAATTTAACCTTCTTTGTCGCAATTTATTCAGTTCAACATTCCTTAATAATAATCGGATGATTTTTATAGCGCCGTTTTTGTGAAAAATCACCTCAAGGGCGCTGTACAAATCTTACTTCCTATTCTTACATTATTCCTATATTAATTAATTTTTATTTATTTTTTTGACACTATCATTACACATTATTTATAGACCATAAAGAGATGCAGTTAGATTATCAAAATTAAATACGGCTTGGTCTAAGTTTTCATACATGTTTAATTGAAAAAAAGAAGCTAACTGTATTTATTCCTTATGATATATTGCAAGACGCTAATACAAATGATAGGAGTTATGTGAAGTTGGGCGGCGGGTGGGGACTGGGGCCGGGGGTACTGATCCTTTCTTCCAATCTTCTTTGTCTTTGTTGGTGACGGGACGCTTGGTGTTGGTTTGCCCGTACGCCAGGTAGCGCTCGTCGGCCGGCTTCAGGATCTGGAAAGAGTACACCAGCGTGTCGTCCATTTCTCGCCCCAGCCGGTGGTGTCCTTGTCGGGGTCGGACCACAGCAGGTCGCAGAGCAACCTGGTCGGGCACGTCCGTGGGCCGCATGATGCACCGGATCTGCTCTGTAGACTGGAGGTCAGAACTCAGGTCGCCGTGACAGCAGAAGATCTTCTCGTCAAATGTTTTTATTTCCTATTGCGCCTTTCTCGGTAGCCATGAAATCTAATTTTGCGGATTGCGGTTGGGGTACAACGTTCAAGGTTATACAATTATATCTTTGCAGCTATTAAAGCCTCCAAAATAGCACATTCACAATTAAGTTTGAGTTTGAGTTGTCTAGCTCGGTCGTATATTGTTTACAATCACCATAGTTCAAAGAATAACATTGTAAATCATTCACTCTGGGACACTTTTAACAGGCAAAGGTCTTTTAACAAGCACATGTGGCGAACGCCTTCGGCCGATGACCGATTTTTTGGGGTTAATTTAGAACAACGTGACAGATTTGAACTTAAAATATTTGGGTTTTTATTTGATTTTTTATTATAAACTTGATTTAAGCCCGAAACGGCCACACTAAAATTATATGGTTTTTATAAATGTAACCTAAAAATTATTGCGGTTTTTTTATGCTATTTTTACACTGGGAAAATTAATAACTTCCTAATATTTCCGAGATAAATCAGGAGCGACTATAAAACACAGCCGGCAGCCACGGGGGCGCCTAGACTATCCTTGCCGTGGACTCAGAAATAATCAATAGCTTTTCCTCAATAAACACCCTACTAATTATGGGTGCCATTCTCCACTATCCAGAATGACGAGATTTGTTAACTCAAGCCAGGGTCTTGAAATTTTTGGTAGCAGTCTGAATGATTTTTATAGGACTTTACGAAATTAGAACTCGAAGATTATCATTTAGAATTTCTAAAATCATGGACTCTACTAAAACTATGTTAAGGCTTTGAATTGAATGTTCTCTCAAATGTATATATTTTTCCTCTATTTGTCATTGCTTCATTCTTGTATTATGTATGTGCTGTTCTTTTCTGTAGCTCTTGTTTATTTCATTTCGTATAACGTATTTTGTGTAATTGGACATCGGTCCGTAAATAAACAATAAAAAATAGTGATCGACCGTTTACGGAAGTACCCTTCCGCCGTCAGGATTATATTAGCACTAATATAATATACAAATTAATAACAGACATATATGAATATTTATGTGTTGGAGTGGGAGCCGATCAAAGGGGAAGGGGTAATTAGGGGGTTTTGTGGAGGAACAAAGCGATTCATTGGAAAAATATCTAAAAGAGGACTATATGATAAATTTCCATGGTTATTCAATATGTTAGATTTAATATTTAGTGATTTTATAATTTTGAGTGCTTCTAAATTATCAAAATTATTTACCAAACGGTGAAGAATTTGAATCCCTGAATTTTAATTAAAAATATAATCGATTGATAATATAAATGATTGATAATATAAATGAAATGATTAGCAAACTCTGAAAAAGAATTGTCATATAAATATCTAAAGTGTTCCGTGACTATAATGTAAGCATTAAGGGACGTCTTACCTACGAGTATGTAGAACGAAGGACAGTTATTGCAGCATAGTTTGTAAATACCTGAGTGGCATAATTTATGATCCTATATTTATTTTATTTTTTTTGAATATCTATATATGGTATTATCTGTGTAGAACTGGTCGATCATTAAATTAAATTGAAGTGGTTTAAAACCGCCCCACCCAAACGAACGTACGTGATACGGCCGCTATATTATCACCCGAACGCGACTAGCCATATCCCGTACGTTCAGGTAGAAAAAACCATACTCGAAATCCACATAACATTCGTATATGTCAAGTTTGTTTCTGCGTTATCTCGTTTAGAATTTCGAGGTCAGCCGAATGTAACGGATGTGTTCGGGTATTTTCGTTTCTCCCATACAAGTTGGTATATTGTAAACATGTATTGTTAATGCGAAATCTAATGAAAAAAAAGAAGTTTTTATATCTAATTTTTTAATAATAACCCAAAGGACGGGCGGTTAAATCAAACATAGTACATATTATTATAGTTAAATTCATATTAAAACAATCTATCTATCTATGTAAAAGAGAGTGTGTATAAGAGGGTGGGTTCGTATTTTTTTTAAATATACCAGTAAATCTAGAGTTTTATTCCGAACTTGATTAATTTTTGCATACTACACTTTCAAAACACGAAGGTTACTACTGTCTACATGAGATTTCTAAAAACCACCCCCTTCTCCCTCTCCCACCCAGTGGCGTGGAGTGATTTATGACCAAAGTTAGACTGTCTGCAGTTTTCCAGTTCAGGTATGGATTGGACATTGAATGTTTGATCACTGCAATTTTACACCTTTTTAAAATTAAAAAAAAAATTCGCCCGTTTTTTATCTTCTTTTTTATTTGGTTTGTTTTTCTTGGGATAAGCACGGCTTTTCAGCCTTTATGGACTACATGTCATTGCTTTCACACCTTAAAGCAGAGTTTTGGTATTTCTTGATGAAATTTTCCACACTTCTAAATTAGACGAAAATTACTGTGTTGGTGTAGGAGTAGGTGTAGGGATAGGGGTAATTCATTATAACCTTAAAACCCTTATCTTAACCATTCAAAACTCTTGGCAATGCCGGGTAATTTAACTAGAATTTAACTAACTAACCAACCATCACGCCCTTTCTCATTACGCTTACATCAGCCTTGCATTCTTTATGAATTTCAATATTTTTCACACGATCATACATGGTTTTACCACACCTTCGTCTCAGAGATCTCATTTTTATGGCATTTACTTTACCTTCATACTTCCTCTGCCAATTCCATGCCTCACTGCCATACATCAGGGTTGGTATCAGCACTCCATTGTGGACTGCTAGTTTCGCTTCTTTGGACAACTTTTTGTTAGCGCCAACCGCGTTCAGTCCTCCGTTAGTGAAGTTTCCTGCATTCACCCTTCTTTCAATATCCCAATCAGTCTTTCCATCTCTCGTAAACATATTTCCCAAACATACAAACTCATCGACCTGTTCCAAGTATTCGTCATTCACAATTATATTGCACACTGTTTTTTTACTCTCTCTTTCAAACACCATGACTTTAGACCTACTCACATTCATCATTGGCTCGCATACTTCATTCATTCTAGATACGAGGGACTGTAAGTCTTCCATACTGTTATCAATCAGCACCGCATCATTAGCATACAACAGGCAACGTACTTTCAGATTACTCTTTTTCGCGCTCAAGCCCACCTCTTTCAACTCTTACATACAATTATCCATGTATAGATTGAATAACCACGGTGACATTACGCAGTCTTACTTAACACCTTTTGTGATGTCAAACCACTTCGTAAAATCACCGTTTACCCTAACACATGCAACGCTTTCCTCGTACAGAGACGCGATTGCCAGCATGAGATTCGTGTTTACTCCATACTTGGACAATACCGTCCATATTTTTTTCCCATCAACTCGGTCGTACGCTTTTTGTAGATCTACAAAGGCACAGAAGAGTTTCTGGTTTTTTGCCAGAAACTTCTCTGTTAGCATACGCAACGAGAAAATCTGATCCATACACCCCCTTTCGCTCATAAATTCACCTTGCACATCCCATATTTTATTTTTTGTTTTCGTTTGTACCCTTTCTATCAATATCCTACCATACAGCTTTCCAACCGAACTTAGCAGGCTTATAGCCCTGTAATTTCCACATTCCATGCGTGACCCTTTACCTTTCTATAGAAGCATGATCAAAGCCCTCCTCCAATCTAATGGCGTGTAATTATCCTCTAAACACTGGTTAAAAAGCTTGCATAACCATGTGAGAATTAAACGGTTATCTCATTTAAAGTATTCAGCAGCAATATTGTCGAAACCAACAGTCTTACCATTCTTCATACATTTAATCGCTCTTTTTATTTCATCCATGCTAATTTTGGGATCATTCACGCCATCGTCATTCATACCTGATTCACCACTGGGACCACTATCAGTCGGGTTGCTTTCAAAAACCTCTTCAAAGTCTTTCATCTATCTCACTTTTATTTATATTTTCATATGAAGCGGTAACTTGGTGATTTGACATTATAGTTTAAAAAATAAAAAAATCACTTTTATTTCTTTTTCATTCGTTAATATTTTTCCATGTTTTGATTTTATCACTTTCATACATTTCTGGACCATTTCGGGACTTTTGGACCTCCTTCCAAAACAGTTTAATATTTTCCTGGAAGTGTTTTGTCATTTTGATTCCTTCTTCCTCTTCCAGACGTTTCTTTCTTACATCCCTTGTATACTTCTTTCGCTTTATTTCGCTCTTCACTAGGAGCACTGCCAGTCGCTATCAGATATAACCACGCTTTCTTCTTCTCTAGCAGATTCACAGAGACTCACTTTTATGTGGTTCCATGTTTCGTCTATATTTAGATCGTTCATTTCCATCTCATTCAATCTCATCTCTACACAACTCTCATACTTACTTCTCACAATATCGTTTTGTAGTTTTTATATTTTGACTCTTGTTGGAGTCGACACCGTTTTCACTTTAGAGCGCCAGCCGGGGAAGAGGTTTACTCTCGACACAACCAGGAAGTGGTCGGTTTCAACCTCAGCCCCGCTGAAGACTCTTGTTTCTTCGGTAATGGCTCTCAACCTACAGTCAATTACCACGAAATCAATAATTGACCTCTCATTTCCTCTTTCCCACGTATATTGGTGGATACCTTTATAATCGAAGAAGGTATTCGATACAAAAAGGTTCCACTCTAAGCAAACTTCTAGTATTCTGTTACCATTGTCATTCGTTCTTTTATCCCCATACATACCTAAAGCCGATTCAAATCCATCCCGTCTAATTTCCACCCACCCATTTAAGTCCCCTTCCATTATAATCCTTTCGTTCAATTTTTTTAGTACCATTACATCTCTGATGCCAGTCCAAAAATTCACTTCATCGCTTTCAGAATTAATAGGAGTATAGCAAACAACAAAAAACACCCTTGTCAAACCGATTTTGAATCGGATCCAAATGATTCTTGGACTTTCTTGGAAATTCAATGTATGATCTATTACCGAACTGTATAAAAGAAACGCCTTACATCAAATTTAGAAAGAAATGGTTCAATATATTATTATCTAAAAACAAAATTAGTATAACCGAAACTTTGAAATATAAACAATTTAAAAAGTAAATTAATTCCCTGAACTTAGGTAATGATATATTGTACTCCTAATAATCTAGCGTATAAATTACTTATTGGTTAGTGGTTTACGATTTATAAATTAATTATTGGTTAGTGGTTTACTATCTAGCGTATAAATTACTATTTAGTTAATTATTATTATTAGTCTAAAAGTGTTTTATTGATTTACGTTTGTATTTATTTAATAAGTTTTTAATTTTACTTTCATATCACCTACTCTAACTATGTATTCATTTTATCTTATGTTTGTAAATACTCCTCCCATAACCACGAACTATTGGAGCTCAACTTATGGAGAGTAGAATAATAACAAGTAAAAAAAAAATCATGCATATCATGTGTTATGTTATAATTTTGAATTTTTTTTGTAATAAATATTAAAAATACTGCAGCATACATTCAACCGTTCTAGGAGACAGTAACGCTGCAACACCCTAAGACGCCCTCTCGACGGTCCATACCAGATAACGAGCGTATCGCTATGTTGTATCGTACCGCTTCCTTTTTTCATAATCTCTATTATACAAAGTACATACAAACTTTTGCTTACTATCGAATCAAATAGTTCATTCATCTTTCTTTCCATACCTCCTCTGATATTCCACGTGGTAATTCAACATTTTTCGCGTTTATTCCTCCTCTTTGCGCCACCAAAGGGTTGGCAATGTAATGGATAGCGAACCTCATAGACACCTGTGCACAAAATTGTAATTGTCAAAAACAACACAAAACAAAAAAACACAATAAAACAAAAAACTCTCTAAGGTCCAAAGTTCCAATTAAAATAAGGCATCTTATCACTGCATTCAAATTGTAAATTGTTTTAAAAACACTGGTTTCAGTCCTATGTCATCCTTCCAGACGTAGAAACTTGTACCGGTGTGGGCTAGCCGGGGCGGTGGGGAGCGGGGGCTGAGACATGGTTGCAAAATAACTCAGATGATTTTTAATCCTTAAAGTAACAAATATGGTGTGTCACAGAACGACCCAGCGGCCGAAGGAATTAACCCATGTGGCCCAAGGTCATCTTATAACGGCAATGGCGAAGATGGGCTTTTTTTTCGACATGCATATCAATTTAACCGTCCAGCGGGCGCGTTGTCGTAAAATTTACGACAAATTCTTTATATAGCTTTCCTCACTATCATCACTTAGTCACAAGCGTCGAGTTTCGAGCTATTCGGGGGTCAGCGTCTCTATAAACTTCAGATGTACCGGATGTGCTTAGAAGTTTTTGTTATTAATTGATATTTCGAAATTTTACGATACGCGCCTTAAAGTGTGAGTATATTAAAGTAATTTTTTCTATTTATTTCTCATTTATATCGTTTATTTTTATACAGTACGGGTCGTGTGAAAGTTCCCGCGCTCCTCTCACCACGAGCTCTCGAAATGTTGTGACTAAACCGGAGCGCTAATGTGAAATGGTAAACAGATACCCCCCGCTCAGTATTTACGAAGCCCTACCAGAAGTCAACCCCGGTCCTCATTTCCCCTCGCCTAGTAAGGCCCTGGGTGTCTTTGATTGGTCGGCGCTCGGGCCTAATAACCTCATAGCAATTCCCTAAAATTTATATAAATAAAACACTATTTACATGGCGAAAATTTGATGACGTAAAATTTACGACAAGTGCTCGCTCAAGGGAAATTATTCAGCGCGTAAGGTTAATATAATGTAATTTCATATTTTGTGAATGAAATCCTCAGCACGGGAAATCCCAGTGAGAATATCATTATTTGTTATCTTGTTATAAAAAAGAAGATAATAAATCATTACTATTATTATCACAATGAAGCGTAAAGCTTTAATAAGGTGTTTTGGTGTTATTCAAGGAAATACGGCTAGTGGTAGCGAAGTGCTAAGCTGGTGGTAAAAGAAAGTGGCTCTTTAAATTATTCTTAAGGGTGGCTTTGAGGTGGTACCCTTCTTGCCAAGGAGCAGCTAATGTCAAAGGTCTAGGTGCTGCGCCTGCACCTTGAATAATAGAGTGGATGACTTAGAGTGGTTGTCGGATTCAGAGGTTCAATTATGACTTGAACGAAGAAAAGCTACTCTGGAATAGATGGCGACAATGAATTGTAGTTTAGCAAGTGGAATGTTAATGTTAAGAGTATTATTATAGAAGACGGTAGAGTACGATATGATGGATGATTCTCAATGGAGTTTTCATCGAGTTCAGTTTATTCGTGTTAATTAGTAATCATAACCGTGTAGAAATATGACTTCTATAGAGTAAAAAGTAAACTAGAAATTTAAAAAAAAAGTATTCCCTCAGGGCCACAGAGCAAATAAAAAAGGTAAAAGGTACGTATTGTTTACAAAAAACTGAAAATTTTGAGTATTTAGTTTGATAAATGTTTTATAATTTGTTTACCGCAGTTAAATACATGCGAAACAAACGTGGACGGCATTGAACCTAGGTTTGTGTCAAAATGGGTATCACGTGACCTTTGCCTTCAGCCGTGTGTTTAAATGGTACGTTAGCGTAAGTCTATTAATTTGAGGAAAGGATGGAGTGAACCTGCGTCTTGAAAGAGAATATTGTAGCAGTGAGGAATCACAGACGCCGGCAAATCATTCCACGTCTGTTGTAGAAACGACCCGTTGTCACGTTGCAAATGTGAATTGTGTACAAATGATTACGGATAAGTTTTTTTTTTAAATTATTTAATTTTTATAAATTTATTATTTTTAATTATTTTTTAAAATTATAATTTTTATTTCTTATTTCTATTTTTTTGTTCTATAATATTATTTACATGCAATGGGAGCTTGTACCCACGAAGCCACTGCAAGTAGCTTGTCAGCAGGAGTTTAGTTCAACAATATTATATAATACAACAAAATCATCATACAAATATAGGGCAATAATATAACAATGTAGGTGCATGCATGTTGAGAACAGGTTGGAGAAAATATGTAAAAAAATATGAAAACGTTTTGTTATAGACATACTAGAGGTGATTTTTTTTACAAAAACGGCGCTATACAAATCATCCAATTACTAGACTCTAATTATATTATACCGATTTAAATAATATTATTAAAATATCAAAAAATCAGCAACTTGAGAAATAGCAGCTATCAGGGAGATATACAATCAAGGAGACCGTCATATTTGTTCAATAGACAATGTAAGAAAGAGCGAAATAGCGTAAATACAGCAGATATCATGAAGCAATAAAGTAAAATGAAAATGTAAAAATGTGAAAACCTGTATTTTCTTAATCAGTAAATATAAATTATATGTAGGTGTAGTAAAATAAATGGAAAAAAACAGCTTACATGTCTAAAAATAACTTTTCCAGCAGAAAGTTGAACAATTAATTACTTTTTAAATTAAAATAAACTGATAATTTTATTACATTCGTGTATTTGATTATGATGTTTGTCCCTGTCATGAGATCATCGGCGTACATCATAAACGCAAAAATTAAACCTATTACATGATTCTTTCGCATCCTTTGTTCGTCCTCGGTAATCCCTCCGGTACAAGAAACAAAGGGATTTAAGCTACATGACGCCATATGGTATACAGCCTCCCTGCAATGAAATGAACCGGATGAGCCTGTTATTCAAGATATTGAAGATGTGTATGATTCAGGCTTCATTCGCGGGGTAGTGAAATGTTGTGTGATTTATTATTACAACTTATGGGTAATAAATTACATTTACCAGTTCATCGATCTGTAATACCAAACTATATGTACAATGCAATTAACAAATCAACGTGATGCCGCATTAAAATATACAAATTATTAATTTTACCTAATACTCACTTCCATTCGGTTTCAGACTATTCGTTCATCTAAAAACTCTAAACCACAAATAAATAAATTAACTAACCGTCATGCCGTTGCTACAGGGGTAGGCAGAGAGGATGGACCACCAAACGACTCGGTCTTGACACACACTTCTTGCTTCATTTACATTCATACATTCTCTTCTGTTATTCTGACTTTTGACATGGCCCACCTCAAGTATTTGATTCACTTCAACGTGTCATGTCTTCCACGGGTATCCCCGGATTCTTCTTCCATTCACATTCGCGTCATGTATTCCTCTTACACTCCTTTCTTCATTCGTCAGCTCTACATGCGCAAACCATTTAAGCGTCCCTTTCTTAATCGTACTCATTACGCTTACATCAGTCTTGCATTATTTTTGAAATCTCAAAGTTTTTCACACAATCATTCATGTTTTAGCACACATTCGCCTAGGAGATCTCTTTCAACAGCATTCAGTCTACTTTCATCCTTCTGCCAGTTCCACGCCTCCCTGTCATATATCAGGGTTGGTATCAGCACTCTTTTGTGGACTACTAGCGTCGCTTCTTTGAAAAAAATTTTGTTAGTGCCAACCGCGTTCACTCCTCCGTTAATGAAGTTTCCTGCATTCACCCTTCGTCATTTGCCGACTTAAATAGGTCTATGGAGTATTATCGGATCTCCTAAAATAGCTAGTTTTAGACATACCTATTAGAATATGGTATTATCGGATGGGGCAGTGCTAATATAATATTCTTAATTTACTCATTAGAACAAAGAAAGTCATCTTGAAAATTATACTCAACAAACTTAACATTATGTCAATAAAGCAATTGTACTCTGAAACAATACTACTTTACATTCATAAATACAAAAACAAGAAATAACAACAATCACACATTTTAGAAACACTACATCATTGTAATTAAATTAAGTTTTAATCTGGAGTGCCCTACCAGGTAAGTATGTTTTCTGCATATGTACATAATAAACCCTATGAAGTAGTATTTGTACAGAGCCCTTGAGGTGATTTTTCACAAAAACGGCGCTATATAAATCGTCCAAGTATTATTATTATTAATATTATCTCAGAGTCAAAAACACATGCAACAAGTAACCACAAAAAACACAATATTTGGACAAAAAACATTTTACACGATGGTACTAAACTCTACAACTAAATCCTATCCTTTAAAAATCACAAAAACCATAATAAATTTAAAAATCGAATAAAACACCGGATACGTTACATAGGGAGATACAAGCGGCGCGACGTACTTCTGTTATACCACAAGTGGGACAATTCAGTAGCTTCTCGGTAAACACGCGTCCAGTAAATCTATGCACTGCGTTTCGATCGTTTACGTGCCATTCATCCTTTCAGTTCAAACATGGAGCGGGATATGAATTATCGGCTAATAATGGAGGTAGAGAAATATGCACGCCTTTATAGTTATAATTACCGGCATATGCAGTAAGGGGGATAACGGAGAAAGCGCGGTGTGCAATAGGAGGACTTCTTATATATGGAGTAACGTGCTGAACCAGTTGTTGGAATGTTTTTTTTTGACATTCGGTACATTTGTACAGCGCCCTTAAGGTGATTTTTCACAAAAACGGCCCTATACAAATCACCCAAGTATTATTATTATTTGCCGGAATTCGACATCATCTCCGGACAGTTCCCTGGCAGCAATAAATAAGATACAATGAATGTTCCGTTCGATGTGGTGGTGGACCTAAAATCTCCTCCTTTTTTGTCTCGTTCGAAGAAATAAATAGCATTCCAGAGCCTCGTATTCACTCGATTCACTCAACATTTTTCGATTTTGACTTTTATAGATCCGATAATATTCAGAGGTAAATGTGATAACAGAAATCTGCAATACCGACAATTTACTGGCGGCTACAAATCACTGCAGATCCGTCAGAGAGTCGATAGGGGAAATATTCGCGAAAGATTTCCTGCATTTTTGCTGCACCCGACCAGAGAGCGGCCTAAATTATGCCATTATCGCTTTTGTACATGTGGTATAGATTGATACAAAAAGACAGCTGGTGGCCAGGGTGTGAGGGGAGCAGGTAGCGGACAGGAAATGGAGTGTACTTTGTCGATTAGAAATATTTTAAGTTTAAGGCTTTTGTTTAAATTTATTTTATTATGAATGAGTCTAGTATTAGTGTTTTTGACTTTCCTTATCTCTAATGCTTCTAAATTGTCTAGTCTAATACCTATTCCATTTTATGCTGTAAACTAATACCTATATCATTATTAAAAGTGAGATCTGTTTGCAAGAAGTGGTTGGCAAATTCCGAGAACCCGTTGTACCAAACATGTCTACAGAGTAGATTAATTTAAGCAGATAAACGTATTTCTTTATAACCAAATATAAATTATTGCACAACACACGAATACAGAGCCAAGAGCCGGTATTACACCACAATGCAATGCCGAGCCGAGGCCTCAAATCCAAAATTATGTTATGTATGAAACAGGCAGTGCAGCCTGAAGATATCCTCCGTAAATGTTTAAAACAATAACTTCGAATTTGGGTGATGCACCGGTAAATGCCCTATCGTTACTTTTAATCCAATTTTTTACATTGTGTTTGAATTTTTTTGTGAATCAAATTTTTTTATAACTGGAAGAATGTTGAAAATCCTTTTTACAAAGTACCTGAAATACCATTGCCCAAAAGTAGAATGAGTTACAGGAATTTGGAGTAAATCTTTGTTAGTATTTCTAGTAATGCGAGTGTTTAGTATTTTTTCAAAGTATTTATGTTTATTTGTATAAAGATGAGTGAGGATTGTTTTAGCTGCCCTGAAGACGCCACGGTAGTAGTGAGACCCTGTTGGCAATAAAAAAATTAAAAAAATTTAAATCTATGGAATTCAAATCTTCGAGGCGTCTTCATACATAACTTTGTAAATAAAAAAAATACGTATCTACTTACGTCGTAAACTTTGGAAGTTGGTGATCAAATTGATAGGATATCCAATAATTGATGACTCCAACTTTAGAGAGGACTAGCTATTAGGGCCTGCGGAGAGAGAAGCCACTGGACACTAATTGCTTGCTCTACGAGCAAGTTGCGGATTAATGTGCTTTGTGCGATATGACATTATACTTAATGCGGACAATGTACAATGTTCAACCTCTTGCCCAAGTCAATCCGGATAGATTAATTATTATTGGCGGAGAAGGGATGGCGTTAATTGAGATGACTTTGAATTATAAGAGGTCAACAATTTCACAGATTTTATTTATTTATTTAGATTTATATATCATACTCGTACAAAAGAAGTTTAACAAAAGGGAAGCCAACAAAGTTTCTTGTAGTATCAGTGGTCAAGTAATGATGTTTTATTAAAAAAAAATAATAAGAAGGAAGGAGAGGAAGAGGAAGATACGATCGGGACAGGAGACGCTCTCGGTACATTTTATAGTCGTGCATCAATTTATGGTTGTACGTATTACTTCGGTTCGATATTTTGAAAGGGTATTGTGAAGAATGTCGATATAAATATCTAAGATTGATCCTGCATGAGGGCAAATAAAAAAATCAGTTTATCAGCTTAGTCTTGATGGTATGTGAATGTTTATAATGTTTTTTTTTAATTTTTCTATTTTCACATGAAGTGGTAACTTGGTGATGTGACATTATAATTTAAAAAATAGAACAATAACTTTGTTTACATCATTTTTATTTATACTTTAGCCGACCGGGTTTCGCTACTACCGTAGCTTCTTCAGGGCAGTATACAACTAAACTATGAACTAATGTGTTTTATCAACAAAAAGAAGGGTTAGCTATGGGTGCCCCCACATCTCCCCTTATTGCTGATATCTTCATGGACTACTTTGACTATTTTGAACTGTAAATCTCCCCTACTAAATAACGTGCTTTTATGGAAGAGGTATATCGACGATATTTTATGTATATGGACAAGTAACCCTTCCTCCTACTAATAAACTCCTTCCATAAGCAAATTAAATTCACCATGGAAATAGGAATCAACACCACTTAAAATTTTTTAGACCTCACCTTATCAGTTATAAACAATAAAATATTAATTTACTAACCATCTCTTAGAAATAGACTACACATCCAATAAAAATACAAGCACTAGTTTACTTCATAAAAATGGAAACGGCATTCGACTAGATAACTTAGAAGCATTAGAAATAAGGAAAGCCAAAAACACTAATAGTAGACTCATAAATAATCAAATAAATTTAAATATAAGTCCAATCCTTAAATTATTCCCAATAAACAAAGTACACACCCTTCCCGGTCAGCAGGTACCTGCCGATCTCCCACCCTTGGCCCTTCACTCGCCTGTTTTAATCAATCTATAACGCATGTGCACTTAGTTCATAGTTTAGTTGTATACTGCCCTGAAGAAGCTACGGTAGTAGCGAAACCCGGTCGGCTAAAGTATAAATAAAAGTGATGTAAACAAAGTTATTGTTTTATTTTTTAAATTAGTTTATAATGTTAATGAGCTCTGGCGAGTCCAGGCATTATTTTAAATAACAAGATTTGATCAAATATTAAGCGTCCCGTTTGAAGCATGATGAAGTTATGGAATTTTAAGGATTCGGTATTACTTGCAAAGTGTAAATTAAATTTATAATTTATATGATTAAAGAATTTACGTTGAATACTTCCGATTCTTTCAATATGGGCTTGGTATAAAGGTGTCCATATCGATGTGCAATATTATAATGAGGGCTGATATAGTCGTACGCTGTGTAAAGGGAGCATAGAACCTTCATTTTGCGAAGAAGTTTTGAAATACGAATTATAAATCCCAGCATTTTATTGGCTTTATTGGTAACCTCATTAGCTATCGGAATAGGCATTACAAAGATGGAGATGGAAACGAGAATAAGCTGTGGTATTGTCAAATTTCTATAAAAATCGTTTTCCTTTAAAAAAAATACTAAAATCTAATATTTCTATTTTTGCAACTGTTAATGCATGGTTGAATTCCATTGTAATGATTAAATAGAAGACACATTTTAACTTTTTTCCACGTTTGTTTTTGACCGTGACCGGTTTCAGCCTGTGACGGACTGGTACAATTAATGTTTAAACTACGGTTTACGAGTATATACAATTTTGGATATCAGATGTAACAAACGAAGATTTATATTTTACCAAACTTGACTTACATGTTTTTTTTTATTTATTCTTAATACTACATTATATAATATAAAGCAATATTATGAATACATTCAAAAATACCGATCTCGGATTGAGCCCCAACCACGTGTAACTATTTAATCTGCTTTAACATTAACTTTAAAATACATAGCTCACATCATTTAAATAGACAATATAAATGCACTTTATTTAAAAATGTTAACGACATAACTTATCTAGGCGTAAAAATTGTCACACTTTAAAGCGAACTGAAGACATTATTTATTGAAATCACCAAATAAACAAAAATTACTTCGAGACTATTTCATCATCATGTCAATAGCGCTATGTGTAGGATAGAAATATATTTGCGTTTCACATACTCTCAATGGCACTATTGAGAGTAAGTGAAACGCAAATATATTTCTATCCTACTCGTAGCGCTATTGAAATGGTGGTGAAATAGCCCCTTAATGCTTTAAAACAATCAGGAATGTTCTCAGTACAAAACATTTGATTACGATCTACATGGCTCTCTGTACGTGGTATTATCGGATGAATCAGTGTAAATGATGATATTCATAATTCATCCATTAGAACAACAAAAAGCTATCATCAAAATTATACGTAAAGTCACTGTAAGAACTAGCACCGATGAAATCTTCGAAATTTTTCATATCGTGTCAATAAAACAATTATACTCTAAAGCAATATTACTTTATAAATACGTAAAAAAAACAAGAAATAACAACAAACACACATATTAGAAACACCAGATCTCAGAATCAAAAACACATACAACAAGGAACCACAAATACAGCATCTGGACAAAAAAAACTTCTTATACTGTGGTACTACCATAAACTGTGCAATAAAATCTTACTCTCCTTCAAAAATCCCATCAACAATAATAAATTTAAAATTCAAATTTAAACCTGGATACGTTACATAGGGAGATCTGAAATAGAAAACATATTAACACCAAATATAGACTGACACAAAAATCACTCATTATTACAATTCTTTCAGCAATTTCAACAAATTCAAATTATTGAACGCAATCCTCTGCACTGGAAATCCTACTGACGATATCATCATTTTTGAAACCTGTTATAAAAAAAAACAAAAGATAATAAAACATTCATTATTATTATGTATTTTCATTCACAGTATATTTATGAAATCGACAGTTTATTTATGAAAACATTTAACAACAGATTTCCGGAATTTTTGAATACTGAAGGAAAGGTTTCCACAAAGTCCGCGATGACATGATCAGATATAAACCAACAACCGATAATTCAATAAACGTCTTGGGTTTATTTTCCAGCCTTTTAAAGCGCCCTTGAGGTGATATTTCACGAAAATATTTTCAAATGTGTTTTACTTCCTTCGAAAGGAAATATCTTCAATCTGCCACGGAAGTTGGAACGAATTTTTGGCATCACGTATTTCTAAAAATATGTTTTTTTCTTCGTACTAAAGAATTACATATCCTACTCGGCGCAGCCTCTTAAAACGTCCCCGAAGTAGTTCGGAAGAAACTCGAGAGCTTTTTAAATTCTATCTTTCAACAAGGTAAAGTTATTGTGATAAACTTCCATAACTAGATTTGAAATCCCCTTTGCTCCATACTACTACTTATGTCCATAAAGGTGAAAAAGTTTCAAGAAGATGATCGAGACTCCAATTAACTTTTATTAGACAAACTTATTTTATTGCTAACACTTCATATCCGGATATTTCCCGTTAATGTTTGTATGCCTAGAAGTAGCTCTTATATTTATTACATTTGTGTGCGCCAGGAAGTCCTCGATCGACCCAAGGTTGTAAATCATAGACTTTTGGATAGATCGAATGCTGCCGAAATGATATTTTTGAGAGGAGTTTCTGGAGTTAAAAGATGGGATCGAATGAGAAGCTAGATGATCCGGGAGGAGCTTAACATCGAACCACTGCTATTCTTCTTAGAAAAGTCGCAACTCAGAATCACTTGATCGTGCCATGTCTTCCTCTGACGTTCTTGGCTTCTTC
This sequence comes from Halesus radiatus, assembly GCA_022606495.2. Lineage (NCBI taxonomy): Eukaryota > Metazoa > Arthropoda > Insecta > Trichoptera > Limnephilidae > Halesus > Halesus radiatus. Next base: position 150,691 of record JAHDVE020012355.1, on the reverse strand, counting down.
CATTCGCATTCGCATCATATATACACCTTGAGGGGCCCTTGAGGTGATTTTCTCACGAAAACGGCGCTATAGAAATAATCCATTTATTATTATTACACTCCTTTCTTTGTTCATTCACTCTACATGCCTAAACCACCTTAGCGTACCTTTCTTAATCTTAATCATTAAGCTTACACTAGCCTTGCAATATTTACGAATCTCAATATTATTTACTCGATCATACATGGTTTTACCACATATGATTTTACCATAAATTTGCCTCAGAGATCTTATTTCTACAGCATTCAGTCTACTTTCATCCTTCCTCTGCTAGTTCCAAGCCTCACTGACATACATCAGGGTTGGAATCGGCACTCCATTGTGGACTGCTATAATTGTTACGTTTGTTAACACCGATGTTACATTTATCATGAATAATACAATGGTTTAGCAAGGCTTGAATGTACAGTAAGTTAATTAAGGCTGTTAGTTGTTTACTTAGAATTTCGTGACAAAAGCAGAAGGAGTAATGCAGTTGACGCAATTTATAACATTGTCATTTGAAAGGCATAGAGATCTACAGTAAATTGAGGTAAGTTGTCTATTAATAGATTGCGTTCACGCTGAGTAACTTCTAACATAAAGGTGCAATCGTATAATAAATTGAACTATAAATGTGTAAAACCACAACCTCGCTTACAATACGTCCAAATCAATCGTAATGGTTTTCAAATGTAATAACGAAATCATGCAAATATCTATGGCTAGATGTAAAAACAATGGATGTCGTTCGTAGCAGCAAAATAATTCTGTTTAACACATTCTGCACATCTCTGCATATGTCAGAATTGTGGGTGCATTACACTGCGTCCCAATGGGAAAAGACTGTTTCTGTGCACCAGTGGCTTTTTGCATTGACTTTCTCCCGCGTTATTCATAATAAAAATGTACTATAGGAGACCTTTTATTGGAAAGAAGCCCTCAGCACAGTTCAATAGCTTAAAAAAAATGCCTATATATCTTCGGTGTGACATTTTTTTAATTATTGCACTTTGTAAATTGTGCATATATTTAATAAACGGAATGCTTCTGTGCCCCAAGATAGTGTTCCATATCTCAGGTTGGATTCTACCATAAAAAAGGTATATAAGTATAAATGTGCGATGGGGAAAGACAATTTTTAATACTTATTACATAATTTTTTTTACATCTTATATACTTTAAATTTGCTTAATCTAGGAACAGGAAGTAAGCTATGCATTTTATACAGTAAACAATTTTGTGTTTGGGATTTGATTCTTTTCTTTTAGTATGAAATCTTATTTGGAAGTTTTTTTATGAAATGTAGTTTGTCTCTAAAGGTGGTGGTGAATTGTTAAAAGCTTTGTAAATAAAAATAAATCAATAAATGTATTAAAATTTACGATATAAACACAACTTTTTCAATATATTCGTATAAACATGTTTCAAAAGCAAAGCTTTCCTCATCAGGACATACAGAATACTAAAAAAATAATAATAATAATTACAGACAAATGATAAACACAGAACACAATAATGTAAGAATAGACAAATTATAAACATAAACAAAAAATGATTAAAGTAGATAAGTAATTAATCAAAAATGTTAATAAAAAATTATTATGAAACATTGGATAACAAATTTGTATTAGAAATTATAAAAGAAATTATTTTTATTATATATATTAATATGAAAATAAATTTAAGATATAGGTATTTCAATTTTTTTTATTAATATGTTTTTGTTGATATTTTAAAAAGAATGAAAAACATTCCCGGGTTACTTATTCGTAAATGATAATATTTTAAAATCTCCTATACCATCACAGTAAGCGGAAGATGTTGCTTGTGTCGTGATGTAGGACTTAGCCAGTCGGGGAATTGAACTCACGACGTCTGAGTGACACCCAGACGCGATGCTAACTCGGCCACTGGCCGGTCAATATGTTGATTACAAAGTAATTTTTAATTCATTTATTAATAATGACGCCACAAAGTGAATACCAATTTTTGAAGAAATTATAAAAAATAAAACGTTGTAGTTGAAATATTTTCAGTATTGGCTTAAATTTATTACTATTTACAATTTGTTCACTGCTCTGTTCTGGATTATTTAGATTTTTTTTAAGTTGCCTCCATTACTTAGATGGAGAACACTAGAACAGTAATCTACGTGTTGTTTTATACATCAGTGCACTTGTTTTTAATCGATTTTTTTATTGAAGAGGTGTGTGCTATTACAGCCTTCTTGTATCTACAATATATATATTCCGTGCAGTTGAACACATCGACTACTTCTGCGAAAGTATTGTTAACTGTAAGTTTGTAAATTCATCTATCCAAAAACACCACAGACTTGGTAATGACAATGGCTCATTACGCTCATTACCAAGTCCATGAGCGTAACTGTTCTGCTGATGTTATCAAAATATATCCGTGTGTCAAAGCTTTAACACTGCTCTGTTCTGGATTATTTAGATTTTTTTTAAGTTGCCTCCATTACTTAGATGGAGAACACTAGAACAGTAATCTACGTGTTGTTTTATACATCAGTGCACTTGTTTTTAATCGATTTTTTTATTGAAGAGGTGTGTGCTATTACAGCCTTCTTGTATCTACAATATATATATTCCGTGCAGTTGAACACATCGACTACTTCTGCGAAAGTATTGTTAACTGTAAGTTTGTAAATTCATCTATCCAAAAACACCACAGACTTGGTAATGACAATGGCTCATTACGCTCATTACCAAGTCCATGAGCGTAACTGTTCTGCTGATGTTATCAAAATATATCCGTGTGTCAAAGCTTTAACACATTGTATTTGGTTTACATCGTTAACTTTAAATATTCCACATATATAATTATAAACAATAAGAATTTATGTATCTTTTAATTGCAGTTATATATAAGTTTATCTCACTGATGTTACTGGACAGTATTTGAATAAGGGTTCTTGTGTTCGCAAAGATACCCCAGGCAAATTACTTCTCCAATTTCTTTATTTTAACTAAATAACTAACCAACCATCATGCCGTTTCCCCGCAGGGATAGACAGAGAGGAAGGACCGCCAAACAACTCGATCTTGGCATACACTTCTTGATTCATTCATATTCATACAATCTCTTTTGTTATTCCGACTTCTGACGTGGCCTGACTCAAGTATTAGATTCACTTGATCGTGCCATGTCTTCCTCGGGCATCATCAGCATCTTCTTCCATTCACATTCGTGTCATATATTCTTTTTACACTCCTTTCTTCGTTCATTCGCTCTAGATGCCCAAATCATCTAAGCGTCCTTTTCTTAATCTTACTAATTACGCTCACATCAGCCTTGCGCTCTTTACGAATCTAAAATATTTTTCACACCAACATACATGGCTTACACACATTCGTCTCAGAGATCTCATTTCTACATTCTATTTGATATTCTAGCGTTGTAATATTATAGAATTATCGCAGGCCCGTGTAAAATCACGGGATATAAAAAAAATACTGTAGGATTTCTGAAGCTTGAAGTTTGGATAAAAAGTTGTTTGAATAATAAAACAAAAACAAAAAAAAATATTTTCCCACAGCCGAGAATCAATCCACAATCAACTGCTTGGAAGGCAACTATGCTGACCATTACACCACCAACTATTGTAAGAACTAAGAAATAAATTCATTGTATGTACTAGAAATAAGAATGATTTATTTTAGAATTAGAATGTTAAATCACGTCGCATCAGAAATTAAATCGTCTAATACTGTCAGGACTTTTGTCCTCAAGGATGATTCAGCAAGAGTATGAGGCTCTACCGAACGCATCGATATCATTTGTAATGTTTTGTATGTGTTTGTCCCCAGGTTCCATGGAGTTCACGGAACGCGACGTGGAAGTCTTCCGGAGGTACCTCACCTTCTGTGGCATCGGGATTCAGAACGCGCAGCTGTTCGAGATGTCTGTGCAAGAATATAGAAGAAACCAGATCCTGCTGAACCTGGCCAGAAGTATTTTTGAAGAACAGGTAATAAAATTATTAACCTACTATTAATAACGTAATAATCTCATCAGATTTAGTCACACATCTAATAACGGTCAGTTTTATAACCATCCGTTCGCAACCCTTGTTATAATTTCTAACTAATATTTGGTCTACCGCCCGATTTCGCCGTTTTATAAACGTTCGTCATTTTACAGCTATCAATTGTTGCCCGACGATCGTTTATTTGAAACCGTACGCTATTTTTATTAAAAAAAAATATATATATAATTTGCATTTGTGAAATGGAATCCTTATCGAGCAGTGAGCATGATGACAAGCGAATGGCAAATATTAAAAATAAATAAAAAAAACAGACGGATAACGGTCCGTTAACGAAACTGTTCGTTACGTAATAGAAATTTGGCAGTTCGTTTATAAAACTGACCTAAGTACGTTAAAAAACGTTATATAATATTTGTGATATTTTATTGCTAACTTTTTAATAAAAGTATTTAAATAATATCATTGAAGAAGATAATATTAACACATCCCAAATGAACCACGAAACCGAAAAAACAACAGAAAATAAAAAGATTTCAGTCGCATCTGGGACTCGAACCCAGGACCTCTACCTATCCGGGGTAATCAACTTAGCTATTGAGACCAGTTCAATTTACGCCATCTACACCGATATCATACTTCAAGTTCAAGACTTGTTAATATTATCCTCCATTTTTAAATCCCATATTATTGGCTGCTATCCTTATGATGATCGCAAAGTTCTACCCAAACACAATTGCAATCGGAATAGAGTCTCGGATATACCTACCCGATTTTTATTCATATGAGACATCTATTGACTAATTTTACAAGTCTAGAAAGAAATATTCAATGATTAAATATTACAATGAGGTTTACAAACTTCAATACGTTATAAAAAAAAAATTGAATATTTATATAATAACTCATAACTCACCATAAATTAATAATAATTTCTATGTTTAAAACTACTTCGTTTTAATTTAAACTTTTAATAATAACTCTTATTACTTAATCATTGAAGAAAAGTCCCGTCGGCAGCATGTATTTTTTCTCGGAAGATTATTCAATTTGTATGATTTTTCAGATAATAATTATTGCTTATAATAATTTGTTTAATATTTGTGCTATGCATAAAAAAAATCTTGTCTTGTAAACATTAGTTTAATCATTTAAAATAAAGATAATATTAACAAATCTCAAATGAAAAATGTAACAGAAGAACGACACCGAAAATAAAAAGGTATCAGTCGCACGTGGGATTTGATAAGATTATTTTCATCAATGATTAAATATTACAATGAGGTTTACCATATAAGCTTCACTAAGTTATTCCAATAAATTGAATATCATTATTTATTTTTAAAAAAAAAACGTATTTTTTTATTAAAAAGTTTTGCTAGGGAATTATTGTTTCGCGTGACAGCTGTATCACCTTCCGAAGGCATCGTCAAAATTTCTTATCAAGAATCAAAAATAGTTATTTTGGTTTGGTTATTTAAGGCTCACCTTTTTAAAATCAACTTAAAACTTCGTTAATGCTAGATTTAAAAAAACCATTTGCAATAATTTGTAAACGTTATTCGTCATTATCATTATAAAGGTTATGTCTTCAAATGACGTAATAACTTTGTGGAGTCATATTTAATAAATCAATCATAATAATTTTATTTGCACCACTGTACTGTTTAATATATAAATATCAACATGTTTCGAAAGCAAAGCTTCTCTCATAAGGATACACAGTGTACTTATAGGGGAATTTTAGCTTTCGAAACATATTCATATTTATATATCAAACAGTGCAGTGGTGTAAAAAAATAACTTATTAATTTTATTAATAACCAGATGAAATATACGGCGTTGCCCGGGATATTGATAGTTTGTAGTAAAGTTTAATAATCCCTTATTCTGCCCCTACACCTACCCCTACTCCTACTCCTACTGCCTAACCTCAACCAGTAATTTTACTCTTATTTTGAACGTCAGGTGTACCTACATTTGGCTTCAAGGGTAAGAACGGGTGATGGGGGTAGTTTTTAAAATTCTCATGTAGACAGTGACCCTGCGCTTGTTTTGTAGGTCAAGTGTCCAGCTAGAAATTAAACTGTAGATGTGTACATAAAACAAACACACACCGCACGGGACATTCTTCTTTATATAATAGATAGAAGATAGAAGATAGATAGAAGATGAAGAGAAGATAGAAGAGAAGATAGAAGATGAAGATAGAAGATAGAAGAGAAGATAGAAGATAGAAGATAGAAGATAGAAGATAGAAGATAGAAGATAGAAGATAGAAGATAGAAGATAGAAGATATAGAAGATAGAAGATAGAAGATAGAAGATAGAAGATGAAGAGAAGATAGAAGATAGAAGAGAAGATAGAAGATGAAGATAGAAGATAGAAGATAGAAGATAGAAGATAGAAGATAGAAGATAGAAGATAGAAGATAGAAGATAGAAGATAGAAGATAGAAGATAGAAGATAGAAGATAGAAGATGGATGGTAGAAGGTAAAAACGTAAGCAAGAAACATTAACTCAAAGAATAATAATAGTATTGAGCATTAACATTATCATAATATTCTTATTGATAATTGGGTTGCTGGTGAATACTCTAATTTCTTTCATTAATAATAGGTTTTTTTTTATATACTCGTATTTAAGATCGGAGAGCAACTGAGTAAGGTAATTAACTAAGGTATTCCTGTATAACCAGATCTGAATAGCCAGGAATTTCCCCACCTTCGTCTTCTCCTTCTTCTTCCCCTCCCTACTTCCTCCAGTCTCACAACATTCCCCAGTTGGGGATGCCATAATCTCGCTGGCTACAGACGGTGGGAGCAGTTGGGACTTTTGCTCGGTATTCACAAAAAAGACACATTTGTACACATATACAAACAATGTTTTCAATTTTCATATACAGTTTAATCTTTACCTCAAATCAGTCCCTAACATGCTAGGGAATGAATAATAATTACTTACCAGATATTTCATTGATACCGTTCATTGTAATAATTTTCTAAAACCTTGTAAATTGTATACCCCTAAATTTTTTTCTCAAATAAAATAAGCTAGCAAGATTTCGGCTGAATATTTAATTCAGTATTACTATTCACAATACAGCAAAAAATCATAAAATTACATCAGAAACACTTATTTTATCTCAGACAACAATTTTTCAAACGAAATCCAACACATTACATAACAATGAAATAATTATTAACGACCAGAGATTAGTACACCAAGTATCTATGGTTATTTTTAAGTCTCTATATCTGCTGCAGTTAAGTGTTTAACTACTCGTTAGTACTAACTGCACGTAAAGCCGAGAACTTTATAGCTCATTAAAACTCATTTGAAAACTGGACCACGGAATTCATTAAAATCAACTCTAATTAGAAATTAACGGCTTCCTTGGCTATTTTCGGAGGACATTATGTTCTGGCTCCATGGGTTTAGTTAATGGATTTTCATTTGCTGTAATCACGCTGCAGTTAATTCGAAATGATTTTGATAATTAGTTTAACAACATTTGGTTTTGATTTTATCCACCGCAAAAGTTCCATCGGTTAGAACCATGGTTTAATTGCACGCTAAATGGAAAATAATTTGAGGCCATAATGGTAATACCGTATTCCAGAGGTCAGGGTCTGATCTTGGTTCTTTTTAAGTATGAGGCATCATCCTTATCGTGGCTAAAACCCTATTTAATAAATTAATAATTATTACTTTAATAAATGACTTAAAAATAAACCATAACTAAACATAAGTAACAGCATTGTGAAACTTTAATTCAAAGAATAGTTATAGTATTGAGTATTAACATTATCAAATTATTCATATTGAAAATTGGTTAGCTCATGAATACTCTAATTTCTGTTATTAATGACGTTTTTTTATATTGAACAATATTTATAGATAGATGAACGTAAAAATATACTAAGTGTTCACCACTTTATAAATTTACGTTGATATCTACATGTTTCGAAACCGATGCTTTCATCATCAGGAATATATGAATACTAAAAATAATTTCAAATATAGATAAATGATAAAAATAAGAACACAATAATGTAACAATAGACAAATAATAAACACAAACTAAAATTGATTAAAGTTGGTAACTAATTTATCAAAAATGCCATTAAAACATATTATAAGACATTGAATACCAAATTTTATAATAATTTAACAAAATTTGATTATTTTTAGTATTCTATATATTCCTTATGCAAAAGCATCACTTTTGAAACATGTTGATAGATATCTGTGTATATTAATAAAGCGGTGAATATAAAGTATATTTTTAATTCATTTATTAATGTATATATATATATACATATATATATTTATTTCTTTTCTCAATTGATTTAATACTTGCAGATGCTTTGATATTTCTGATATTTACGTAATATTTATATTTATGTAATATTAATGTTTTTATAATGTTGATATTTTTTCTATATTGATATTTTTTTACAATGTTGGTATTTTTATAATATTGATATTTTAATAATATTGGTAGTTTTATAATGTTGATGTTTAAAATGTTGATATTTTCTAAAATATTGATGTTTTTATAATATTGGGATTTTTATAATATTTATATTTTTATAATATTGGTAATTTTATAATGTTGATGTTTAAAATGTTTATATTTTTTAAAATATTGATGTTTAAAATGTTGATATTTTTTAAATTATTGATGTTTTTATAATATTGATACTTTTATAATTTTGATATTTTTTATGATATTGACATTTTTATAATATTATTTAAATCGGTGTTATAAAATTGGACTCTAGTATCTCAATACTTTTCAATGTCATACTTTTTCCATTATTTTTTCTTTTTAATTTTTTTTCAACTTATGTACATTGATCACAACATGCACGCGCCTAAATATAATAATTTTGCCCTACATTTGTATGATGATTGTAATTTATTGTTGTATTATATTATATTGTTGAAATAAACTCCTGCTGACAAGCTACTTGCAGTGAGTGGCTTAGCGGGTATAAGTTTCCAATGCATATAATGAATATTATACAGTAAAAAAATAAAATTTTTTAAAAAAATAATGACGCCACAAAATGAATACCAGTCTTTTGAAGAAATTATTTATATTATGCTAGTAGTATACTGCCCTCAAGAAGCTACGGTAGTATCGAAATCCGGTTGTCAAAAGTATGTAACAAATAAAATGTTTTGACAATGTTAATGTTTTATTTTTAATTAATTTTTTTTTAATATTTACTTATTTAATAACATTTTTATGATAATCTGAAACATTAAAAAGAGTTCATTTCTAGTGTTGGTAACGATAAGGATACATAGAATACATCCTCTTCCCCCTTCCTTCTTATTTTCTTTTTAAATAAAACATCTGTATTTAACCACTGTTAGCAAAAGAAACATAGTTATTGGAAATATAGAAATACACTTGGAAGTTGTGTGGCGGTCTATCCACTTTGTCAAGCCTTGAAAGGAAATGACATGATAGTCTGTTAGTTAGGTTGAAAATATGTCATGCACACGCATTTCGTAGTAGGTCTAGTTTACGTTAACGTCACAATGAATGAGCTTTGTCCGTTGGAAACATAGAGGTCTATAAATATTGTCAACGTTCCTTGCAAAATCACTATAAAAAGTTGTTCCCCCGCGTGGAGTATGAATGGGGGTGAAGCGGTTGTTAATGTCGACCGAATCCTTCCAATCGCGAACGAACGGAACACACCGCCAGCCACCCCGCGGTTGGGATCATTTTTTGCCGGCGGCGCGTTTCGACTCCCAATACTCTTTGAGTTTTTTTAGCAGTAAAAAGGCCAATTTACAGTATATTGACTATGGTAAAACCGATGAAAGGTTACACCATTGCTTTTTCATTTTTTTCCAGAACGACTTGTGTAGTCATGTAGGCATTTTGCAATAATCTTTGCAGATTATTGCAAAATGCCTACATGAAATACAAAATGCCTAACCCGGCAAGCGCTTGTAATCGACTGAAGCCCGCGCTATCTCAATGTAGTCAACTGTCCTCATTTATGTTGCCCATATTTCAAAAACTAATGTTTACTCCATTTTATATCTCAATGGTTGGAAATGAGCGATTTCCAAGTCGAAAATTGATGTTCCAATATAATTTTGTAAATCTTCGCTAAGTCTTCAGATAGGAGTAATTATTTACTTAGCTTACTGTCAACTCAGTTTTATTGGTGATAGTGGTCGTCAGACTAACGTTTTGATTTTGCTCCCAGAAACATTATTTAAATTTTGTAACGCATCATTAGACTGTACAAAAACATGTCTGTTTCTTAACCTTTATTTTATTTTTGCAGAACAACCTAGAATGCCTGGTGACGAAGATAATGACGGAAGCCAGAGATCTTCTCAAGTGCGAGCGCTGTTCAGTTTACCTACTAGATCTGGATTGCTGCGAAGCTGTAAGTAATCGTCACTTTGCGATTATTCTTTACTGATTTTTAAAAGTATTACGGTTTCAGCATCACTGCCAAGAATAAACCATCGCCGTGTTGTGGCAATGGCTGATTTCTAACGACCCTAGAAAATGATAATGTTTTTCCTTTGTTTTGTGTTTGTGAATACACCACCAAAAATACCATTGTCAGAGCCAGTGTGATTACGGCATCCTCAAATGATAAAAGCAATTGGGGGAGGAGAAGTATAAAAGGTATGAATAATGTTGCCAACACAAAATTAAAACATTGCCTTCGGGTATTGTCAGGTAACCAGAGTCCATCACAGTACTGATACACATGCATACAGCGCGATTCTAAATTGCTACTCGACTACAGAAAAGAAACTCCCGATGTAAATAATTAAGAGGTGTTCTTTTATTTTTTTTTTAAATAGAACACTGAAAAAATTTAGAAAATCTGTAAAATATTTCGATATATTCAAATTAGATAAAAAAAATTATTTGTCAAGTTATTTTAAATAATACATAATTTTATCAATTGACAAAAGGGTCACTGCTCAGCTATACATTCTGGAGCCTGGAGTGCAGCTGGTTTTTTAGCAGTGCTTCTAGAAATCAAATAAAATTACACGACTTACATAAAATCCCTAAACTAAAAGAAAAAAAATAAAAAATAAAAATAAAACTAAAATAATAATAATTAGTGCTCATTCACAAAAAATTGTCTTATTTAAATGTTTGCGCTTCATCGAAATCGACCCGCGTATAATCGACTGACTATTTCACTAATTATTTATTATTTTAATATACAGTTTTTAAATGGTTATCTCGTTTAAGGTTAGATTTGATTAGTTAGTTAGGCTAGTTTTTTTCTCATACTCTTAAATTATTTATTTATATTTCATCGTCTCCATAAAGCAGATGCACACTAATATACTACAGAAATTAAAATATATTACAATAAATGAGAAATGGAAAAAAATGTACACGTAGATAATGCGAAAGTTGTCAATAATTGTCAGAATCTGCGAAATCGTATTATTTTACCAAACTATTTCATCCAACAATAGTCAAATTATTCGTTCCTTTCGACGTTTTTTTTATTTAGTACTCGCTGATGTGTACCTGGCATAGCTCGGGATTATTATTTTTTTTAATAAAGTTATGAACTCGTGAATTCTTGCTGTCTTCTTGTTTGGGTTCCATAATTCATTTCAGAGCGAAAGTAATGCCTTGTGACGACTATAACTATCTCTAAACAAAGGAACAAAGAAACATTCATTTGAAAATGTTATTTCTTCTCAAACATTTATTTTTTTCAAAATATATCTAAATAATAAAGTTCTTAGGTAGATATCTATTTGTGTTTTCCATTTTGAAAATATTCTACCCAAACAAACGTTCTTCTTTTGAATATGTAACATGTGACTAACCAGAGTGGTGTATCTATGGGCTAACCTGAATACAACATGGCGGGTTCAATGTTTGAATACTAATTTTAAAACGTTATAGCGACAGTTTTACATATTGGATATAATTCAAACTACTATAAACCTTAATATCAATGAGATACTCGTATATCACTTATAAAAAGTGTGCCTTAAGCCTTACAGTAGCAATAGGCAGCCCGCTCACTGGGTAGAGAAGATTATCTCCACATTTATGCACCTCGAACCACAGTTGACACAGGAAGAGGGAGAAATGTTCCCTGACACTGTAAACAAAAATTTTACAATACGATATTTAAAAAGTGTGCCGATTCAAACGTGGGTTGAATTATCATGGTACCATGGCGACTTCACTAAACAACTGCTTATAATATTACGTGTTAACGTCTGTAGTTCGCCATCAGCTAAAAAGTTAAAAGTAGTTTGTACCTCCATATCTTTCAGAGATACGGTCTCGGAACAAATTCCCGATTATCCTGTCGAGGCTCCGACGACGCGAATCGCTTCCAGCTGTAACTTCCAGGAGTGGCAATAGTTCTAGAAGCAGAAACTTTTGGCAGTTCGTTCGAGACGTTTGTGAAATTTGCGAAACTCTCGCGGAACTGGGGCGCCATCTACAATCTCTGCAGGAAGTTGGGAGATTAAAGAAATGATCGGGGACTGGGATGCTGTGAGGTTTCAGTAGTGACAATAATAAGATTAACGCTCTGTCACGTCTGGACTTTGTGTAGGGAGAATGAAGAATGATTCAAATGTCTCTATATTGCAGTAGATTTAAAATTATTGCTTGCATACTCTATCTATTCTCAATGTGCACAAAATACATTCCCCATATTGCAGTGGATTTAAAATTATTGCTTGCATACTCTATCTATTCTCAGTGTGCACAAAATACACTCCCCATATTGCAGTGGATTTAAAATTATTGCTTGCATACTCTATCTATTCTCAATGTGCACAAAATACATTCCCCATATTGCAGTGGATTTAAAATTATTGCTTGCATACTCTATCTATTCTCAATGTGCACAAAATACATTCCCCATATTGATTTAAAATTATTGCTTGCATACTCTATCTATTCTCAGTGTGCACAAAATACATTCCCCATATTGCCGGTGGATTTAAAATTATTGCTTGTATACTCCTCTATTCTCAGTGTGTGCACAAAATACATTCCCCATGTGCAGTGGATTTAAAATTATTGCTTGCATACTCTATCTATTCTCAGTGTACACAAAATACACTCCCCATATTGCAGTAGTTTAAAATTATTGCTTGCATACTCTATTCTCCAGTATTACTGCAAAAATACATTCCCATATTGCAGTGAATTTAAAATTATTGCTTGCATACTCTATCTATTCTCAGTGTGCACAAAATACATTCCCCATATTGCAGTGGATTTAAAATTGTGCTTGCATGCTCTATCTATTCTCAGTGTGCACAAAATAAAATTTCCCCATGTGCAGTGGATTTAAAATTGTGCTTGCATACTCTATCTATTCTCAGTGTGCACAAAATACACTCCCCATATTGCAGTGGATTTAAAATTATTGCTTGCATACTCTATCTATTCTCAGTGTGCACAAAATACATTCCCCGTAAAAATCAATATGCAACCAGGGCAACAACATTGACTACCAGTTGTAGTAGAGCGCAACTTCCTTAGCTCTGGACTCAAGAGTATTTCTTGCTTTAATTTTTTTTATTCATTACCTCTTTTAACGCCCGGTTGGTTTGCATATTTTAACATTTAAATGTGTTGTTTTGTTCTAATAGGTATATGCAATATTTATATATATATATATATGTATTTATAACAATGTATAAGTGCATGATGATGGAAGTTATATAGAAAGGTTTTTAATTTGTATGTTACATTAAGTAAATAAAAAAATAATAAAAGCCTGATCTACATGATGCATAATATACAAGTGCAGAATATAATATTAGTGGATGGAATTTTGAAAAAAAGTTGTTTTTATATTTCGGACGACATAAAAATCTATGAAATTGCATAATACATAATATAGTGCATGATATAAAGAAAGAAAAAAGACTAACAAATTTTTGGATAATAGATACGTCAAAAGATAATATGAAAATAATTAAACAATTGCTCCTATGCGATGCTCTTATAATGGTTGCAACATAAAAAAACATTCAGGTAACTTTTAAACATGGGTAAACTTATGCTAAATATATCTAAAGCAGAGGTGAATTTGTTTCCAAGTGTATGTAGGCGAGAAATGGGTGCATGTATTTGGTCGGTAGTCCCAGAATTATTGTCACAGAATAATATATTTTGCCGAGTTTGTCGACGAGGTACTTTGAACTTGATTAGTTGCAGATTTCGTGACCTACCTCGCTGTAAGTTCAATTGGAGGTTAAAAAGGGAAAACAAAATCCCTCATCTGTAAATCGTATGTTGGTTTTTTCTATAAACATTCTTATTTTTTTCTAGATCTAAAGGAATTTCATCATATCACTGCATCCGAGATTAGCGACCTAGCAACAAGATACAATTTGGCGATTCATAAACTAACTTATTGTAATAACAACCTAAAACAAACACAATGATTACTCGCAAAATATAATTCCGTGCAATTTGGTGTTAACAAATCTCATAGTCGCTGTACCCGGGCAGCTAACAGATTTCTAAAGCTTTGCCCGCTTCCGTGGTTTTCCACTGAAGCGCTGCGAATATAAGATTATATGAACTATTTCTTAGAACACAAAGTCACATAGTCGTTGAATTCAAAACGCACGTATGGAATTCATTTCTGACGCGCTCTCGAGCAGTATTAATACGAACGGGGGAATTTGAATAGCGTCCCGTTTTAAAGTATGATAAAATTATAAGTCATGTTACAATATCTTTTTTATGGGAGTTCACGGCACAAACGAACTTCGGAGAACCGCGACTGTTTTGCAGGTTCAAACCCCGGCTAGATAAAATTAAGTTGTGTTGAATTTACTTTGGTTATTTCGCATTGACTATTTTAAGCCTTTGCAAAACAGAATTTCTATGGATTATTACAAACATTCCTTAAAAAGTGGAGGTTTTATACACTTAAAAAAATATATATTTACATTTTTGAAGATAATTTCTAATCAGTCAACAGGCTGAACATGTAATTATGTGAAATTCCCTCGATAGAAAAAAATCCCAAAGTATGCTCCGAAAATTAAAAAAAAACGGGCTTGTTCTGTTATTTAACATGCTATGGGTTTGAAAAAAATTGATAGTGTTTCTTTAAATGCTACTTAACACATTCAACTTAAGATTTTTGATCTATCTTAAATATGTCGTGTTTTATTAATATTTATAGAAATGTCACTTACGTCAATTTATTCTAAACACTCTTTACATTGGCGCGGCCTGATCATATCTGCCTTTCAACATCGGTCAGTCGGGATTAGGAGCCCTTGCTATACAGACCTGTCGCTGGTTTGGCACCGAAAATTACGTAATTTCTGAGAATTTGTTTAACGTGTTAGAAAAAAAATATATATATATAAAGTAAATAATATTATTTTTCAAATATGGGAAATAAACAAAAAAATTCTCGTATTTCTAAGAAAATTTTACTTATGCGAAATTATAGACGGATTTTTTGTATTATTTATTTATCTAGTAAAAATTATGTTATAACTTATTTATTATATTTGTATTTCAGAAATCGTGTTTTGGCAGATAATATACCTAATGCATTCGAAAATGGAATTCCCCAGTAAGATTTTTTTTACGCACGATTTTATTATTTATTATGTGATTTTTAAGTTTCCATCAGCATAATATTTTGTTAAGCTTATGTTATCATTCTCACAAAATGCCCTAAATTGGATTGGCCTATTTCTACAAGATCTTGTGTCTCTTGTATTTTGCTCAAAGTGTTGTTTTAAATATGTTTTCAATTGATTTTTTTTTATTTAAAACCCTGATGATATCACACTGTTGACGAAACTAATTGGAAAATCAACATTTTTATTTAAAAAACGTGAATTAAACTAAGTTTTGTAACCCTTCCCTTGTAGTGTTAGAAAATTCCTCGAGCTCCGATGATGTACACTCAGTGTACACGGTACATATTTAGAGTTTATAATTTGAAGCAGTACGTCCATTTCTGCCTGGTAGACCGTCGGCTACTGAGGACGACCGCGCACCGTAGCACGGTGAGTGAAACCCCGTACCCCTCTCACTCACTAACGCATCTCTCAGTATCAACGCACGCAGATATACGCATATGTTAATTAATTTTTTCCCGATTTTTTGACAAAACGTTTTTTTGTGTTGCGTTCGATAAATACGTTATAATTATTTTTTTTTCTATCTGAATTTCAGAAGGAGATTTATGGTGAAAAAACGGTTATGCGATTTTATTTATTTTTCTTTTATTCCATTTTTTCTGGTTGTCGTTCAACCCTTTTTTAGATTTTCTTTGAATTTTTTATAATCTTTGTTTATGTTTTCGTAAAAGATTAATTTTTTCATTAAAATAATTAAATAATAATCATGTAATATATGTACTTTTCTTTTAATTTTAAATGTAGTCCGTTACTAAGCACCCGTTGACAAACTGATTGTCTGCCGGTTTAACGGGACTTTATCAGAATAATTTATGTAAAATTTTGAAAAAATAAAGGCATGTATAAAAAAAACTTCTACGAATTTTTTTGTAAAGACTTCCTATTTCATTTTATTTCACTGGCTAATGCAATTGAGCGCTGTGCGATACGATGTAGGATAGTTTGGACGCGGGACCTCTTAAAATATTTACATTCAGAGAAGGAAAACCTCCAGTCAGTCGAGCTTCATTGGAATCCAAGATAGAGCGAAGCTCGGATGTGAGAAAGAGAGTTCACACCTTTAATTTGAGAGCCGACAAGAAAACAAGCAAGACGGAAAAGACATTCGTATTTTTGGGGAATTCTGTTGGGTTATGGGAACTGGGAGAGAAAAGGTAGGTTAGGAGAAGAAAATAAGTATCTGCAGTCAAATGTTTTGACGAATTTTCACTTTTTTTTAATATACTTTCATAGTTAAAATAATATTCAAAGTTAGAATTTTTCAAAGCTCGCCAAAACGATCGAAATAGTTTTTTATCGTTCAACAGCAAGGCCACTCCCACACTGGTCGGTATAAAATCAACAACTCCATAAATAATTAATTAACAAGAATTAAAAAAAAGAACATCCAACTTTGAAATAATTTGTATACAGCACTGTTGTATGCGAGTGCAAGCAGCACGATATAGCGCAAAATTGCCAGCATCAGCAGGCCGATCGACCCGTGAGGGAGCGGTCTAAGTTCTGCCACAGCCCGCCGACCAATCACAGGGCGTTTGAGCCTCATGATTTTAATCGTTTTTACATGTACTTTAAGTTTTCATAGGAAGCGGTAACTTTGTGATGTGACATTGTGTATAAAAGTGATGTAAACAAAGTTATCGTTTTATACTACTTTATGAAACTATCACTTCGTGGTTTTTCATTGTAATTAACATTGTTTAATTTAATCATTGTTTAATTTTAAAATAACATTTTGCCTATTCAGAATCAGCGTTTGTTTTTCTATTCTATATGAATATATATTTTATATTTATATTATAACAAGGTGATGTGCACCCGGCATCGCTCGGTTTTTTTTTTTGGAAAGTTATGAAGTTGTGAATTCTTGCTCGTGGTTCGGGTGCCACAATTGATTTGAAAGCGAAAGTCATGCCTTGTGACGACGATTGCTACCTCTAAACAAAGAAAGAAAGAAAAATATGAAGCATTCATTCGAAAATTTTATTTCAACCCAAACAATATTTTTTCAAAATATGTCTAAATAATAAAATTCGTAAGTAGGTACCTGCTTGTATTTTCCATTTTGAACATATTCTACAGAAACAAACCTTCTTCTTATGAATATGTAATCTGTGGCTAATTCGAGTGATATATCTATGGGCTAACCTCAATACAACATGGCGGCGTAAATGTTTTTCATACTGAATTTAAAACGTTATAGCAAACAGTTTTACATATTGGATTTCATTCAAACTACTCTCAGAACCTTCCCGGTACTAATAAGAACAAACTGTGCTATTTTAAACGAAGCAGATAAACAGACAAATATTTTTTTATATATATAGAGATTTTGGCAAGCCATAAATTAAATGCTTTTTACGAATGTGGATAATATTTTTCACTGCAGTTCGTTATTGAAAGCTTAGAAATTGTTTAACTGTTCAGATCTCGTCAATAAACACGAATAAAGCCATTTGAAGCAAACCTTTATTATTATTATAACTGGTTAGACTCGAACTGAAATATTTATTCTGGTGTATTGCCAACCTTGCTAACATTGAGAATATTGCTATCCTTGCCAAAGAAAGCGTCCAATATCTTTATTATTATTTGTAATCTAGATGTTTTGGACCATAGGAAGCGAATGAACGAAAAAAGGAGTGTGGGAGAATTAACGACGAGAGAGTGAATGGTAGAAGGAGTCAGACGGTCTCCGTGGCTGAGTGGTTACGATCCTTCGCTATGCATTCGAAGGTCGCGGGTAATAATCGTGCGCGGGAAAATTTTATTAGATTAAATTGTGTTATTCTGTAATTTGTTTATTAAAAATAATATGTAATATATTTGCGGCACGTTCCAGAGTGGTAGATACTGTCATTATCGCCATGGTGAAAGACCACCATTCGGAATCGAAACATTGCTTGAAATGACTTTAGCCGTATTTGGTGACTAGATCTAAATAGCCAGGTAATTCCCCACCTTCCTCCTTCCCCATATCCTTTCCCTCCTCAATACGTTCAGCCTCAAAATATACCCCAAATTCGGGATGCCATAGTCCCATTGGCTCCAGACAGTTGGGAGCAGCTGGGACTCTTGTGCGGTATGTTAAGAGTCAAAATAACAGAAGAGTATGTATGAGACGATGTATAAATGTGAATGAAGCAAAAAGCTTGTGCCGAGAAAGATGGCGGTCTATACTTGTGGTGGGAAATCAAACTTGTATGTTCGTTGGTTGGGCATGATCATTATCACTGTCGCAATGCTACAAGTTACGGAGCTGAGGTATGAAGAAGAACGCAACAACCATCTTTATTTAATATACTTCCAGAAATCATGCAACGTACACAACAAGGAACCACAAACACAACATTTGGACAAAAGAACTTCTTATACTATGGTACTAAACTCTACAACAAAATCCCACTCTCCTTCAAAAATCACACAACCATAATAAATTTATAACGAAATAAAACACTGGATACGTTACATAGGGAGATCTGAAATCGAAAATACATTAACACCAAATACAGACTAATACCGAATCCTCTCAACTGCACTTAAAACACCTCACCTTATAATTATTTTATTATTTGCGACAAGGACATCAATTTAACATAATGTAATTTCATATTTTGCAAATTAAGTCCTCAGCACGGGAAACCTCAGTGAGGATATCATTATTTATTTTTATTTTGTTAAAAAAAATAATATAATATCACATTACTGTTATTACTATTAAATTATGCTGTCCCTTTCATACTTTTGGTCGAACGTTTACCACAGTTAGTTAGTTTAGATGATATTTCATTGTTTTAAAGAAAAATCCCATTTTTTTGATAATTTAATTTAAGAGGAACGGCTACGCGGCCTGTTTCATACAAATTTACTTTTCGATTTGAGGCCAAAATACTCATCTAAAGCTAGTGATCTTTTCATCAAAAAGGATACTAAATATTTAGTATGGATTAGAAGTAATATATTTAATTTTGTTTTGCATTATGACATATACGCTATTAAAGGAAATTTATTTTTCGCGATTTTAGTCGCACCTTTAACCATTATTTGGGGACTAACGATGATGTAAAAAAAAAGTTTTACCCCGTATACTTTGTAAATAAATTGAAATATACATATACATATATGTATATATATATTTTTAAATATTAAAATAAGCGTTATGGTGGACAAATTTCCCGTACATAATTTAAAACCCGAAAAAACTTTCTTTTTTCTAGTTTTGTTTTCATATTTTACAAATACTTTTCTGAGTTGCCTCTATAATTGTGATTTTTTTTCATGGCCTACTTCATAATTTAAAACAAAAAATAATTAAATTCTTTTCATACGTACTAGATGTTTACTAAACCTTTAATTAAACAAGATATGTCATTCGGTTTGGATAGGAATTTTGGCCTCAAATTCAAAATTAAGTTACGTGTGAAACAGGCAGCGCAGCCGTTCCTCTTAAGCGATCTCCATAGATAGGTATAATGTATGTCCTTGTAACAGAAAGTTCCTACAGTAGTAGCTTGAATAAGTAATTCAGAATGGGTATGCGGAAAGAAGAACGACTTCTTTAATAATGAATTAAATCTTTAATTCTGAGCAACTTACATAATGGAGACCAGTGCGCAGTTTTTTCGTGAGACTATGGATACATGAATTCCCAGGCAACCCTTATTCACAGCTGAATACCACTTTAGTAAATTTAATACAAACAATTCAACCTGAAATTTTCAGTTGGTGCATAAGTAAAGGTCTATTCATATCTACCGGCACCGAAGTGTCAGATACGTAACGTGGGAGACACGGCACAGGCGCGAGTATTCGCATTACACTGTGCAGTACAGCAAATAATCGAGTATGGCTGTTGTCAACTGAGCGTTAACGTCAAGCACAACATGTTTAGGGATTTTATGATGCTATTCCTATATTTATTATCATTTTATAACCCATATTCCCCGACCAATGCAATCATTTCTTCTTTGTTTTAGCAATATTTGCGTCTATGCTAATATGGCGGTGCTACTGTGTATGTTTATACTAAAAGCGCAAACGCAGACGTTAGCTTTTTTTTCAATTTGGGCATAACGCCTTTTTTTCCTACAAACCTTTACTTTCACTCATGTTTCATAACCTCCTTCGCCATTTATAGATCTAGATATGTGAAGTTATTCACCGTTTTTAAGTCTGTGGAAGCATTTGTTGTTACAAAGGTGTTTATCCTGTCGATTACCTTCAGTTTTGTTTTGGCTTTATTTATCAGTAGACCTAGATTACGGCTTTCTTCTTATATTTTGCCAAGGAGGTGTTTCATTTATTCTTCAGAATAGGCGATGCGGGTGCCGTTATCTGCATATATGAGATAAGATATTTGTAGGCCACCAATGTTAATTACACCTTTCCAACCATCAAGATCCTTACGCATTATGTATTCTCCGTATATATAAAACAAAATCTTTAATGAAAACGTCCTAAGAGGGACGGCTGCGCGGCCTGTTTCAAACAAAACTGAATTTTGTATTTGAGGCCTAAATACTCACCTAAAACTAACGATTAGATATTTACTAAACCTATAATTAAAACAAATGTATCATTCAGTTTGGATACGTATTTTTCATATCCAAAATTAAGTTATGTATGTATCAGGCAGCTCAACCGTTTCTCTTAATTTATCAATTTTTCAAAATATTACCATATCGCTGGCTGAAGAAAATGTGGTTTAAATCACACGACAAACGAAAATCAGGTAAAATAAATCTTTGTTATTTTTAAAAGTAAAACAGTAATTGTCCAAGTAAACTTAATTTTCAACTTTTGACTAGTCATTCCCGTCTAGAAATCTAATCAAAATGTTTATTCAATCTTAAAAAAAATGTTTTTTTTTTATTTTCTGCAACACAAATTCTCAAATTAAATTTATTTTCTGATTGATGTTCAAAAAACATTTAATAAATTATTGCAACTGGAAGTTATTATGAAATTTTCTCACAAATTAAATTTTTTTAAACAGTTTTAAAAAAAAAAATCACAAAATTAGAACGAAAAATTAACACACTTTTATCTCGCCAAAACCGCAATACTTTACCGATTGGCAAATTTAAAATCCCTTCGAAATTCGGTTATTAATTTCGGTAAACATTATTTTATTCAGAAGCAATTTAAAAATTTCCGCGAGCCATAGAGAATGCTTCCAATACCTCGCTTGGATAGCGGCCCAATCATAAGGCATTTTCGATTGAGCCTTTGTTGTTTTTTTATGGTTTGGGTAAATTACATTTCCGTAATAAGTTTAATATACTCTTACACGTATTTTTTTTATCCTGTGGTTATAACTAATAATAATAATAATAATATTTATTTATTTATTTATTTATTTGAAACACACATTATTTAACATCATCATTTAAGAAAGCTTTGACTACCTGACTAGGAACAAATCCCGTTGTAGGACAGTCAAATTAACAAGTTTAGTTCATATTAAGTGCCATTATACAAAAATGTAAGGGAAAACGCTAGTATTTATTGTAATATACTAGGCAAAAGTTTAATAATTAAGTATAAAAAGATTATGTAAATGTTTTTGATAGGTACTGGTTGGTGCTATGTGGAAAAATACGTTTAAAACTGAGTGCCAGAAAATAATATTATTGAGTAATATTGATAAGATTGAGTTACGTATCACTGAGCTTTATATGAGCCGACAACGAAACTCGGGGATAAGTATTTAAAATAATATTTGAAGATTAATTCAATTTAAATCACTATTAACGCTTTTTCTGATTTCTAAAATATCAAGTTTGTCTAATTATAAACCGGTTGTGTTTGTATGTAAAATTTTTTAACTTTTATTTATATCAAAAGAATGATTGGTTTCTAAAATATGATTGACAAATTCAGAATAATTGTAATTATTTAAACGCGGTAGGCGTTTTTTAACTCTAATACTGAAATTTTTACAAGTCTTTCTTATGTAAAAATAGTTTCAATCATTACAAATTATTTTATATACCCCCGATTTACAAAAAAGCACAAACAGGTAATACATTAATTGATTTGTACATGATATCAATGTCTCGCCTTTGCTTAAAAACTGTTTTACTTACTAGCAATTTTACCATGGCGTTTTGAATCAGCTGTAAATGTTTTATGTTGGTCTTACAGGAGTGTCCCCAAGAAGTTATACCATACCTTATAGTCGATTCTGCTAGAGACAAATAAATAAGTTTCGTAGTTTTTATGGGCAAGTAAATGGTAATAATGTTACAGGATATTATGTAAATAATATTGTATTTAAAACAGAATTAATATCAATAATGTTTTAACATATAAAATCTTATGTTATGGTATTGTCATAAAAGTGTTTATATTCTTACGATTTTTTCTTTAACCGTTGATTATTTTTTTACGTATCTCCTCGATCACTATATTTCCTGTGTTCAAATAATAAATACACAGCTTTTAATACAAAGGAAGTTTACCAAAATGTAAGGCAATTAAGTTTTTTGTGCTAACATTGTTTATATACAGATGTTTTATTTATGAAGCTAATAAGAGAAGAAAAGAAAACAAAGGAAGAGGGAAGGGGAGGAGGAAAATAGGATCGGGACAGGAGATGCTCTAGATTCAATTTATACTCATACATCGAATTGTGATCGTACACATTACTTCGGTTGGATATTTGTGAGGGTTCCATGACAGTTTATCCCCCGACAGTTGCCCCCCCTCCCGACAGTTGGCCCCCTGACAATTAATCCCTCCGATAGTTGACATGTATATCGATTTATGTTATACGGCCGGATATCATCTATGCATAGTTAGTTTACAAATGAGGACGTACAACAAGAATAATCATTTGGGTCCTTAAGAGATCGAATGTCCGAAAGATCAACTGTCGGGGGGATCAACCGTTGGGGGGCCAGCTGTCGGGGGGGTCACCTTGTGAAGAAAGTGAATGGTGTTAAATTGTGCGTTATATTGCGCACAAATACGGGGAATTGGAGAATTTATCCCAAGGTTGGTCCTGCATGCGGGCAAATGAGAAAAATCCGTTTGTCGATTGGTCTTAACGGTATGTAAATTTTTATCAACATATTAATTCTTACATTAAAACATCATCATACTCGTATTTATTTTATTTATTTATTTTAGAAACAAACAGTATACGTATAAAATGAGTGGTGTACAATTCACAAGGTTTTAGAAAATTATTACAAAGATCGGTACTAATGGCATGTCTCTATGGAATATTTATTCAGTGGTTATACATTTTACCGCTGGGGTAAAGATAAAATTGTTTATGAAGATTTTTCTTGATGAGGGAAGCTTTGCTTCTGAAACATGTAGATATTTATATATTAAAAAACAGTGGTGTAAACAAAGTACTTCTTATTAATAGTGATGCCACAAAATAATTACACATCCATCGAAGAAATTCTTATTACTCAATTTAAAAAAAAAAGGTTTATTTATAAGAAATAGTTCTGCTACACAATTATTACTACGCGTGACAGCTGTTTTGTGTGCCTAAGACATTACCAAGATGTAGATAAGTCACTTACATATGATAGTTTTAGATTATTTCTATGTAGGTACTTACGATGGAACTCATGAAGTGTTTTCATTTTTTTGCCAATGAATTTATTAATTTCTGACTAAATTGTCGGTTATCTCTTCTTAGGGGTTGTAATCAAATATTGTTTAAATTTAGCTAAAGGTCATTAAAGTGGTTTTATTTTATTTATATATATTATACAGTACTAGCGTTAAATGTGTTAAAACAAAACCTACCCATCATTTGGTCTCTTTCGAATATTATGAAGGTATCTGCAATAAACATTAATTTATACCTACTCGTATATATTATACAGTACCATTTTACATAACATGTTTTTTAATGTACAATAAAGGTGCTTTGTATGGTGTTTTATAATGTGGAGTGTAAGGTAGGTTTGAAGAGGTGATACTGTGAATGGAGTGTTATATGTGTGGTGAGAACCTGTGCTGAGATGTTCACGTGAATGTGTTAAATGTGGTACAAGTATTTATGTGTATTGATTAGTTTTATTTTAATGCTTTAGTTTTGCTAAATAAATGTAAATTAGGTATAGAATTTGAAGAAAAATATATTTTAATATTTTGGTTACAGTAAGCAAATCCTTTTAAAAACAATAAACAAGTAATAGGTTAGCTATTGGTGAAATAAATTATTTTAAATTAGAAATGCAGAGTTTTTTTCCCATGAAAAAACCCTGTTTTTAAAATAGAATAATAATAGTTATTACAGAATTTAAAAGCTTTAAATAAAAAACGAAGTTCTACAAATTTAACTTAAACACGATAAATACACATAAAGTATCTTCATAACGATAATAAGAAAAATCTGAAAATTATTTCATAAAATGTGTAATTTCAACAAGGTCGTTATAAATATAGAATAAGAGTTTGCAGTCTTAATGTAAAAAGTCGTTAGCGATGTAATTAACAGAGTACTGGAAGAGATTCATTAGAAGCTGTTCTCTACTCTGTACCCAGTGGCGTGTACACAGATTTAACCGGGGTAGACAGTAGGAAAAACAGCGAATAGATAGATATTTAAAAAAAATCTTACCACAGGCCTGTTGGGTTTTCACTAAGAATGACTAAACTGCTGGGTGTAACCGATGTTTGTTGGGATTACCTGCTAAAATCAAATATCCAAATAACCGATACATTTACGTATTACGACTTTTGGAGACAAGATTATATATATATTTTTAATTCTTTTTGCGTGTTTCTAGTGTAGCGGGATCGAAAATTACACTTGGATATAATGGATTACAAATAAATAAAAAATTGCGGGTCTCCGACTTCTTTCCATCGCGGTGACCAAATATTCAATGGTCAATACACACATTTTCTATAATAACACATAATTTACAACAATTTCAGTAAAAATACTGTCAACTTCGGGTAGGCAGGATTGGGAAGGCAAGTACTCTAAAACAATACTACTTTACATTCATAAATACAAAAAACAAGAAATAATATCAATCACACATATTATAAACATTAGATCTCAAAAATACATACAACAAGCAACCACAAACACAACATTTGGACAAAAAAGCTTCATATGCTATAATAATAATAATTTATTTATTGTAGTTAAATTTAACTACAACTAAAAGACATATATAATATAATAATGTAAGTGAACAGTGGTTTATAAAGTAAAATAGAAAATAATATAATAACAGTAATAGTTGAAGTTTCACTTAACCCGCCTCACTAGGCTAGCCTGTATTTTATTTTATTTTACTATGGTACTAAACTCAACAACAAAATCGCATTGTCCTTTAAACATCACAACAACGATAATAAATTTAAAAATCAAATAAAAAGCTGGATACGTTACACAGGGAGATCTGAAATAGAAAATATATAAACACCAAATACAGACTAACACCGAAACCACTCAACTGTACTTAAAACACCTCACATAACAATTGTTATTTTTTTCACCAACCACATCAATTTAAAATATTTTAAATTGTCCAGCCTGATGAATTATTAAGTACTGACTAATGGTTTTGTAATATCTTAGTTTCGACTGTTTCACATAGATGACACTGTCGGCAAGACAGTACAGCAGTGACATCTGAGAACCTCTCAAGGACAGACAGACTGATTATTAGCATTGAATTAGAAGGAGCTTAGCTTCCTGGCTCTCTACATCCATTATAGTGAGATTCTGTATATGCTGTTATTTATTGTTAAATAATCAAGTGTTTGTTGTAATCTGAGTTTTATTCTCGAAGAGATAAATACACACCAGGTTGACAGGCTTAATTGAAATTTAGGTGAACTCGTAAATCTATTTTTGAATTAGATGGCTTCAACAGTAAAATTTACCCGCTGTAATGGATTGCTGCTATGGATACATATACCCTTAGGTAATAAAAATATATCTCTATATATAAAAATGAATTTTGTCTATCTATCTGTCCTCGATTTTCTCGAAAATTACTCGAACGATTTCGCTGAAAATAGCACAGTTTGTTCTTATTAGTGGAAGGTTTAGAGAGTAGTTTGAATGAAATCCAACATGTAAAACTATTGCTATCACGTTTTAATATTAGTATGAAAAATATTGAACCCGCCATATTGTATTGAGGTTAACCCACTCTGGATAGCCACAGATTACCTATTCAAAAGAAGGTTTGTTTGGGTAGAATATTTTCAAAATGGAAAACACCTAATGTTCTTAAGTAGGTAGGTACCTACTTAAATGTTTTTTTACATATTTTAAAACCATTTAAGTATTTTTATTTTTTAAATTATTTTCCTACTTTCATCACTTACTGTTAATTTTTGTTTATGTTTCTAATTTGTATATTCTTACATAATTAATTTTCTGTGTTCATTATTTGTTATTAGTTTTAAATATACTTAGGTATCCTGAAACATGTTGATATTTGAAATAGTTTATGTATTTTTTACTAATTTTATTAAATACATTTTTTTTAAAATATTTTATTAACTCATTTGATTTACATGTCGAGTTTACAGCGTGACGTTTATACAATTCCCTGATTCTGCATTCTGACAGCTCGCGATAACCGTCACACTACTGGGTGTACAACACACGAAAACTTTTCCTACATTTTTCCGTTCCTTCGAATCGACCATATTCCCCTTCTCGGGCCCAGCACATGACTCTGCTATATTTATGCCTTGTGACAGCGCAGGTGACACTTCTACTTACATAGTACATATTATTTATGTCACAGGGAGACCCAGGTGACTTTCAATTGTTTATTAGAGATTAAGGTGGAAGCTACCTGTCATGGCCGCCGTGCGCCGGAAAAAATGGACGTGTGAATGTATAAAAAAACACAAAGCGCGTGACGTACAATGGCTGTCAAACATACAGACAAAGAAAGAGTAAAGAAATAACCTACATAAATTTACGTTTACAGCTTCTTCTTTGGACCGCCCTAAAAAAGTTTCACTTTTTTCTTGTAGTCATCAAATGAGGCGTGGAGGAATGGATAGAGGAGGGTCGGGTTGTGAAAGTGCTACTAGCCGACGAAAAAGGTTGCGAACCAATGTAATTTTGTTATTATTGAATGAATGATACTGAAATATAAAAGTAATCTTTTTATACAACTTTTTTGTACATAATTTTATAAAAGCGGAAAATAAACCATAACTATATTTGTCCGGCCCAGTAAGTCCTCGATCTGGCCAAGGTTGTAAGTCTTGGACTTTATGGATGGATTGAATAATATCTCGAAAATCTCTACGCAGAGATGGGTGACTCGGCCATCGTTGTAATATATATTTTTTGGTTTTATTTTTTTTTTAATTTCGTGAGAAAAGAATAAAGAATTAGGCATTTGATGTTATTTATAACTTTGACATTTGAAAAGTATATGAATTTCATTATTTATGATAAATTTTATATTATTTGTTTGCGTTCATGCTGAGTAATTTCTATTATAAAGCTGTAATCACATACTGAATTGAACTTGAAAGGGTTAAACAAAGAGTGACATTACAATTTAAAATTAATAATACTCAAAATGTTACGATGTTAATATGATACTGAACGCAATTGTCCAAATACTGTATTAAATATTCGAACAGTCATTTATTTATTCCATTTACATCAAACGAAACTTTATGAAATAAAAGAAAATTGACATTTACAAAAATAGACATAATGTTAACATTGCGACGATTAATGTGCATCAGAGATTCCAAAAGTGGGCGATATCGCCCGTTAAGGGGCATTGGAAACCTCAAAGGTAAATGGGAGGTGGTGGAGGGATACAAGGGTGCAAATTTATGAATTCAATTTGGACGTAGGTACATCGTTGAAAGAATCATGCAACAAAACAAACTGTTCAGTTATTTTATTAATTACAGGTGGATAAATAGATTTTTAGTCAATTTCTTTACGGTGTTATAATACCTAACCAGGGGCGCTATTCCCGTTCTTTTTAAGGAAGATTCCTTAACTATTTCCTTAGGGTTAAAGCCTTCTTACTTAACTGCGGTTCCGGTTCTGTCGAATGACAGCTGTCAGTTGAATTCAGCGAGCGACATTCATCAAAAATGTCAATATTTGGGACGTTTTAACAAGAGAAAAACCCAATATTAAGTATGTTACCAATTACGTTATTATTTACTTTAAACATAATCAGCTAGTAAACATTATTAAACATTATATAGATGTCGACATTTTTGACAATTCACGTCAAGTCGGCACAAATTCAAATTTCACTTTTCAGACAAAAAAGGTCATAACTATCTAATGAGGTAGGTACCTTTTTATAAGATGCGATTCTTCGTTAGAAGGCTTATTTATAATATTTAAAAATAAAATAAAAATGTATTAAAATGAATTATAATATAATATAATTGTTTTTAAAAGTTTTAGTTCAAAATCTTATGTCACTTGAAGATATTTCATCAATTTGTGTTTTCAAATAATCTCTTGAAAATCTATTTAGGATCTTTTTACTATGTCTCACAGGAAATCCCAAGTTAATCAAGAAGTCTTTAACCCTAAGGAAAAACGTAAGGAAGCTTCCTTAAAAAGAACGGGAATAGCGCCCCAGTCTTCTTGGTCAGGTAAACAATAATTTACTACATAATATACTCGTAATATGTATAAAATGGATATATCAATTATCAAGGGCAAAAAGCTATCATAATGGCAAGCAGGGTGATGAAAAGATCGTGTCGTGTATAGAGTCGACCAGGGGCGGTGAGACAGATAAGGGTGGGAACCTCTGATCTAATTCGTTGCAAACATTTGAGTAGGCATTACCTTTTTAATTGATTTTCATGCAGATTTTTAATAGCCTCAGGTTTTTTTTTGCCAAAAAATGACTCAATAATAATCATTTGTGTACCTACCCTAGAAAATGGAACAAACTGCATTAAAATAAACAGGCAAATTATCTAAAACAAACTAAATCAGCATGAAACTATCATAAGTTTCTGCAGTTCCCACCATGAATCATAACCAAGTGTAATATCTAGTTAAAACAACCCAAAAAGAGACCGAGGAAGATTTGAACTAACTACAAAATGGAATATTTTTCACATAGGAAAGACTTGTAGAAGTTTCAGTATTAGAGTTAAGGAACACCTAAGATGTTTAAATAATAACTATTTTGAATTTGCCAATCATATTTTAGAAACTAATCATTCGTTTTATATAAATAAAGGTTTAATTTTTTTATATACAAATGCAACCGGTCTACAATTAGACAAATTTGATATTTTAGATATCAGAAAAAGCGTTAATAGTGAATTAATTATAATTAATAATCAAATATTTTTTTTAAATTGCTATCTCTTGAATTTATTTCCAATTTTTTGTTCGATAATTTGTAATAATTTTTGATTAATGACTTACCCACTTTAATCCTTTTTTGTTTGTGTTTATAATTTGTTTATTTTAAATTATTGTGTTCTATTTTTATTATTTTGTAGTCTTCTTTATATTCCTGACGAAGAAAGCATCGCTTTCGAAACATGTTGATATGTATCAAAAACACATACAACGAGGAACCACAAACACAACCTTTGGACAAAAAACTTCATATACTATGGTACTAAACTCTACAACAAAATCCCACTCTCCTTCAAAAATCACAACTGCCATAAAAAAATATTACAAAAATAAATAAAACACTGGATATGTTATATAGGGAGATCTGAAATAGAAAATATATTAACACAAAATACACACTAACACCGAAACCTCTCAACTGCACTTCAAACACCTCACCTTATAATTTTTTTTTTTTCATCAAGCATATCATTTTAAAATTATGTAGTTTCATATTTTGTAAATGAAATACTGAGCACGGGAAATTCCAGTGAGGATATCGTTATTTGTTGTTTTGTCGCAAAAAAAGATTATAAAACATTATTATTATTGATTTATTATATTTAAAAAAAAACTCTAAGAATATTTTATGTTACCCTGGCAGAATTTCTTGTAAGATATGGATTAACAATATGGGGAAAAACAACTAAAACAAAATTAATACCAACAACAAATCCAAGTGGTTCAAATCGCTATTCTAAAACAATTAGATGTCCATGGTATTTACAGACAGAGCCGTGATACCCTATTGCAGCATAAAAATAAATTGGACCATATGTTTAATCCTAGATTCACTAATATCGATCCATTAATAGATTCTAAATATTTAAATAAGTACGGACACAGAACGTTGGAATACAACATACCTAAGATAATTAACTTAAAATTATTATTATTTATTTTAATAATTGTTTTATGGTATACAAGGCACTGAACGGGCTGGCACCATCATACTTGACTGATCTCTGCGTGAGTGACAATCTTACTCAGAGGCAACTCGTATTCAGGTCGGTCAAGTCTGATGCGTCGAAGTGACTGGTTGTACCCTCTCGTAATAATGCTGCTAAATTTGGGGACAGAGCTTTCAATGTACTGGGCCCATATTCTTGGAATGACCTTCCAGTTTGTTTGAGGTCAGAAAGAAATTTCGAAACCTTTAAGAAAAGTCTAAAAACGTATTTATTTAAAAGGGGATACAAACTTTAACATGACGTAAAGCCCCCTTGGGCTGATTTAAGTTAGTAACGGCGCTCTGAAAAATTGACCATTTAATATATATTTTTATTTATTTAATGCCAAATAATGTCAAAAAAATGTAACGCTATTAATAAGGTTACATACTCGTATTTGTTGAAAAAATAGCTATGTGAGAGGTAAGGATTGATAATATGAATGCAACTTTATGCCAAAAACATATTTAAATATTTATTTAAACACAGAAATCTATTCAAATAAATAATTGTCAACAATGTCTAAACTGCACGCGATACTAGATTTAAAGGGTAGAATCTCATACTTATCCCTTTCGCTAAAACAATTTTAGGTACTTTGCAGCAAAGCTTAATAATGTACCCCCACTGGCCATTAGACTAAATACAAATTAAAATAAATTTAAATTGGACACCAAGATTTGAATCATTAGCCAAAACAGATCAAAATTCAATGATTTTTTTAAAACATCCCTCTAAGTATGATGCAATGTTCAATTGACGCTTTAATCTTTTTATCATATCATTATACCTACCGTAAATTGTAGGCTTTGTAATTTTTGTGAACATTGTAAACTTTGTAAGCATTGTAAACTTTGTAACATTAAGATTGAATATAAATAAAAACAAAAGTTGAATGTGTGGATAGAAATGTATGAAATAGAAATGTTAAAAGCTTTGTAGATATTAAGATGGGAATTATAAAATATTAAATAAAACACAAGTAATTAATAATATACAGACACCTGTTGAGAAGCCATATTGTTTGGCTTAGTAGGACTTTATTATCTTTAAACAGTTTAAAAAAATATGTACAGTAATAATGTTTTTCTACTAAAATCAAAAGTGACCCACCTGAGCGGTGGAGAACTGTAGCAATTTTATTATATGTAGTTACTCAAAACATATTTTTCGCATTTTGAAGTAAATATATATAGCTACAAACCTACTCAAATCTTTATCAAAAAACCCACCGAATGCTATTTCAATTGAAACATTTACCAAAAATATTTGATTATACGACATGGACTAATAGCTTTTTTATATTTTGCTAACTCGTCTCCGTGAAAACAATCTCAACTTTGGAATCGTCCCTTACAAACCCGTTTCAAACGAAACAGTGAAGTTTTCAGTTTTTATCTAAATATTATTCAAAAATATTCAACGACCTCTTAAAAGGAAACTTTTGTAGTTACGTTAATATTATTTTGGTAATATTTCACGTAGGTATACTGTATTGCTACAATTACAACATTCATCGAATTTAAAACTCTCAATTCTGAATTTAGAATTAGTTTACGTGAATCCTTTTCATACCTAGAAGAGTATTTTTGAACTAGAACTTAAAACAGTTTATAAATACGTACATTTCCTAAGTGTGGAGACACACGTCGGTTTTGCCGCTCGGCTAGTCAACGAGGTGACACACGCACCGGCTCCGGCTGGTTTCCGCTTTCTGTACGAGTCGGTTGTGCGTTAATGCTCTCATACGAACATACGTTTTTTTATATATATATACGATGAAATGTTGGATATTTTATACCTATTTTTACTTATTTTTAATTATCTAAAATCACCACATACAAATGAATCGCTTAAATTTAAGCCACCGCCATAATGTTTTTGTTTCTAAATTTAAACAGAAATTTACTATAGGGTACTGAAGTGGACTACTTCTAGCTAGCGGAGGAAGTATGGAACATCTCTACCGATAAACTTCCAAGAAAAATATGATTAAAAATATGTATTCTTCACATAATTAACGAAAAAACTGCGTGCGTGAGAATACAGATCCTCCCGATGAGCAAATAGCTACACATAAATTAATGTATCCTTCAAAGGAAATCATATTAAATTGTCTCCGCATTGACAAATTAATTATTAAACTTTGAGCGGAATATTAGTTACTTTGTTATTAGATTGCTATATTTTTTAAAAATTATTTTTTTATTTCAAATAAGACATGTTGCACTCCCATCAGTTATCAATTCAACTATTTATGGGACTGTTCATTATTGCTACATAACATTAGGGCTTACAGAGTTTTCAAGGCAAATAAGTATATGAAAATATAAAAAGAAAAAAATATACCTAGCAACATAAAATAAATAAATGTAAAGGCTCAAAAATACAGATACAATAGAAATACATAGCAATGTTTTCGAGGATGGCTATCAGAACTGTGTTGGTACCTATTTACCTATAGGAAATGGTTTTCTAAATAAAATTTAAGAAAATAAGATTTCAGAACATCATTTCGAGATTTGTCTGTAGCGCACACTTGTCTCAATTCCTCACACAACTGGTTATAAAATAAGTACGACTCAATTGAACGACAGCTCATTTAAGAGCCGACTCCCAGTTCGTGAGCGTATAGGTGTAAGTATAAAACGTCCATATGTTAGACTGTCAGGCGCGGTCCACGTATTCTACAGTACCTATATGTGTGTAAATGTGGTAATTATTCTTATCTCTAAACACGAATGTATGAACTCTTGACAACAACTGTTTTAAGGTGCGTCATTGCGCCAAATATTATTTGTCCCATGGTCGTGGGCATAATTTAGCCTAACAGAAATTAGACACGTACACGATGATATGTTTTAAAAACAAAATAGAATAAAGGACCTATCTTAGATAGGCTTAAGAATACTATGAAACATCTGAGATGTATTTATATTTTTTAGAAAAATAAATAATATTTCTTAAGTGGTTCTAAGGTTTGTCAAAAAGATATTGCCGTGGTATAGTTTACCAGCATGCGCTCAGGGCTCATCAAAATGAGCCGGCTCAAATGAACGGTTCGTTCATGAAGGACTCATCGCTAGTGTGTCACCGCGCTAAAATATTCTTGGAATTCTAAAAGTGGTAGCAAGTAAAGCCAGTTTTTTTAACAGTACATACATTTTTTTACAAGTGTAATTTTATAATATTCCTACGTGATTTAACAATAAAAACGTTTTTTTAAACAATGATATAAAATGTATAAGGTAAACTTTTGAGTCGCAAAAGATTTGTGAAGCCATATCAATCAGTTTGGTCTGCAGTGACACGCAGTCCATAAAGGCTGAATAGCTGTGCTAATTCTAAGTGAAACGAACCATAAAAGATTTTAGAAACAAAATTTCTGATTAAATCGTTTTTCTTCTCCATATACTCGTAGTTAGTAAGTAACTTACATGTTCCCTTCTTCAGTTGGCCACAACACTCAGCAAAAGGTGACAATAAAATAAATATTTTCAAATCTGCAGTGCATAATGGCCGAACTTGAAAGATTATTGAAAGCCAGCGCCGGATCAGCTATACGTTCGCGGTGCGTACCAATCCAAAGGTGGGAGCCAAACCTGATGGTAACGATCAGAATGGTTTCGCGATTGCAAATTGTATGTAAAAAGGATTTTGCGAGCGACTATGGCATAGGATTGAGGAACAATATATGAAGGGAAATTGTAAAAAAGAGGACTCACCGATTTCACCATTCACTGTGGATAATTATATTATTTTTTCACTTATTTCACTGGATATTATTATATTTGTACGAAACTCGTGTTCTTGGCGGCGTTTTTAATTGTACTGTAGGCGGAAGGTCAAACAAGGGGAGAGGGGGCAAGGGAGATGCATATAATCGCACGCTTTATTTGGAAGCAGGTGACTGATTAACTCTCGTGAACACATAATCTACAAAAAACATAGGCGCAATCTCTGAAGGGGTTCCGAAATTATTTAGCTCCGTCTGGTGGTTTAGGAGTTCAAAAGTTTCAGGAGGACAAACCTTACAGTTATAAGGCTGCTTTACTTTAGTTTAGTGCGTAGCATTCTCCAGAGCGGATCTCAGGTATGGGGGCCAGAAGACGCCGTTTATGTACTAATGGTCGATAAAATAAAAATAACAAATTCTTGCGATTCCTCTACGTGGGAGAGTTCGGTTTTAAACCATGGCTATTTCCAACAGCATTTCTCTCGGGAATGCTGGGTATTTGCAGCCTAAATTCTAGGAGAGATATAGCATTAGTGCTTATGGCTCATAAACTATTGAACGGTGTATCAATACCTGACATCCTGCCTGAAATAGGTTTTATGTCCCTGATAATTTCACGCGAGGCCGCCAACACAGGCTTCTGTTACTTCCCAGGGGCAGAACTAACTCACCTATGGTGATGCCTCTGGGAAGACTTACTAGGTTAATTAACTGCCTCACGGAAAATTTGGATATTTTCCACATGACCTACAATAATGATTAAATAAAAGACCTTTTTAAACACTACTCCACTTTTTATTTATAACAGATATCTGAAGATAGCCGTCACAGGCTGAAACCGGTCACGGTCATATATAAAAAGTGTAAAAATGTCTTTTATTTAATCACTAGCTGATGTGTACCCGGCCTTGCTCGGGATTTTTCACTTGTCATTAGGGTGCCATAATTGATTTGACAGCGAAAGTAACTATCCCCAAATAAAGAAACATCAATTTGAATATTCTATTTCAAAACAAACGTTTATTTTTTCAAAATATACCTAAATCATAAAGTTCTTAAATAGGTACCTAATCCTGTTTTCCTTTTTGAAAATATTCTACCCAAAAAAACCTTGTTCTTTTGAATTTTGCAATCTGCGGCTAACCAGAATGGTATATCTATGGGCTCATATATATCTATACCTCAATACAACATGGCGGGTACAATGTTTATCATACTAATTTTAAGACGTTACAGAAACAGTATTAAGTGTTGGATTTCATTCAAACTACTTTCTAAACCTTCCCGACACTAATAATAACAAAGTGTGTTATTTTCGGCAAAACCGGTCAAGCAGTTATCGAGAAAATCGAGGACAAACAAACAAACAAACAAACAAACTTACATTGATTTTTATATATATAAAAGATTATAATGAAATTCCATCATGTATTAACAGTTTTAAAAATAGAAATATTGACTTACAATAATTTTAGGCACGAACTAGTTATTATGTAATAATATTATGTACCTACTTACAACAATTTTAAAAGTATTTTTTTATACCTATATGGTATGTTATATAATTATGCTAACTTTATTTTTGTAATTTTTTATCGCTTTTTCATTGTATTAGTATTTATAACATAATTAGATAAAGAATGGGAAGTAATATTTGTACAGCGCCCTTGAGGTGTGTGTACCTTCCCTAAAACTGCGCTATACAAATCATCAAATTATTACTATTATTATTATTATTTGCAAAATAAAAAAAATAAGAAAAATAGAAAGGGAAAAAAATACTTCTTTAATAAATTGTCAGGAATTTCTTACTGTTAGAATTCGTAACATATTATAATTCTTATCATTACTTAATTCATTTACATATTCTTTAAATATATATATGAATATTTGAATGTCCCCATTAAAGCATGTGTAAATAAAAAAAATAAACCGCCTATTTCTATTCTTGAATATATTTTATTAAACTAGATCGGTGGTTTCACGACATTTGTGTTATTTCCAGGCATCAGACCCATCTAGTATTTTTTATGAATAAAGTTTTCACAGAGTGAGAGAACCCTACATAAAGTTTCCACAGGTGAGGGATATATGGGGTGGGGGTAAATCAGGGAGAAAACATAATTTCGGACCCTCACAATGGAGCAGCATAAATATTATTCTTTTCAAAATAAATAAGTTTTTCTATATTTATGAGCAGGTACGTCGGTACTTCGGTATCAGTCGAGACTGAACTATTAATTTATTTTTTATATGAATACCGCACAAGAGTCCCAACTGCTCCAAACCGTCTGGAGCCAGCGAGACAATGACATCCCCAATTGGAGAATGTTGTGAGGCTGAAGGTATTGGGGAGGGGAAGGAGAAGGCGAAGAGGAAGGTGGGGAAATATCTGGCTATTCAGATCTGGTCACCAATCACGGCTTAAAGCCATTTCAAGCAACGTTTCAATTCAGAGTGGCGGTCTTTCACCAGGGCGATACTGAGAGTATCTTCCACTCTGAAATGTGCGCAAATATACTATATATTATTTTTAAGTGAATTAATTGTGAAACAGCAGAAATTAATTACATAAAATTTACTTGCGCACCCCGGGATTTGAACCCGCGACCTTCGGATTCGTAGTCGAGAGCCTTACCCCTCGACCATGGGGCCGTCGAATTAATAATGAAAAACAAAATTAATGAGAAGTATTTTGTTTACATCACTGTTTAATATATAAAAATCAACATGTTTGGGAAGCGATGTTAACAAACATTACAGTACTGTGTTTAGTATACTGTGTTTAGTATACTGTGTTTAGTATTCCGTGTTTATTATACTGTGTTTAGTATACTGTGTTTAGTATACTGTGTTTAGTATACTGTGTTTAGTATACTATGTTTACTATACTGTGTTTAGTATACTGTGTTTAGTATACTGTGTTTAGTATACTATGTTTACTATACTGTGTTTCGTATACTGTGTTTAGTATACTATGTTCAGTATACTGTGTTTAGTATTCCGTGTTTAGTATACTGTATATTCTGGTGGGGTGGGGCTTCGCTTCTGAAAGATGTTGCTATTTATATAGTAAACGGTGGTTTAAAAAAAAACCTTCTTATTTTTTATATTAGTAATGATACCCCAGAATAATTATACAACTATTGAAGACATGATAAAAACATTTATTTGTTAGTAACTTGTTTTTTTACGTATCTTAAAAATTTGAATGATTTCAGTTGTTTTTTGATTTAAAACATTTTTTTTTTATAAAATTACTAACTCAAGTACACATTTTATTATTTATCGTTTATGTTGTGCGGCTGACTGTGCAGTCAGCAACCATTTGCTGCATAACTTCTTGAAGCACTGCAGCGATGTCGACCTTCGAATAAAAAGTGGTATTTCATTCCAAAGTTTAGTTGAGGCATAGCTATAACTACCTTCAAATACAGAGGTTTAGAGTCTGCGGAGAACAGGCAAATGGTCTCTTTGGCGTATCTCGTATGAATGAGGGTCTCGGGAACACTGCAGTTTGTGAAACAGATAGGTAGGAACCTTCAAATGCATCTAATTGTACATTTGACACATTTCATGTAAGTTCCTTCTGTTCGACATGGTCAGTATCCAAGGTAAGACGAGATATACTCGCGTCTCGTATTAATGTGAATACCGCACAAGAGTCGCAACTTCCCAGAGTCAGTTGAATTATGGCATCGCTACTATGTGATATGCTGTGAGTCTGAAAGGAGTGGGACTGGGAAGGAAATTGGGAAGATTAAGGTGGGTACGTATCCTCACTATTTAGATCAGGTCACAAGGTCATCTCAAGCATCACGTCGGGACTAAACCTTGGTCTCTCACCGAGGCGATACTGAGAGCATCTACCACTTTTACCAATGGTTCATGGCCCATCTTCCTTGTTTTAATTATCTATGTATTCAACAACAACCTGCACATTTCGATCTTCGCAGTACCGCATCTTTCAAAATGTTTGGTGACCCTGCGTACATTCATGCCTTCCCACGCGGCTTACATTTTGGGGGCTGGAGATTAAAAAGGAGAGGAAGGATGATAAATAAGAGAGGGGGGGGCATAAATTAAGGGAGGGGGAGGAATTAAGTTAACCCCTGCGATGTGACGTCACCGCAGGAGAGTAAGACAGATATTGTTACCAGAATCTAATCAATTCCCGCCGAGCAGACGTGCCTGCCACAGTAATGGAACAAGTTTCATATCAGCGGTGTTCAGGGATGATTATATTGCCGAACCAGTCTATGCATCCGGCGGTCTATTCGACGGTCTCCGTGGTTGAGTGGTTACGATCCTTGGCTACGAATCCGGATTTCGCTGGTTCAAATCCCGGCGTGGGCAAGAAATTTTTATTTTTATTTTT
Source organism: Halesus radiatus (assembly GCA_022606495.2). Taxonomy (NCBI): domain Eukaryota; kingdom Metazoa; phylum Arthropoda; class Insecta; order Trichoptera; family Limnephilidae; genus Halesus; species Halesus radiatus. Next base: position 111,542 of record JAHDVE020012355.1, on the reverse strand, counting down.
TTCAAATGATCGGTATTGACATTGTGGCGTCATTAATAATAAATGAATTAAAAATTACTTTGTAATCACCACTCTATTAATATATGCATATCAAAATGTTTCGAAAGCGAAGCTTTCTTCATCAGGAATATATAGAATACTAAAAATAATAGACATATAGTATAGACAAATGACAAAAATAGGACACAATAATCTAAAAATATACAAATTATAAACATAGACAAAAATTGATGAATGTAGGTAGGTAATTAATCAGAAATGCTAATTAAAATATAACAAAATATTGAATAACAAATTTATATTAGAAATTAAAAAAATAAATTATTCTTACTATTAATATTAATATGAAAACAAAAAAATATTTTATTAAATTATATTATTTCACAATTTTTTCATTTCAAATAATATGTAGTATATTTGCGGCACATTCCGGAGTGGTAAATACAGTCAGTATTGCCCTGGTGACCAGATCAGAATAGCCAGGTACTCCCAAACTTGCCATTTGCCTTTTTTACTTCCCTCCAGCCTCAGAATGTACGAGTATACCGCAATTAATAAAAATAAAAATTTGTATTTGAAATGCATGTCACCTAACAAAAACCATAACAAAACTTTCACTGACTGGAAATAATTCCGTTTGAGAACAATAGTCAAGACAGTCAACTGGGGATGCAATCGTCCCACTGGCTCTTGACAGTTGGCACTCTTGAGTCTTGTGAGGTATTCGCATATGTATAGCGCTCTTGAAGTGAAATAACACAAAACTGCGGTATATAAATGCTTTGTTATTATTATCATTATTATGGAATACCCAAATGGAGGATGTTCAATTCATTTATAATTTTTATGCTATTTTAAAGACTGTTATGAGTAATACATAAAGAAGTACATGAATAAATAATATATAAATACAGAATTAGCTGAGTTGACATCGCGACTGGATCTCACCCAGGCGTCGTGAATTCAATTGACCAGCTGGCTATGTCCTCCATCACGACACAAGCAATATACAACTTCAGTTAAGAAAGTAAAATAATTACGTATTTCTTTTAATTTATTGAATTATAAAAAAATACATATATATATCTTTCGCTATTGTGATAGTAGTAGGAGATTTTCAAATACATTACTTATTTATTTATTCTTAAATTTAAAAACAAAACAAAAACATTAGCCACTCATCTCACTAGGACAGTCCTGTGTTGAGATGAGCGGCTTTACATAACATTAGCCACTCATCTCACTAGGACAGTCCTGTGTTGAGATGAGCGGCTTTACATAACATTAGCCACTCATCTCACTAGGACAGTCCTGTGTTGAGATGAGCGGCTTTACATAACATTAGCCACTCATCTCACTAGGACAGTCCTGTGTTGAGATGAGCGGCTTTACATAACATTAGCCACTCATCTCACTAGGACAGTCCTGTGTTGAGATGAGCGGCTTTACATAACATTAGCCACTTATCTCACTAGGACAGTCCTGTGTTGAGATGAGCGGCTTTACATTACATTAGCCACTCATCTCACTAGGACAGTCCTGTGTTGAGATGAGCGGCTTTACATTACATTAGCCACTCATCTCACTAGGACAGTCCTGTGTTGAGATGACCGGTTTTACATAAGATTAGCCACTCATCTCACTAGGACAGTCCTGTGTTGAGATGACCGGTTTACATAACATTAGCCACTCATCTCACTGGGACAGTCCTGTGTTGAGATGAGCGGCTTTACATAACATTACCCACTCATCTCACTGGGACAGTCCTGTGTTGAGATGAGCGGCTTTACATAACATTAGCCACTCATCTCACTGGGACAGTCCTGTGTTGAGATGAGCGGCTTTACATAACGTTAGCCACTCATCTCACTAGGACAGTCCTGTGTTGAGATGAGCGGCTTTACATAACATTACCCACTTATCTCACTAGGACAGTCCTGTGTTGAGATGAGCGGCTTTACATAAAATTAGCCACTCATCTCACTAGGACGGTCCTGTGTTGAGATGAGCGGCTTTACATAACATTAGCCACTCATCTCACTAGGACAGTCCTGTGTTGAGATGAGCGGCTTTACATAACATTAGCCATTCATCTCACTAGGACAGTCCTGTGTTGAGATGAGCGGCTTTACATAACATTACCCACTCATCTCACTAGGACAGTCCTCTGTTGAGATGAGCGGCTTTACATAACATTAGTCGCTCATCTCACTAGGACAGTCCTGTGTTGAGATGAGCGGCTTTACATAACATTAGCCGCTTACCTTACTAGGACAGTCCTGTGTTGAGATGAGCGGCTTTATTATTAGCCACTCATCTCACTAAGGACAGTCTGTGTTGAGATGAGCGGCTTTATTATTAGCCACTCATCTCCCTAGGACGATCCTGTGTTGAGATGAGCGGCTTTATTATTAGCCACTCATCTCACTAGGACAGTCCTGTGTTGAGATGACCGGTTTTACATAAGATTAGCCACTCATCTCACTAGGACAGTCCTCTGTTGAGATGACCGGTTTTACATAAGATTAGCCACTCATCTCACTAGGACAGTCCTGTGTTGAGATGACCGGTTTTACATAAGATTAGCCACTCATCTCACTAGGACAGTCCTGTGTTGAGATGAGCGGCTTTACATTACATTAGCCACTCATCTCACTAGGACAGTCCTGTGTTGAGATGAGCGGCTTTACATTACATTAGCCACTCATCTCACTAGGACAGTCCTGTGTTGAGATGAGCGGCTTTGTGTGTGTACTCATCTCACTAGGACGTCCTGTGGTGAGATGAGCGGCACCCATTAGCCACTCATCACTAGGACAGTCTGTGTTGAGATGAGCAGCTTTATTGATAGCCACTCATCTCACTAGGACAGTCTGTGTTGAGATGACCGGTTTTTCATAAGATTAGCCACTCATCTCACTAGGACGGTCCTGTGTTGAGATGAGCGGCTTTACATAACATTAGCCACTCATCTCACTAGGACAGTCCTGTGTTGGGATGAGCGGCTTTACATAACATTAGCCACTCATCTCACTAGGACAGTCCTGTGTTGAGATGAGCGGCTTTACATAACATTAGCCACTCATCTCACTAGGACAGTCCTATGTTGAGATGAGCGGCTTTACATAGCATTAGCCACTCATCTCGCTAGGACAGTCCTGTGTTGAGATGACCAGTTTTCATAAAGATTAGCCACTCATCTCACTAGGACAGTCACTGTGTTGAGGGCGGCCGGTTTTTATAAAAGATTAGCCACTCATCTCACTAGGACAGGAATGCACTCTGTTGAGATGACCCCCGGTTTACATAACATTAGCCACTCATCTCATTAGAACAGTCCTGTGTTGAAATGAGCGGCTTTACATAACATTAGCCACTCATCTCACTAGGACACTGTGTTGAGATGAGCGGCTTTACATAACATTAGCCACTCATCTCATTAGGACACTGTGTTGAGATGAGCAGCTTTACATAACATTAGCCACTCATCTCACTAGGACAGTCCTGTGTTGAGATGAGCAGCTTTACATAACATTAGCCACTCGTCTCAATAGGACAGTCCTGTGTTGATATGAGCGGCTTTACATAACATTAGCTACTCATCTCACTAGGACAGTCCTGTGTTGAGATGAGTGGCTTTACATAACATTAGCCACTCATCTCACTAGGACAGTCCTGTGTTGAGATGAGCGGCTTTACATAACATTAGCCACTCATCTCACTAGGACAGTCCTGTGTTGAGATGAGCCGCTTTACATAACATTAGGCACTCACCTCACTAGGACAGTCCTGTGTTGAGATGAGCGGCTTTTGATGATAGCCACTCTCATCTCACTGGTCTGTGTTGAGATGACGGTTTTTATGAATTAGCCACTCATCTCACTAGGACAGTCTGTGTTGAGATGAGCCGACTTTTCATACATTAGCCACTCATCTCACTGAGACAGTCCTGGCATTGAGCGGCTTTTATTATTAATACTCATCTCACTAGGACAGTCCTGTGTTGAGATGAGCGGCTTTACATAACATTAGCCACTCATCTCACTAGGACAGTCCTGTGTTGAGATGACCGGTTTTACATAAGATTAGCCACTCATCTCACTAGGACAGTCCTGTGTTGAGATGAGCGGCTTAACAATCTCAGTGAAAAGATAATTAATAATAAGTAACTAAATTATGTAAATACTAATAAGTAAATAATAATAGGAAGGTAAAAAAATTAAATTATAAGTAAATAGTAATAATAATAATAAGTAAACATTACTAGGGAATTCATAACCCGGGAATGTTTGACATCCTTTTTTTATTTTCTTACAAACTAGCTGATGTGCACCCGGCCTTACGAGGTTTTTTTTTTAAATAAATTTATGAATTCTTGCTTATCGTTTGGCGCCATAATTGATTTGACTGTGAAAGTAATGCCTTATGACGACTATTACAATCTCTAAACAAAGAAACATTCATTTGAAAATTTTATTTCAATTCAAACATTTATTTTTTCAACTAGATACCTACCCAAAAAAAAAACTTCTTTTTTTGAATATGTAATCTATGGCTAACCAGAGTGGTATATCTACAGGCTAACCTCATTGCAACATGGCGAGTTCAATGTTTTTCATACTAATTTTATAACGTTATAGCAACAGTTTTACATAATGGATTTTTTTGATATTTCGATTTCAGCGAAACCGGTCGAAAAATTTTCCAGGAAGTCGAGAAACATTCATTTTTACATATAGAGATAAAAAAAAATTCCCGTGTAAAATTTCAACAAACAAATGCCGATTCTCGAAATTTGTAATATGACTCTTTTTATATTTCTCAGTAATTTAAAATTTCTGCCGGTGTTTATGGACAATATTTGGACAAGTTAAATCCTCCCAATCAGCCAATATAAACAGCGTTTGAAACGTCTTTTCCTTGCAATTTTATCCTTGAATTCCTCATAAAAGCTTTTCTGTCCAGTAAAAAATATGGTCAAAAAAATTTTCTTGGTAATCCTTCAATACCTATAAGACACGACATTATTATTTGTGATAGATCGGAGGTGTAGTGTTTAAGACAATGGGGAACTCCAGTCCAATTTGTTTTTGTTATCAATAATGAAGTTCTAACTAAAATAGCAGTATTTTTTCTGAAGTTAGTTTTCATCGTTAAAATAATTTTCAAAGTTTCAATTTTTCAAAGCCCACCAAAATGCTCCAAATCTATGGCCGGTCAGTTTTGATCAGTTTTGAGGCTTGGATGTCAAATGTCAAAACAAGGATGAGCTTTACCGTAGATCATTTTATATGCTATTCATAGTAAATAAGTAACAAAATTACCTAACTTTTTAGAAACTATAACTCTAAGTTTAATTACTTACTTACTTTAATCAATTTTTGTTTATGTTTATAATTTGTCTATTGTTACATTATTGTGTTCTATGCTTATCATTTGTCCATAATTGACATTATTATTTTTAGTATTTAATATATCCCTGATGAAGAAAGCATCGCTATCGAAACATGCAGATATGTGTATATTGATAAAGTGGTGAATACAAAATAAAATTTAATTCATTTCGTAAATAATAAAATTTTGCAATTAAATAAAAGATATCACAACTCACTTCCGTTACTTCTATGTTTTTCTTTGCCTAAAATAAGTTCGCAAAACACAACTACTATCACATTGTCGTGACACTGTAGACGTTCGGCTAATTTCGGCAAGGTTCGGCATGGTTCTTGAGAATTCGCTCGAGTATTGAACGCGCGAGTCCCCCTCTCCCGGGCCAAATTGAACACTATTTCAATTTCCGTCTGTATATGCTGACTTCTCTGTTTTAAAATACCTCCATGGCTAAAACGCCCGGTACACAAAGGCACCGCGACAAACTTGTAAAACTCTCATTCATTTTACTGCATTAAGTCTTTTTTAACAGCATTTTGTTGACAACCATAGTAGGTATTACATAATATGATATAATCATTGAATCATCAAAAAATAGTTCTGCAGAAACATTTTTTTATTTAAAAGGTCTAAATATCTTCCGACGCCTAAATTTAAAAAAAAATTTATTGTGGAATTTTTCCCAAAATTGTCTTTTCATGCATCACGTGACCGCACAACAAGCACGCTTTTATTTTCAGGAACATGAAAAGGTTAACAAATTAAAATAAAATAAAAATATTTAAAAGTATAAAATTACGGAACACGTACCCATTTAAAATTTTGCTACTTGTTAACCTTTAGTGGAATTCGGAGTCAATGAAATGGAATAACGGAACTAACGACGGAATTGTTGTACCAACATTATTATATTAAATTATACTCTATTTTTAAATTCGTTATAAAACGGTACGAAAAAAGTAGCGCATGTAATGTTGTTTCTTTACTTAATTTTTTTTTTTGGAACAATTACAAAGTATGAACATGATCACATTTATAAAATTAACAGTGGGAAGTGCGTAATAATAGTCCAGTAAAAAATGTTCACAGGATGCAAGATAATAAAAAGAAAAAAGGGAAATATAATATAAAGCATAATATAATATCCAGAAGAAGAAAAAAATAAAAATTAATAAAGCATGATGCAACTACTGTTCACGCCAGTTGATAATTATCTGTCACCTACGTGGATTCCAAATAATTCCATGCGATTATGTGCATCTCCCTTGCACCCTTCTCCCCTTTTTTGACGTACCGCCACAGTACAATTAAAATCGCCGCCGCCAACACAAGCTCCGCTAACAATTCGAATCGCCGCTGAACTTTAACCTCGTCGCCGCAAGTATAACGCCGAATATCCAGTGAAATCCAAGTGAATACTACATGTGCAGTGAGTGAATTGGTGAGGCCCTTTCTGGCGTGTTCCTTTCCTAATGCAATAATCGCAGGTCCTTCGTAGCTTAAAAATACAATTCGCAAACGCAACAATCGTGATAATTAATATTACGATTGGCATCTACACGCATCCACCCGTACGCACCGACGACTGTTATTCATAAGTTTTTATGGCGTTCAGCTTTGGATACAGACCTCCTTGAAACGTCTCCAATTTTACCAATTCTTGGAAGACGGCGGTTCTCACCAGAATATTTTGTTTTATATCGTGACCTCACACGATTCTCCGTCTTTACACTTTACGTCTTTTCCCGTTGTAAAGATGGAGAGCTACAAGTATATATAATATCAATAAATGATTTAAACATACACTTTGTTTTCACCACTTTATAAATATGCATACATGTAGATAACATATTTTGAAAGCGATGCTTTCTTCATTAGGAATATATGAATACAAAAACAAAGTGAATACCAATCGTTTGAAGAAATTATAACTATAATATCACCACCCAGCCGGCCAAAAGTAAATGGATAAAGAATCGGTTCCTCATCGGTCTCCAGTAACTGGAACCTGGAACCGCAGACACGAAGTTCAGGTATCGACGGAGAAATAGGTATTTTTGTGACGAATCAAGGATTGTTTGTCAGAACTGTCAGGTCAGTTGTATGGCGGTCAATTCTATCTACTTGCCCCTGCGGAGAATCGTGATTGTTCATTGTTAGTTAGTTTACATAATTCCATCGTTAATTAAATAACGTTTCCAAAAAACACATTGTGGTTATTCAACTATCAACACTGTTGCTTTGACTAACCTTCCTATTTTATTACTTATTCTCAAATAATTGCCCCGCCCGGTAGTCGGTACGCGCATGTCTCTCGTTGCAATATCTACTATTTGGTACTAGGTTAGGTGGGTAACTGGGTAACTGGGTAAGTGCGTATAATAATAATAGCGCAATTTTTTGTGAAAAATCACCTCAAGGGCGTTGTACAAATATTTCTTAACTAATTATGTACAAACAGATACAGAAAAACATACTTACCAGCGAACTAGTAAGAAATACTAGGAACAAGTATTTTTTCATACTCGTACTAGCTGTTTCTACATCTCTAGAAATAAGACTATCAAAACGATTACAACAACAAGAACGTTACATCAATTTTAAGATGGGCCGATCCCGGCGGCACTGCAATACCGGGCCAACCCGCAACAGGAGTGGAGCAAGCCCCGAACATCCCGTCACATTCCAAAAATCAGTTTAATATACTGGTCCCGCATTGCGGGAACTATCAGATATTAAGCTGATAAGAACAGATACTACACTTTGATCTTAGCCAACAGGCCGAGAAGCGATACCTGTGGTCAAAAAATTACTCGTATTATGGACAAGCGGGAGGCTTCCGTATACGAGCTGAGCGCGGAAGTGGCGCCATCTCAGAATGGCAACAGACAATATTAACGACATACTTAACTTTGCAGATGGTAGCATCACTAATGTACATATTTTGGACACCAATGAAACATAAATCCCCGGACTACAGTATGAAAAACCATTTTCAAGTATCTGCTCTCGTGTTTCAGCTTTCCAGCTGCGAAATCTTGTCAATGGGTCTAGAAATAAAATAATGAGGGATCTTTTCAAACCAAAAGATGATTGTTGTTATTTTTATAATCATTCAGAACGCTGAACCATAATATAAATATGATTACTGATTTAACAATGGTATTGCGTTATAATTAGTGTCGTCTTAGGCGGCAACGGAGACTTTTTTCAAAAAATAAATAACTTCTCCATTTTCCTACGCTAATGTAATTGTTCATAATGTACGTTTGGAAATTTTTAGTTGTTCTTCTCAGAAATCATTAGCTGTCAATTTACAAATACCAGGAGACTGACGTACCTTTTCTTAATGATGTTTGGAGGAAAAGTTTAATGTACCTATGTTAGCGTGCCGTGGTACTTTAGAAAAGCTTTTTGCCCATCCATCACCGTTTGCCCATGGGGATTTACAATGTTCGTGCTAATGTTCGTGTACATTAAGTAAGCGTATGGCTTACGCGGTATTGAGTTACGTTTTTTAATAGTTGTTTAATGTAGGTACCGTTTATGTATCACTGAGTGTTTTTAAAGGTACCACATATTCTTTGGTTGTCCCTAAACAAACTCTAGGCAGATATCCTACATTATATTAAACTTAGTAAAAAATGATCTTTCACCATTTCAAAACTATATTCTCCTCAAATGAACACCTCACTAGGAGAACCTATGAGACGTGTTAACTAACTAACTGACTAACCATCACGCCTTTTTCACGCAGGGGTGGGTAGAGACGACGGACCGAATTCAAATTCAAATTCATACAACGTCTCATACATTCTCTTCTGTTATTCCGACTTCTGACATAGCCCAACTTAAGTATTTGCTTCACTTGATTGTGCCATGTCTTCCTCAAACGTCCCCGGCTTCTTCCATTCAGATTCGCGTCAAATATTTTCCTTATACTCCTTTCTTCATTAATTCGCTCTACATGCCCGAACCATCTAAGCGTCCCTTTCTTAATCTCGCTTATTGCGCATACATTAGACTTGCATTCTTTACGAATCTCTACATTTTTCAATCGATCATACATGGTTTTACTACACATTTGTCTCATCCTTGCTCTGCCAGTTCCATGCCTCACTGCCTTACATCAGGGTTGGTATCAGGACTCCATTGTGGACTGTTATGTGTTAAAGAAGCAAAAATTTTGATGGTGAAGCAAACTGTATATTTGAATGTATACTCGAATGTACATAAAATTAATATAGAAATAACGACTAAGGAACTAACCAGAAAAATAAAGGACTGTTGGGAGATACTACCGTTTGTATATCTCTATGAGATACACGGACACGGGACGAGAAATGCGAAATAAATTAGATAGCAAACAAGGAAAAAATTAAGTACAATCATAGAAATACCTCATGTACCAGACAGCCCAACTAAATTATAAAATTCGGAAAGAAATATACTGCCACAGAAGCATTAATGTTAGGTTTGTAATTGAAAATTATTATATTCTAGCTGATGTGTGCCCGGCCTTGCTCGGAATTATTTTTATTTTTAATAAAGTTGTGAATTCTTGTTTGTCGTTTGGGTGCCATAATTGATTTAACAGCGATCTACTATCTCCAAAAAAGAATCAAAAACATTCATTTAAAATTTTTATTTAAATCCAAAAATTATTTATTTTAAAAACATTCATTTAAAATTTTTATTTAAATCCAAAAATTATTTTTTTCCAAAAATTTACTTAAATAAGAAAATTCTTATGTAGGTACTTACTTGTATTTTCAAATTTGAAAATATTCTAACCAAACAAACCTTCTTCTTTTGAATATGTAATCTGTGGCTAACCAGAGTGGTATCAATGGAGGGCTTGTTGGGAAGATTGCTTCCATTAAATTGTTTGATTGTAAACTGCGGACTTATTGTTCTATTTGTTCCAGAGCCATCTGGAAAAGATCGTGGAGCGACCTGGGAGGGCGATACAAGAACACAAGCCACTCTCCAGAAGACAGAGTAACAATGTGGACGTCGAAGAAATCTTGGAACAACAGGTGAATTCACTTATTTTTCTTCCTTGTAACATAATGTGTACATTTTGAAGAGTTTTTGACACTAAAATAATGTGGGAAAGGGGAAGGATATATTCAGGTTGTTGCAAAAAATGTGACACTTAAAAAAAATTCACTAATACCTTAACATTATCATTTAAATACAGGGAAACACATTATAAATGTAAAAACCCCAGAGAATAGAGAATTTTAATTCATTTCTAACTACATCGGTTATACCGATAATAAATCGTCATTTTTAATAACCCATCCAAATAAAAAATGGGGTGGGGGTAAATAAAACCGTATAAATAAGTCGTCAAATTGTGGATTAACAGCAGTTTGAATATGGCCTTGAACACCGAAACAGCTGTCACGATAATAAACACTAAAAATACTTGCAGAACTTAATAATAACATCATTAAATTTGATTTACAATAAATAAAAATAAAAAAAATAATTAAGTGGAGTTCTAGGAATTAAATACAAAAACAATTAATAACTAAAACCTAAATTAAACTTTTCTGAAGCATTAAAAGAGACGGCGATAGAATAGTTAACAGTATCAACACTTTTATTAATACTTGACATCGTTCATTTAAAAAATGGTTGTTAAGTTAGCTACTGGTAGATAAATCGTTAATTAAGATTAAAACGCAAACAATTTTACAAGGCATCTATTCACCTGACGTTGTTTATAGAGTTTTATACGTATTTCTAACAAAGGAAGAGATAAACGGGTGCCTCCAGAAGATTTGACAATACTCTATAAGAATAGAATCAGTGGTCGGAAAATCTATCCCACAAAGTTCCCAATGACCAATATCTTTCCCGGACAAAACATAGAATCACTCCTATCAATTGACATTTATTGAGGAAGAAATATAGCCTCATTTTTCTACAAGCCGAACTCGTTTGTAAGATAGGATCGTTGTCGTAAGATTGGCTTTTATACAGACTGGTTGGAAGAAGAAAGGAATATTGGTAGTAGACACAGGAAAATATTGTCTCGTCTTCTGGCTTCCAGCTATGGACACATGACGTCAGAATGAATAGACTCCTGCCATATAGCCAAATTAACCACCACGTGACATTTGGCACGTGGCGGGTCAACGCATTTCTCGGATACACTACGTCATCGTGTATTGACCAGCAGTGGAAGATATTCGAAGATTTTGATAAATAAAACAATAATTATAGTTTCCTGTACAATCAACCGTTATCAAAATATAAGCAGTAAAGAAAATAATCAAAACAATCGTAATACATTCCACATGTAAGCGTTTCGCAGAATTAATTGTTAAATGAACGAGTTGATTATCGACAAATTTTGCTTATCGAAGAGTAATGAATACTAATGCTTTGCAGTGCAATGCGATATGCCTGAAGTCTGTCGGGATGTACTTATTTGAAAACCATTTGACAGTGACGTGCCTAAGATCACTCCCCTAATTTTGGTTTCTTCACCCTATGTGTTAGGGCATTTCTATGTATTAAATGCTCTGTGCTTCCATCAAATGGTGCCAGTAGTAAAATTCTTGGCTGATCTCACCCATCCGAAGTTGATAGTTCTCTTTAGGTCTACAGCCCATCTATTTCTTTTTCAATGACGATTTAAATACAACATTTTTTTTATTAGCCATGCCATCTGCCGGAGAGCCTTACTAATAGATATTTAGAGGGCAATGTCGGCATTTGCCTCGCTTCTAATCCAAGCAATAGTCTTTCTATCTAATAAGAAGTTACCTAGGATTGTCCAACATTTTTGTCACAGCGTTATTAATAAGAGTTATTGGCCATATCCAGTCCAAATCCACTGTAATTATGATTATTTTGTTCCTTTATGGTGCTTTCACTCATGTATGCCTTAAAATGTGACGTTAAGATTAGAACATATTATTGTAATCTTTTAAAAAGATTTGCTATCGTAGTCAGTAAGCAATGGTAAGTAAAAACACAATTCCTGCGTTGAAGTTACTGAAATTATTCTTATATTTACAAACATGTTGTGTTTTTATCTACCATCTTGAAATATATTCTCCGGCCGCACTGTCTGTCGCTCTATGGCGGCGTTATTATAACCTAGATTTTTTAAGGTTGATTACTGAATCTGCCCCCTTCTGCAAAGCTTTCGATCCTATATTCGGGGTTAATAATAACCCGTTGATTTGAAGCCTTGCAGTTAAATTCGGCAACCTGCCGGCATAATAATAATCTCGCCAATATTTCACATTTCCGAATGACTGATAATTTATTAGCGAAGGTAAGTCCACGGAAGACGTTGCCAATTTATCATCGAATGGAAGAAATGATTTATTGTTTATGTAATTTACAGTGGACATTGATTTATATTGAGTATGACGCCGCGTAGTTTGTGAAATAATGGATTACTGAACTGGTTTTCGTAAGCGTCATTTCAATATTCGTTTTAGTACCCGCGCAAGGGCCCTCTGCCAGGCCAACTGGAGATATGAGATCCAAGGATAGGGTACATTTTATTAGGAAAAATTGGGGAGTAGACTGATGAAGGAAATAAGAAACTTTATAACTGCTTATATTATTTTTAAGCGCTTTACAATTTTATTTTTTATCAATAATGACGTTCTAACTAAAATACCAGTATTTTTTCTAATGTTAGTTATATATTAAAAATATTTTTCAAATCCCGCGTTCCAAATCTATGGCCGGTCGGTTTTGAGGTTGAAATGTCAAATGTCAAAACAAGGATGAGTCCTACCGCACATAATTTTATATTATATTCACCTTTTTATAAACTTTAACTCCAAGAATAATAACAGTGTTGAGCATTAACAATTTATTAATATCCGTATTGGTAATTGTTTTTTTTTATTAATATTATGTACCTTTTTAGAAACTTTAAAGAAAAATAATAATAGTATTTAAAGGTGACCCGACAGTCGATCCCCCCCCCCTCCCCCCGTTCACCGCAATTTGGCCACTCGACATTTGATCCTCCAGCCAGGTGGATATCTATTCCATATTAGGTATTGTTAAAGTCGATTTTATGTTTAAAATAGGCAAATACTGAATTTATACTTGCATGCATTCAATATGTATTCGACAAAACCAAATGATTTTACTCACACCTAAAAGTTTTAAGAAAACTTTTAATTGATATCGATGAAAATCTTCGATGTGATTCCCGCACAAACAGCATTACAGAAAAACTCACCAAACTCGTGTTCTTCTTCAGAAACATACGCAATATAAACCAAAATGATCTGTATAAAGTCTACTATGCTCCTTTCCAAATCACGTATAGAATTTGGGATACTCGGATACTCGAAAAAGTATAGTAAAAACCACCTTAAAAATACCTATACCCTGTCCATCATTAGAACGACCTGTGAGCGCGCATGTCCTGCCCCTTTCCCCCACTACTTTCTCCGCGACTTGGTATCCACGTTAACACATTCAAAAACAGGATTTTTTTTATATTCTGTATTACCTACCTACAAACACAAATTTAACTCATTTTATACATTTAAATAATTATGGTTATAATATTAAAATATACATATTGCATTTTATGTGGCATCAGGTTCATTAAAACAGCTAGGGAATTAATCCGAAATTGATAATATTATTATAATTTGACTGAACATCCACGGTATGAATGGGTTAATATCTCAGAAACGCGTGTATGGGCGGAGTTACATGGCCGTCGCAGCCGTGCGCGGGAGATGGGACGCATGCGAGGGGGTGGGTATGCGCAGTAGGAACCAAATTTGGAACTGTAGCAGGTTGTTCTTAAGTTAAACTCACAATATATACAAGTATCTTATACTATGGTTCAAATAAAACACTGGATACGTCACACAGGGAGATCTGAAATAGAAAATATGTTAACATCAAATATAGACATTTTTTTACAGTAACTCCACACAGGAGGCTCTGAGGGAAATAATTTCCCTCAGATGCCATCTTTGGGGATGCTGTGTGGAGGGTCTTTTAGAGGATAGGAAGGCGTGAACTCGGGTCTTGAAGAGACCTATGTTGTAGGATGGAGGAAACATATAGGCCGGCAGATCATTCCAGAGCCAAGCTGTTGGAACGAGTCGTAGAAGAGACCCGTTTCCATATGAAAAAATGTCAACCATGTGCAAATGTTGGGCTATGCACCGGTGCCGAGGGATCAATGATGCTATTTCTTCAGAGCATCTTCCATTAAAAGACCGGTAGAACAAGGACAGCACTCCCACCTGACGTCTGTGCTCCAAAGATTGTAATCCGTTTGTGATAGGCGAATCTATCAAACGTACCGCCCGTTTCTGAACAGAAACAGAGTCAAGGATTTTTTCAGATATGTTGAGGTGGCTGCCAAATTGTACTGTGGGGCGCACTTGTGATTTGTACTATCTGCGGGCTCTGTATAGTACGCCCAGCTTCTGAGAGCCCAACTTTTACACTGGTTTCTATGGAGCCCTCATACCTGAACTGGTCACTTAAGGTTACACCAAGCATACCAATGGAGGGCCTGTTGCGATGATTTGTTTCCATTAAAGGAGACTAGATTGTCATTTCGATCCTTTTTAAACGTAATTAGACATGATTGGGTCTTTGAATCATTAGTGCTTTCAGTATTATAAAATTCTCTTGAAAAAATGCTCTACTCAATTTTAAAGGAAAAACTGAGTGCCTTAATGACCAACACTCTTACACTACAAGGAAAAAAAACATCAAATATAGCTAACATTCCAATCTTCTTTATACATAAAAATTAATGTTTGTCTCTGTCTGTCCTCGATTTTCTCAAAATTACTTCACGGGTTTCGTTGAAAATAGCACAGTTTATTCTTATTAGTGCCAGAAGGTTTATAGAGTAGTTTGAATGAAATCTAATATGTAAAACTGTTACTAAGAGATTTTAAAATTATTATGAAAAACACTGAACCCGCCATGTTGTATTGAGGTTAGCCCATAGATAAACCACTCTGGTTACCCACAGATCACATCTTCAAAAGGAGAAGTATTGTTCGAGTAGAATAATTTCAAAACGGAAAATACAAGTTGGTACCTACTTAAGAACTTTATTATTTAGATATATCAAAAAAAATGTTTTTAATGAAATAAAATTTTAAAAAGAATGTTTCTTCGTTTAGAGACAGTAATAGTCGTCACAAATCATTACTTTCGCTGTTAAATCAATTATGGCACCAAAACGACAAGCAAGAAATCACAACTTCATAACCTTATTCTAAAAAAATATAATAATCCCGAGCGAGGCCGGGTAAAGATCAGCTAATATTAAATACATCTCTTGGTGAGAAGAATAATAAATTCAATGCCACAAAACTGTATAATGCTACTCCAAGTGATATGAAAAATTCCACGGAGTCGCAAAAGTTTAAAACCTACATCAAAATATGGCCAAGTAAACATGAAGATGAGGAAATCGGAACATGAGCATCAGTAACACAATACAACCTGCAGTCTAACCTGCATATTATTGTATGAAACTATCACTTTGTTATCCATTATAATCAAATGAAACAATCAAATTTTGTTTAAACCACATTTATTTTTCACGTCGACCGGTTTCGAAACAACCGTTCCATCGTCAGGGAAAAATACATACAAAACAATATTACAAAATTATGGCAGAACATACATAACAGTTGTAACAGTGGGGGTGGGCGCGTGACTAGGGATTAGTAAAGAGTGGGGGAAGAGATAGTGATTGAAGGAGGGATAAAAGGAAACATATTTAAGATGGGGCTGTAAGATAGTTTTTTTTATTGTTGTGAATACTCCACTGCCGAACATAAATACACAACCAGGGCAATAAATCAAAATGTACTGGTGATACCCAAATTTAATACATCTTTTGGAGAGTGGAATATTAAATTTCACGCTGCAAAACTTTATAATACCTCACCAAAGCAATTTAAAAAAATACAGAAATTAATATCTTTAAAAATAAAGTCAAAACATGGCAGAGATATCCGAGTAATTATGAACTTGAAAACTTATAAAGTCAAGTTAAGTTAAATGGATATTTAGTAAAAAAGTGCAGGTCGCCTCAGAACAGTTCCCCCTACTCCCTAGTGAGGAGGACTGTGAATACTGTGATTTTATACTTTTGTTATAATAATATGATGTACTTACTTACTGTTCTTATATTATGCTTTATACTTTAAAATTATTACTAAAGTCACACGCATCTAAAACTTTTGAATAGAAACTAATAAAATTTAAAAAAAAACATATTTTGCCCTAACGATGGAACGGTTGTTCCGAAACCGGTCGTTTGATTGTTACCTTGGACATTTTAATATACTTATATTTTGTAATATATGATAAAATAATGTACCGTAAAATAAGAATTTAAATGATAAAAGATATCTAATAAATGTTACAAAGGATAACTTTAGCTTTGCTTGAACCGACAACATAAAGCTAAACTTAAAACTCGACATCAAAATTATGGCGTTTTCTTGCGATCAATTGCACTGCAGTTAGTTTTACTCGGAATTAGTTTTACCCCGGTGTGCCTGTTACCTTCCTTACCCAGTTAATCGATGCCAAATTTGACCCACTTATCAACCAAGTTATCCCTACCTCCTTCTGCGGGACTACACCCAGACACACGTAGACACTCATCCGCATACAGGACTCACACCACACATTCTCACACGTTATACGTAGGTCTTATAGGAGCAATACGAAAATACGCATTGGTTTCAAATTCACATCGATTTAAGAAGCATGTAGATTTTGGAATCGAAAAGATTTTAGAAAGATTATGAATTTTGTAGTTAATTATCAACAAAATAAAATGTGACGAAAAATTCACGCCCTTACCAATTTTTTTAAAATAATTAATATGAACGCCACCGCATGGGAAGTCTATGGTGCAGAGTACGCCAATCCAAGAATACCATCATCACTGCCACGGCTGCATGGTGGGGTCTACCTTGATGGCCCTTTGGAGACGGGAGACTATCAAATATCCTGTATATTTTTTTAAATAATTAATATGAACGCCACCGCATGGGAAGTCTATGGTGCAGAGTACGCCAATCCAAGAATACCATCATCACTGCCACGGCTGCATGGTGGGGTCTACCTTGATGGCCCTTTGGAGACGGGAGACTATCAAATATCCTGTATATTTTTTTAAATAATTAATATGAACGCCACCGCATGGGAAGTCTATGGTGCAGAGTACGCCAATCCAAGAATACCATCATCACTGCCACGGCTGCATGGTGGGGTCTACCTTGATGGCCCTTTGGAGACGGGAGACTATCAAATATCCTGTATATTTTTTTAAATAATTAATATGAACGCCACCGCATGGGAAGTCTATGGTGCAGAGTACGCCAAAACAAAATAAAATGTGACGAAAAATTCACGCCCTTACCAATTTTTTTAAAATAATTAATATGAACGCCACCGCATGGGAAGTCTATGGTGCAGAGTACGCCAATCCAAGAATACCATCATCACTGCCACGGCTGCATGGTGGGGTCTACCTTGATGGCCCTTTGGAGACGGGAGACTATCAAATATCCTGTATATTTTTTTAAATAATTAATATGAACGCCACCGCATGGGAAGTCTATGGTGCAGAGTACGCCAATCCAAGAATACCATCATCACTGCCACAGCTGCATGGTGGGGTCTACCTTGATGGCCCTTTGGAGACGGGAGACTATCAAATATCCTCTATATTTTTTTTAAATAATTAATATGAACGCCACCGCATGGGAAGTCTATGGTGCAGAGTACGCCAATCCAAGAATACCATCATCACTGCTGCATTGTTGGTCTACCTTGATGGCCCTTTGGAGCCGAGGAGACATCAAATATCCTGTATGCTAATTATGTATGAACATACCACCGCATGGGGAAGTCTATGGTGCAGGGGGAAATGCGCCAATCCCAGGCATACCATCATCCACTTTCTGCCACAGCTGCATGGTGGGGTCTGCCTTGATGACCTTTGGAGACGGGGAGACTATCAAATATCTGTATATTTTTTAAATGAGTAATATGAGAACATACACCGCATGGGAAGTCTATGGTGCAGAGTACGCCAATCAAGAATACCATCATCACTACACCACGGCTGCATGAAGGGTGGGGTCTACCTTGATGACCTTTGCAGGAACTATCAAATATCCTGTATATTTTTTTTAAATAATTATATGAACATAAATGGGGAAGTCTATATATGGTGCGAAGTACGCCAATCCAAGAATACCATCATCACTGCCACGGCTGCATGGTGGGGTCTACCTTGATGGCCCTTTGGAGACGGGAGACTATCAAATATCCTGTATATTTTTTTAAATAATTAATATGAACGCCACCGCATGGGAAGTCTATGGTGCAGAGTACGCCAATCCAAGAATACCATCATCACTGCCACGGCTGCATGGTGGGGTCTACCTTGATGGCCCTTTGGAGACGGGAGACTATCAAATATCCTGTATATTTTTTTAAATAATTAATATGAACGCCACCGCATGGGAAGTCTATGGTGCAGAGTACGCCAATCCAAGAATACCATCATCACTGCCACGGCTGCATGGTGGGGTCTACCTTGATGGCCCTTTGGAGACGGGAGACTATCAAATATCCTCTATATTTTTTTTTCTATCTTTGTGAATGAACTTATTTTGCATATTTTACTGAGTAATCTTTTTCTATGTTTTTCTTTTATTTTTTTCTTCCTCTTATTTTACGTACCTATTGTTGTTTATTTGTTTGTATTATACACACTTATGGAACGTATTGCATTGCATAACTCCTGCATATCATTTGGAATAAAGAACTATTAACTTGCGTTGCAAAAGGTAGATACTTGACGCCCAAATACTCAAAACGTAAAACAATACGTTATTTCCCATCACGATAAGCAGGTGACTAGGTAGTTAAAGATCCTCTGACACTGTGCTTATAAAAACGCATTATTTTACAAATATGCCCAATGTACAAAGCAACTCTTTTAATATGGCCTAATTATTTTTCGTATCTTACTTATTAACGTTATATTCGTATCATAAGTTAATTTGTTTATCTGTAGTTGTTCCAGTATAAGACCCTTTCCACAGTTTAAAAAAATGGCTTTGAATACCGAAACAGCTGTAACAATAATAAAAAATTGCTGTAACAAATTTAATGTTTTATAACTAACTAACTAACTAACTAACCATCACGCCGTTTCCCCGCAGGGGTAGGCAGAGAGGACGGACCGCCCAACAACTCGATCTTGGCATACACTTCTTGCTTCATTCACTTTCATACAACGTCTCATACATTCTCTTCTGTTATTCCGACATGGCCCGACTCAAGTATTTGATTCACTTGATCGTGCCACGTCTTCCTTGGACGTCCCCGGCTTCTTCTTCCATTCACATTCGCGTCATATATTCTCCTTACACTCCTTTCTTCATTCATTCGCTCTACATCTAAGCGTCCCTTTCTTAATCTTGCTCACATCTATAATAAAATAAATGTATTGCTATATAAAACATAAAAAGGGTAGTTGATAATTTTCCTTTTTAAGAAACTGGTTTTAAGACATCGCATTTTTTATGTTACCCCTGTACAATGTCCACACTACATACTGCAGGTTTCTGAACATCCCTCCCCGAATACAGCCCTGATTAGACCGTGACTACGTTACTAAACGGGCGGACTATTAAGGCCTGACTTTACGAGTGTCCCCGGTCAATTTAAACCCGTCCCCTGCCTTCAGTTGGGACCTTATTCTCCTGACCACCCTTCTGACTGCCAACCTACCCTCTGATAAATAGTACCCGTGTAATTAGAACCTTACAACATTGCATGGTTAAGATAATAAAGGGATGTAACTATTTTGTAATTGTTAATATTTATAAAAAGTATTTTCTAAAGATATATCTTTAATACGATTTAACAGGATGGGGTGATACTTATAAATATCATACACAATTATTTTACATTGAACAAAAAATAATTATAAATACACTTTGAACGGGCGGCCGTTACACCGTCACAGGTGCGTGCAGCGGGCAAAAACCAGACGAAAATGCAATAAGAAATAATTTTACAAAAATCGCTCTATCTTCTAAACCATTGACTATTTTTTTATGAAATTTCGGAAACGCACTTACCATATACTGCTCTCCAGTGGTGATTGATTCACAAACTATTTATTATAACACAAGTCCACGGTAGTATTCATATATTTATATAAAGTTTTTGAAAAAAAAAATTATAAACTTATATAATAAATTTCCTATTCCCAGTACCACGAAGAAACAATCTATGAAATTTAACACGATAAAATTGCTATTCTACTAACACATCAAAGAATAATAAAATGTGGAAAGAAGGCGAATATCATTCACTGAATAATTGACTCCGCGCAAATTAATTATTACGCGCAATCTCTCATTGAGCTGCGCAAGAGTATGTGTGTACGTAAGAGAAACGACGGCTTATCTTATTTTTTGTATATGTGTGTGTAGTCTGGAACGTCTTCAAGCGTGTAGATTAAATAGTCGCGCGAAATAATCGGATAACTTTACCTTTCGTGCCTTTAAAGTGGAGCCTGCGTAAAGGGTAATTTTACCCGTCCCGTCGATAAGCACCAGTCGGCCGCGCGGGTGAAAATACCCTTCCCGCTCAAAGTATGTTAAGATAATCTTCAAAAAATTTAAATCGTTCAGAACTAATATTTAAAGAATTTAAATTAAAATAATTAAATTCTCTTTCCCTGTTCCTCGCAACTTTACAAATATACAATTGATTCTCCTGCCCTGATTTGGATTAAAAAATGCTAATGAAATTTTGAACTCCGGCGACAACATAAAAATTCAGTAATTATTTGTAAAGTAAGATCGAGGTAGGGAGTTGGGCTGTTACTCGGCTGAGAGATCAGTGGGAGACATGTGCAGTAAATGAATTCTTAATTCAATTATTAATATGAGAAAATACACGTACTTTATTAATATTTGCAAGGAAAAAGAATTACACATTTTTAAGGTACGGATAACAAGAACATTTAAAAAAAACGAGTAGTGGTGAAAATGGCGACAATGAGAAGAGACTCTTTCAAGAATCGTTGAGATTTCCCTTCCGAATCTTTCCTCACTAAGTATGTCGATATCGGCAGAGATTTGGTTCAGGAACAATATACTCGTCTCTCTCGGGATATCAATTGGCAGGTTGATCCTACAGGCAGGCTTCTTATACAAATAATACATTTAAAAATTATATTTTAAATAACAAAGATAAAGATAATATTATGAATAATTCGGTCGTATATAAATTGATTTGTAATGATTGCAACTATTTTTACATAGGACAGACATCTAGAAATTTCATTATTAGAGTTCAGGAACGCCTAAGGTGTTATAATAACAACTATTCTGAATTTGCAAATCATATTTTAGAAACCAATCATTCGTTTTATGTAAATAAAGGTTCAAAAAATTTACACACAAATACAACCGGTTTACAATCAGATAAATTTGAAGTTTTAGAAATAAGAAAAAGTATTAATGGAGAATTAAATTTAATAAATAATCAAATATATTTTTTTAAATAGTCATCAAAGTTATATATAAAATTATTTTCATATTAATATTAATAGTTTCTTTTTAATTTCTAATATAATTTTTTGATTCAATGTTTTATAATTATTTTTATTAGCATTTTTGATTAGTTACTTACCTACTTTAATTAATTTTTGTTTATGTTTATAATTTTTATATTCTTAAATTGTTCTAATTTTTATCATTGTATCGTGACAAAGAATCTTTGTGGAACGCTAGTATTTTATCCTTATAAAGATATTTCTTTGCGTAATTCAGCATTACGAAACATTTTTGCTGAATTAATGACAATTTGTTTAATAATGCCCACTAAAGACATTAAAAATAAGATCATAATGCTGACCATTCATAACATCGAAAATACAAATTCCACCCTGTTTTCCTTCTGCGAAATCTGTTCGTGTTTCTCTACGGACGGACGTGGACACGTGGTTACCGTGGTCACTACAATGATTCTGGCATGAAACTAATAACATTTCCTAGCGTCATGTAAACCGCTCCAGTTTGTTCCAAGGTAGGTTGATAAGCTAGGATCATATTTATCTTTTTAATATCAACGGTATAAATATACCATAAGCAATAATTACCTGTCACAGTTAACTACAAGCATAAGAATATAGCACAAATAATTTTAAAAGGTAACTATTAAATGTGGCATTAGGTCGTACAATAACATCGGGGAGTATATACGAATAAAATTTCATGAAGGATATGAAAGTAAAAGATATGCGTGCACAAAAAACATACAGCAAACTTAAGTTATATTAATATTGATTGAAAAGTTATGATAGTATAGTCTTCTTGTGCTTACCTTCCGTGCAGTTAAAGAGATTCGCTACATCTGCGTATCTATTACTAACTTCATGTAATCTAGGTTTAAGCGAGTGTTTGTAATGCTCAGTCCTGGTGTTGTTACATTTAAACAGGATTTTGAAACGAGTAGCTCTGGTAGGTATATTAAATTGAATGAGGTTAATTAAATCAGGGCTGTCTATACTACCATTTACAATTTTCAACATAAATATCAAGTCGGAAATAATTGTTCGGACAGGACGCAGACAAACTGGCTTACTATCCTAGCTTGTTGTACTGGCCTCGTGTGCACCGGGCATTATATTGAGATTCCGTGGATCGTGTTATTTATATATAAATAAACAAGTGTCTGTTGTAATAAGAGTTTCATTTATCAAAAGATAAATATACAAAAGCGATACTAGAATTAAGTATGTACTTGAAATGTATATATTATACATTCCATACAAAATGTTCAACTCACTGAGTACTGATACTAGGAAATTGAAATCTGATAATCTCTATACCATCAGTGTTCAAAATTGTTTGCAAAAGGAAGGAATTATTTCAAAGAGTGTCTTACATCGTAAAAGAGATAATTATTAATATATTAACTTATTTAATAATATTTTTATTTATTTTTTAAACTAAAATAAACATATGTGTATGTGTGTGTATATGCATAGGAAGAGTGATTTTATTGGAATGTTATTCTATATGTTTCTTCTTATATATTTATTAAATACTTACTTTTACCGTTTCTTTCAACATGCAACTTCATATTGTTTTTAAAATGCTTCTGTGTCTATTTCTAATTATGTTATCTTAATTTTTTAATTATTTGCAGATAGGTATACAAAAATATTATAAAATACAACAAACTTCGACTACCATAATACGGGCATGTTCCTAGTTTGGTAGTTGAAAAAATGTTAACTCTGTACCAAACTTATAAAAAGAATAAATAAATTAAAAATTATGATTTCTTGAGCTGAAAGGACAATCTGGAGAATGGCATTTCAATGCGTGTTCAGTATTAAGTATTAAAGAGAAAGTGATGGAACGTGGGAAGAAAAGGGAAGAGAAAGAAAAGAAGGATCGGCGAATAATGACCGTTAATAATCATTTTGTAAAAAAAAGTTCTAAATGAGCTCTGAACGATGGTTTTTATACTCAAAAACAGCGAAAGAGTAAATAAAAGAGATAAATACCTGTATTTTTTAACCCACCCTGTAATCTTTCTAGCAATTTACAAAAAAATCTTTCTTTATATTCTTCAAAAGATTTGTAGTCACTTCGTGGGGTTATTATTAATAAATTAATAAGAATAACCTTGTTGACACCACTTTTTTTAATAAATAAATATCAACATATTTCGAAAGCCAAGCGTTCATCATGAGAATAAACAGTACACTAAAAATAATGACAAGTATAGACAAATAATAAAAATAACAATGTAAGAACAGACAAATTACAAACACGAAAAATTACAAATGATAAAAATTAGAACGTTATTATTTTTATACTCGGCATTATTCTTTTTAGTATTACTCCCGATGAAGAAAGCATCGCTTTCGAAACATGTTGATATCTTTATATTAATAAAGTGTTGATTACAAAGTATATTATTTAATTCGTTTTATTAATAATGACGCCACATAGTGAAAGCCAATCCTTTGAAGAAATTACAATACATGTTTATCCGAAAACAAAATGAATATAACCGAAACATTGAAATATGAACAATTCAAAAAGCAAATTAACTCCCTGAACATAGATAATGATATATTGTACTATTAATGTATACTATCTAGCATATAAATTACTATTTGGTTATTTTTTTATCATTATTCTAAAATTATTCTGTTGATTTAGTAAGTTTTTAATATTGTTTACATGTTGAATTGTTTTTATTATGTTATCATTACGTATGTACTCGTAAATACTTCTCCCATAACCACGAATTACTGGAGCTCAACTTATCGAGAGTAGATCAATAGGACGTTAAAAAAATCATATACATGATGTATTATGTTATTAATAAATATATGGGTACAGAAAACAATAGAGTGAAACAGGCTACATTACAAAAAAGAGAATAAAATATCAGAGAGAGAGACAACAATAATATTATTTCAAATAAATAGTAAACAAAACAATGTATTTGGGACATAATGAAGTGATTAAGACAATCCTATAATGATTCAAGACGGAGACATTATTTTTGGAAAATAGACTGATTGATTACATAATTATAATCAGTGGGTGAGTGAGGCAACATTATACTCGTACAGGTATCCATATCGACATACGGGGAATGATAATAATTGATAGGTTTGGGGAAGGATTCAAAGGAAATATGGGTAAATTTCCCTGGCGTACACACAATAAATTCGTGGTATAATATATAACAAAGTATTAGAATGCTGTCGAAATAATCTTATATTTTTTGTATTTTTTAATTCTTTTTGTAGTTGTAAATGTGTAGTTTTAACCTGATATATTAATTTGATTTTATCTTTATATTTCTTGCTTTTTATAATTTTTTCAATGTTATTTGAACTATTTAAAAACCCGTCCAAATTAGAATGGGGTGGGAATTAATAAAATCATATAAATAAGTCGTCACAATGTGGATTAACCGCAGTTTGAAAATGGTCTTGAACGCCGAAACAGCTGTCACAATAATAAAAACTAAAAATACTTGCAGAACTTTAGAATAACATTATTAAATTTGATTTACATTAAATTAAAAAATAAATTAATTATGACCTTAAAAAGCGTAAAAAAATTTTGTAGATATGTTTTTTTTGTTTTTACACATTTAGTTATTTACCGTTGGGGGCTGTGAATGCATTTACGCACCGGTGAAAAATTACTTGTTCTATAAGTGACTAGGAAAGCACTAACCGACATTTAACATTATTGTCACATTAACATTCTCAACAAATATTGCTAGAACGCTTCTAATATACATTAAAGAAACAGTGATATCAAACAATTCTCACTAAAAACATAATAAGTCATTTACTGGATAGATGGCACTGATTGCCACATTTACTGGATATATGGCACTGATTGCCACATTTACTGGATAGATGGCACTGATTGCCACATTTACTGGATAGATGGCACTGATTGCCACATTTACTGGATAGATGGCACTGAATGCCACATTTACTGGATATATGGCACTGATTGCCACATTTACTGGATAGATGGCACTGAATGCCACATTTACTGGATAGATGGCACTGATTGCCACATTTACTGGATAGATGGCACTGATTGCCACATTTGCTGAAAAGCACTGTTTTATAAATGCTAAAACGAGTCGTCTCTTGACGCGAGTTGCGCAATGTGTGTATTTGAATGTATAGAATGGTTTCAACATTTGAACATGAAGTAACTAAATTATGCCATTTTGCATAATTGAGTTTCCGCCTTGGGAAAACAAATAATTTTCAGTATAAACGTAATAAATTTTTCTGCCATCATAAATACAAGATTTTTTCTAACGGAATATTTACATAAAATATGTTCTTTAAAGAAATATCGGCACTTTTCAGACATCCAGTTTTGTACACAAAATACTAGATAATTAGGTGGGTCACCTTCTTTTGTCCCAAATTATAGGTTTTTTGTTAACACCGCACAATAATTCAAACGGCTCGCAGCCAGTGAGAACATGGAATATCCGGTGTGCGGAATCGGGTTATGTTGTAAGATTGAAGGTAGTGGGGAAGAGGATGATTAGGTAAAAAAATAAATAAAAATAAAAGCCAAATAAAAATTTAAAAAGAAAAGAAAAATGCAAGTACCTATGCTATTCAGATGTGTTCTTCAATCACGACTATAGCAATTCTAAGCAACGTTTCTATTCTGAATGGTGGTCTTTTACCAGGACGATATTGTGAATATTAATCACTCCGGGATACCCATTGACCGTTAAAAAAAGGCATTATAATTTTGAATACCGAGCAAAGCCGGGTAGAAAAGCTAATATTTCATGAAACAAAACTAAACTAAACTAATATAACTTATATTATTATGATTAATATTCCGTCATTTAACGTGATATATTTTATTATGTAAACTGAGAGAACCTTCAAATTCGGCATCCGGCGTTAAACTAACTCCAACTTGGCCCATTTAAAAGTATTAACTCATCATAAACAGGATATAAGCAGCACTTAACTAAGTGAAGCTTAGTACTGACGTAAATCTAATTTATTGACGGGGAGAGGAACACAAACCACCTGAACCCAGGCCAGGACACTGACACATCTGGACACTGTTCATTCACATCCATACATCGCCTCATACATTCTCTTCTGTTATTCCGACTTCTGACATGCCTGACTCAAGTACTTGATTCACTTTATCGTGCCATGTCTTCCTCGGGCGTCCCCGGCTTCTTCTTCCATTCACATTCGCGTCATATATTATATTCTCTTTACACTCCTTTCTTCGTTCATTTGCTCTAAATGAACAAACCATCTAAACCTCCCTTTCTTAATATTACTCATTACGCTTACATCAGCCTTGCATTCTTTACGAATCTCAACATTTTTCACACGATCATAGATTGTCGTATGAGATCTCATTTCTACGCCATTCAGTCTACTTTCATCTTTCCTCTGCCAGTTGTATGCCTCACTGCCATACTTTTGTTAGCGCCAACCGCGTTCAGTCCTCTGTCATTCTAACACATATTACTAATCCATTAAAATACTTTTATATGTTTTACGCACACATAGAAATATTACGGCTTGAGCTTCAGTACACCTAAGTCAACATCGTATCGTATACCACATCAAACAAGTATTATTTATTTGAATACAAAATTAACGAAAAAAAACGACATCGCCTAAACCATATCAAAGATCTAGGGATGATTAAATTTAATTTTTTTTTTTATATAATGCATTAAGTAGGTATTATGGCTATCATATGTGTTTGTATTCATATGGAATATGGTACAGGAATAAATTTTTTGAAGAAATGTATGAAAAAAATGTTTCCATAAATTCATGGTATTTGCAAGACTAAAAAAAATTATATTAAAAAATTACACCCGAAGGCAATAATAATTATAGTGGTATTGAATTCATAAAAGATTGTGTTAGAATTATAAGTATTATTTACACAAAAGTAATAATTATAAGTATTGATATTTACATAGAAATTATCTTTATATTCACTGCATGGAAAGTAAATTGTGGCATAGGTTTCTGCTGTTGACCACAACTGTAGACACAGATACATTTCTGAATATAGGTTATTAAAGACAGTTCTATTAGGTTTCTCAACGAATTGTGAGACAGTTAGGTTAAAAGTATTTGATATTTTTTGTTTTTGGTTTATACCACTGAGATAAAAGTTTAAAAAATATATAATTATGGGGTAATAAAAAAAAGTATTTTGAAAAATACCGGTAGTTAAAAAATGAGAAGTATTTAAAAAAGTATAGGTATTTAAAAAGATATAAATATTTAAAAGAATACAGGTAGTTAAAAAAACATAAATATTTAAAAAGGGATATGTAGTTAAAATGACATAAGTACTTAACAAAATTTAGATAGTTAAAAATTGTAACACTTTATCTCATGCTATTGCTCGACTCTATCTCAGCATTCGTGGGTGGGTCTGATGGATGAAGTGCGGGAAGGTTGTGATACAGTAAATAAAATCCTAAGGTAGGAAAACATAGTCTTTATTGACTATACATCCCCAATTATCATGTTAGAGGAAGAAAAGAGTGGAGAGTAAGACTAAGTTAAAAAATAATCGATTAAAAGGATAAATGATGGCTCTTGTGGTCATAATCTTCTCCTCCGGCTTCAGGAAAGGCTGCTCCAGCCCGGATGTTCACCGATTCCCACGGTCCATGATGCGAAGTCCATGATGACTCGTCGGAAGCTCCATCCGCCACAGCTTCTTCCGTGAGGTTCAGGCAATAGGATGTATGAATGCTACCATATCATGTGTGGTCCTCGATGCAGCAGCTACTCCTCGTGTCCACACATTACTCCGCAGGTATTCCTCTCCGAAGCACAGGGCACGCGCGGTTAGGTTTTATCACCTACCATTTGGCCATCATTAAGCAAAAAATATACCCACTTCGGGTAATTAATTAGACACTCTCCGGCGTCAAACGAAACAGTCACTTAACATAACTCCTCCCAAAAACTCCCGGCACTGTCCGCCGTGTCAAGTCAACTCCCCGGCCATCTTGTCTTCTTCTGCCGCTTCCTTCCGTCCGATGTCTCCCATAGATATTTTCTCCAATCTCTTCCGTAGACAATATCAGTGATGCCTTTTTAAGCGGGGTCAGTATTTACGTTACAAAATATATATGAAATGTTTGAAGCTCGGCGAAATATTTTTATGAGTTGTTGGGTAAGGGAGATAGTAGGTGCTTTGTTTTATCACTAATGATAATAACAGAATTGAAAGAGTTCACTAGAAATATTTAAGATTTTTATTTTTCCGTCTCTACGGACGATACCTTTGGCTATACTCATCTATCTATATTTTAGGTATGACTAATTACCACTCCTGAGAGATGCGCAAAGGTTGTTATAAACATATTTAACAGGGAGATTCTGGCTCAAATACGAGTATATATATTTGTTTTCATCTCACTATTGAGGATGTCATTATGACCTGCTATACTGTCGAGTGAGCCGCACAAATGTATTTATGAACTCACCGATGAGGAGAAATACGTACTTACTAAATACGGTGGATTCAAATATCGACGTGTTTTTTTTAATGTTCCATTTCATAATTTGCAGGGTTTTAGGCATTTTTATTTTTTTTTATGTGAAAACCGCACAAGAGTCCCAGCTGCTCCCAACCATCTAGAATCAATGTCAATGGTATCACCAATTAGGGAATTTGTGAGGCTAAATGTATTAAGGAGAGGAAGGAGAAAGATGAAAGAGGAAGGAGGGGAAAAAGTATCTGGCTATTCAGATCTGGTCATCAAATACCGCTAAAGCTATTTAAAGCAACATTTCGATTCTGAATGGCGGTTTTTCACCAGGGCGATACTGAAGGTATCTACCACTCTGAAATTGCGTCTGACACTATATAAACGGTACAATTATAACGAATTGGAATATAAAATCTGTAATGTTATGATAAATTGTGAAAATTGAATAAATATATATATGTATTAATATTAATATTAGTTGAGTGGTTACGACCCTCGGTTATGAATCCGGAGTTGCGGGTTCTAATCCAAGCGTGAGCAAAAATATTTTATTTGACTAATTTGTGTTATTTTACAATTTATTAATTAAAAAATAATATGTAGTACATTTGCTGCACGTTCCAAAGTGGTAGATACTTTCAATATCGCCCTGGTGAAAGATCACCATTCAGAATTGAAATGTTGCTTAAAATGGCCTTAACCGTGCCGGGGAAAAGATCTAAATAGCAGGGACTTCCCCACCTTCGTCTTTCTCATCTCCTTTTCTCCCCACTACTTTCAGCCTCACAACATACCCCAATTGGGGATGCCATAATCTCACTGGGTCCAGAAAGTTTGGGAGCAGTTTGGAGATTTATGCGGTTTATATCTTGTGTGCGCCTTATTGTTGCATTTCTAGTATCATGTACTTTTAGTCTCCTATTTTGTAGTAACTATCGTGTACAACAGCACAAACTTTATTACATTCCTGATGTAATTTTATTTCTATACTTACCACTACTGTCTCTACATGGCGCTGCTCCCCAACTCAAACACGAGAAATGTTTCTCTATTCAGTTGGGCACTTTTTGTTAAATATACATATATTTTTTGTAATTAGCTATTAAGGTATATCTGTACTATTAAATTTTTAATATTTTATATGTATTTATATTAAATAAAAAAATAAAAATAAAAGCATAAGAAATAAAATAATATATAGCAGGCCTACTTGATTCAGTGTCCAGGCCTTGGTTGGGGTGGATTTGGAGAAACCCACTCCTACGACTAACTAGTACCAGGAACATCAAAGCCCCTTAATTCCTTATTAAATAGGTTGTTATAATAAATATAAGACTGGAGGTTGTGTGAAGGAGATGGAAAGGGGGTTGGGAAAGAGCGGTAACGGGAGACAGCTCATTGGTTTAGACTTACCCCGAGGGTGGTGTCTCGACAGGGAGCTCGGCTCTGGACCTTCGACTAGCTCAGTTTCGGCAGGCCAAGAAGCTCCTCTGCAGGGCCGTAGGCCGACAGGCAGTCTTATAATTGGGGTCGGGGACTCTAATACTACGCCAAATGAATTTACTAAATGCTTTCAGACTCAGAGTTTATTCAGGGGAAGGTACAGACATGGTAAGTTATGCTACAATAATCAAAAGCTAGCTTAACCTCAAATGGAAGTTACGGGGGATTATTCTCTCTGATATTCTCTAAATGGGCATGATAACGGGGACTCGAATAAGTTACAACACAAAAGAGGAAATACAAAGTCAGCTTACAGTCATGATCGTGGCGGCAAAAGGATCCTAGTGGAAGCCTCGGGCTTGGACATTAGTACACTGAAGTTAAATTATATTTACGAGAGAGTCACCATGTACCGGAGCTCTTTGGTTATACTAATGCAATCTCGCACAGTGGGTGTTAATCCAGCATGCATGATAATATGGCGCTACAATTTGCGGCTGCCAAAATGGCTTCTCGCACGTTCTTTTGGAGACGCAGTAGGCGGCGGACCAGAGATGTCATCCGGAAGCCGGGTGAGAAAGAAGTGACCGGTGCGTGGGCGTGCAAGCCGCCGTTATGGCAAACGTGGCGCTCGCGTCGTTTTTTACCGTTGTTCTTTGACGAGTGGCTAGAGTCTTTTTAGGATCTTTCTGTCGTTACGTAACAAGGTATGAAATTCTTTATGCAAGTATTCCTAAACAAGGATCATTGCTTAAGCATAGGGTCTTTCAGAAAGTTCTTCGTTGTAGAGCGGTAAACTGTTTTGATCTAGACCTAAAGGTTTTACCAGGTGTAGGCAATTTTTTTTCCTTATTTGGGGTTAATATGGGTTTTGTCATAGGTAAAATTGATATCAAAAATATACTTAGTACATTTGAGCTTAGTCTCAGGCTGGAGGATAATCTCAGAATAGTTCTAGTGGGAAACGACTAGATTTGTTCAATCTTCTCCTCGCTTACATTTGGATATTATGGGACATTTGAGATCTGAGCAATAATAATAATAATCGGATGATTTTTATAGCGCCGTTTTTGTGAAAAATCACCTCAAGGGCGCTGTACAAATCTTACTTCCTATTCTTACATTATTCCTATATTACATCTATGACATTTTTTTTAGACAGGCTATCATTACACATTATTTATAGACCGTATAAAGAGATGCAGTTAAATTATCAAAACTAAATACGGCTTTGTCTAAGTTTTCATACATTTTAAATTTAAAAAAAAAGCTAACTGTATTTATTCCTTACGATATATTGCAAGACGCTAATACAAATGATAGAGTGATTGTTTCCATTATATTCAAGAATGTATTTAAGCTAAGACAATGAATTATTATCCATATTTTTAGGATAAATAACACAGAATACTCTTAAAAGGGGAAACTTTGAGTAGACCGTTGATAGATACACTAGCAAAGAAATTTTGAAATGATCGCTTCGGCAAAACAAGGTACATAGTTTTACATTCAGGAGTTATGTGAAGTTGAGCGGCGGGTGAGGACGGGGGCCGGAGGGACTGATCCATAGGGCCCTCAAATCTTCTTTTTTTGTCTCTTTCTCTTACACAAAAAATGATAAAGAGGGAAGGTTACGACACTACAAATTCCCCGTTCAACTTTAGGAATACATTAGGTATTTATCATTGGAATGTGGAATGTGCTGAATCAGCGACACCCGTCTGGCTGCCGCCTTAGCGTCTTGTGGAATACAAAATGACAACACGTCTGTTTGGCAAGGAGTCCGGTTACTAACTGTTTTTTTGTTTGTTTTGTTAATGGTTAGAGTGCCTTTATTCGAGGAAAATTCAACTGTGGAGAGCGCAACGTCACATAGCCACAGATCAAAGTGAACTTATTAGCTCGTCGTCAGTTCTTAGCCAACCTGCTACCTAAATTAATTAAATGAAACTGTTAATATTTTGAATGGAATGAAGAATTTATTTTCAAACTAAAATGTTTCTGGCGGAATCGGCTTAATTTATTATTAATGTACTAACTTTGTGAATAATTAATAAGAATTTTCCATCCTTCAAGCGTTATAATAGAAAGGAATAGATAATTATTTTTGAGTTGATTTTTGCTTAGGTGTACAGTATTTCTGCTTATAAATATCTAAGAGCATAATTATTACTTGTGATGGAACATTATGTTGGATATTAAATACAGTTTATCTTTTTAAAGATCGCTTCTTAAAGATTGTCCAATAAATACACAATTTTTGATCATACCTACATCTTTTACATAGATTTTTAGAACAGAATGAAATAACTTATAGAAAATACTAAGAATAGTCATATAAAGTATAAATAACCATAAATTTATATTAAATAATGATATTAAAACGTTTAACATTAACATCAAATAGGAAAATAAAACAATATTATAACACAAATTAGTGAGGGGCGCGTATAGTTGCCAATCCTGACCGTAATGATTGGGATGGTTTTGCGGTTGCGGATTGTATATAAAAAGAACTTTGCGAGCGACTATGGCATAGGATTGAGGAACAAAAAGATAGAGGGAAATGGTAAAAAAGGGGACACCTATTTCACCATTCAGAGTTTCTAATTCAATTGTGTCTTCACTTGTTTAACTGAATATTATTATAATTGTACGGAACTGGTATTCCCGGTGGCGTTAAACTGGCGTGAACATAAATACTTAATTGTAGGATTCATCAAAATGCTGGTATAGATGACGCTTTATTATATAAGTGGAGTCAGCAAATCAGTGACAAGAGTTTTTTTAGTAATATGCTATGCTCCTGTCAACTCTGAAAGCGATGAAGTGAAAGATGATTTTTGGAGTGGTGTGAGCAATGTGATGAGATTAAAAAATATTAATGAAAGGATTATAATGGCAGGGAATTTAAATGGGTGGGTGGGAGTTAGACGGGATGGATTTGAGTCAACCTTAGGTATATTTGGGGATAAAAGAACGAATGATAATGGTAACAGAATGCTTGAAGTATGTTTAGAGTGGAACCTTTTTGTATCGAATACCTTCTTCAATCATAAAGGTATCCACCAACAATATACGTGGGAAAGAGGAAATGAAAGGTCAATGATCGATTTTGTGGTAATTGACTCTAGGTTGAGAGCCGTCACCGCAGACACAAGAGTTTTCAGAGGGGCTGAGGTAGAAACCGACCATTTTCTTGTTGTGTCGAGAGTAAATCTCTTCCGCGGCTGGCGCTCTAAAGTGAAAATGGTGTCGACTCCAACTAGAGTCAGAATAGAAAAACTGCAAAACGATAATGTAAGAAGTAAGTATGAAAATTGTGTAGAGATGAGATTGAATTATAAGGATATGAACGGTCTAAGCATAGACGAAACATGGGATCACATAAAAGTGAGCCTTTGTGAATCTGCTAGAGAGGTATGTGGGATAAGTACGCAAGGTAGGAAGAAAGGTGATGCATGGTGGGATGATGAGATTAAAGCACTGGTCTCAGAGAAGAAGAAAGCGTGGTTATGTCTGATAGCGACTGGCAGTGCTTCTAGTGAAGAGAGGGATAGAGCAAAAGAAGTTTATAAGGGATGCAAGAAAAGAGTACGCGCTGGAGTGAAAGAACGAAAGAAACGCCTGGAAGATGAAGAGGGGATCAAAATGACAAACCACTTCCAAGAAAACATTAAACTGTTTTGGAAGGAAGTCAAAAGGTCCCGGAATGGTCCAGAAAGCGGATGTGTGAAAGTGATAAAATCGAAAGATGGAAAAATGCTGACGAATGAGAAAGATATAAAAGAGATGGATGAAATACTTTGAAGAGGTCTTCGAAAGCAACCCGAGTGATAGTGATTCCAGTGGCGAGTCAGGTATGAATGACGATGGCGTGAATGTTCCCAAAATCAGCATGGATGAAATTAAGAGATCAATTAAATGTATGAAGAATGGTAAGGCTGTTGGTTTCGATAATATTGCTGCTGAATACTTTAAAGGAGATAGCCTTATAATTCTCACATAGTTATGCAAACTTTTTAACCAGTGTTTAGAGGATGGTTACACCCCATTAGATTGGAGAAGGGCTGTGATCATGCCTCTATACAAAGGTAAAGGGTCACGCATGGAATGTGGAAATCACAGGGCTATTAGCCTGCTAAGTTCAGTTGGAAAGCTGTATGGTAGGATATTGATTGAAAGGGTACAAATGAAAACAAAGGATAAAATATGGGATGTGCAAGGTGCATTTATGAGCGGAAGGGGATGCATGGATCAGATTTTCTCGTTGCGTATGCTCACAGAGAAATTTCTGGCAAAAAACCAGAAACTTTTCTGTGCTTTTGTAGATCTACAAAAAGCATACGACCGAGTTGACAGAAAAAAGTTATAGAAGGTGTTGTCCAAGTATGGAGTGAATACAAATCTTATACAGGCAATCGCATGTACGAGGGAAGCGTTGCATGTGTTAGGGCAAACGGTGATTTTACGGGGTGGTTTGACATCACAAAAGGTGTTAAGCAAGGCTGCGTAATGTCACCGTGGTTATTCAATCTATACATGGATAATTGTATGCAAGAATTGAAAGAGGTGGGCTTGGGCGCAAAAATGATTAGTCTGCAAGTATGTTGCTTGCTGTATGCTGATGATGCGGTGCTGATTGCTAATAGTATAGAAGATCTACAGTCCCTCGTATCTAGGATGAACGAAGTATGTATGAAGAATGAGCTAATGATGAATGTAAGTAAGTCTAAAGTCATGGTGTTTGAAAGAGAGAGTACGAAAACAGTGTGCAATATAGTTGTGAATGATGAATACTTGGAGCAGGTGATGAGTTTGTGTATTTGGGAAGTATGTTTACGAGAGATGGAAAGACTGATATTGAAAGAAGGGTGAATGCAGGAAACTCCATTAACGGAGGACTGAACGCGGTTGGCGCAAACAAAATGTTGTCCAAAGAAGCGAAGCTAGCAGTCCACAATGGAGTGCTGATACCAACTCTGATGTATGGCAGTGAGGCATGGAACTGGCAGAGGAAGGATGAAAGTAGACTGAATGCTGTAGAAATGAGATCTCTGAGACGAATGTGTGGTAAAACCATGTATGATCGTGTGAAAAATGTTGAGATTCGTAAAGAATGCAAGGCTGATGTAAGCGTAGTGAGCAAGATTAAGAAAGGGACGCTTAGATGGTTTGGGCATGTAGAGTGAATGAACGAAGAAAGGAGTGTAAGGAGAATATATGACGCGAATGTGAATGGAAGAAGAAGCCGGGGACGTCCAAGGAAGACGTGGCAAGATCAAGTGAATCAAATACTTGAGTCGGGCCATGTCAGAAGTCGGAATAACAGAAGAGAATGTATGAGACGTTGTATGAAAGTGAATGAAGCAAGAAGTGTATGCCAAGATCGAGTTGTTTGGCGGTCCGTCCTCTCTGCCTACCCCTGCGGGGAAACGGCGTGATGGTTAGTTAGTTAGTTAGTTAGAGTCAGCAAATATATCAACCCAAACTTGTTGCCCAGATCGTGTATCCTATTGGTTTTGTGTGTGTGAGTGATTAGTTATGTACATGTTTCGGAAAAATGTTACAATTTGTCTTGTGTTCAAGATTTAAAAATATTTGCTTGTGTATTAATTTAAGTACTGGCATTTTGTCCGTTGCACCCAACGGAGGTGATTAAATTTTGCTATTTTTCCCAAAAAGAGACAAATTTTTATGATTTGCAAATTGCTACGATATATATTTTTTCATAATACACATTATTGTTAAATTAAGTTACCCGTACATTTCAGTCAACCTGACCGAACCTAACCTAACCGAACATAATATAATCTAACCTAACTTAATCTAACAAAACCATAATTAACCTAACCTTACTTCACCTAACCTAACCAAACCTAACCTAACCACCGTTAAAGTTTTTTTCCGAAAACGGCTCTATAAAAATCATTTTATTTATTGAATACAAATAAATAAAACAATAAAATACATTCCTTTGAATTAAATTAATAAACAGCTCACATTTAAAATACAGTTTTTTGTTGATAACTGTTATAAAACGTTATATGTAGGTACTTTATTACTTGTCTGAATTAGAACAAATCTTAACACATGGGTACCTACTTCAGCTCCAAATATGGAAAGTTCACGTAGGTACGTACCTATATAATCGTAATAGAATCGCATGCAATAATATAATTGCTTTAAAGGGTCTAAGAGTAAAGCCGGCTTCCCACCTTGTCTATTAACGAAATTTTCTTTGATATCAACTTACTTTATGTCTATTTTATTTAAATTAATTTATTCTCGCGGAGCTCAAATAAACGTAGCAAATCTGTCAGCAAAATATCGTACGAATATTCCTAATAATTTTTTTGTTGATTTTTTGTGGAACTCCAATTTATTTGTAATATTATTTTTAATAATAAACTTAATTTTAATAATAAGGTTGAAGTTTAATTAAAGCTGTACAAATTAAAAATAAACAGATTTAAAAAAAGAGGTAGGTAAGTAATTATAGTTAAAATAAAATTTCCTTCAATTTTATGTCATTGACTGTTGCAACTGACCTTCACACGCTCCTATTGCCGGTGCATAATATCGGATAAAACGAAAGTTATAGTCGATTCGACATTGGACTTCTATTTCTATTGGATATATTATCACGTAGAATAAATAAGATAAGGACACGGCTTAATCATGAACAGTAACATTATTTTTATAAACAATAATTATAAGCCTGAAACACTCATCCAAATTGAAAAAACCTTCCGAGAAAAGATAAATGTCGCCGACAGGACTCGAACCTGCACCCTTCTGATTGCCGGTCAGATGCTCTACCGTTGAGCTACGTCGGCTTATCGCAAACCCGCCAAGTTAATCAATATATACTAGTGTTTCATTCAATAATTACTGTTTTATTATATTTCACCTGTAAACAACCAACTTTATTAGTATAAGAAAGGCTTGTAACGGCTAAATCCCTCAATAGGTGGCGTCGAGACAAATTATGTCTACATTTTATTGGTGAAAAATGTTTTGACTTGTCAAATATTTATTAATTGATAAACTAAAGTTTTTAAGACAAGATTTTTGTGCATATCGCAAAGGGTAACAATTTATTCAATATATACCAGTGTTTCATTCAATAACTTGGCCGGTTTGCGATAAGCCGACGTAGCTCAACGGTAGAGCATCTGACCGGCAATCAGAAGGGTGCTGGTTCGAGTCCTGTCGGCGACATTTATCTTTTCTCGGAAGGTTTTTTCAATTTGGATGAGTGTTTCAGGCTAATAATTATTGTTTATAAAAATAATTGTTACCTTTTTCGCTATACACAAAAATCTTGTCTTAAAAACTTTAGTTTATCAATTAATAATAACATTATTATTCCAACACTTTACATTCTAATTTGAAGTCAAAAACAGTATTGAATCTGCTGATTAAAAATATTACTGAAATAGAATAAGGTTGATATAAGAAATTTCCTTGAAGGACTTGACCTTTAAACTTACAATCACAACTTATTCCATTTCATATTCCGAATGTACACCCGCCAACAAACAATTTCACACGAGCTTTGGAGTTTTTGAATATTTGTATTAAAATAGATGTTTATATTTCTTTGCAGGGTGCCAAAATCCGTTTCACCATGCTCTTCGAGCTGGGGGGCGCCGAGCGCTCCGCCGTCGTGTCCCGCCCCACGATGCCAGAGCTCCGGCGCTGCGCTCTGGCCCAGCTGGCGCTCTACGTGGCCTCCACGGGGCAGACGCTCAACATCGCCGACGGGCAGGCCTGGCTGGGTGCCGGGGGCGCGGGCCCCGCCGGTGCCGGGGGCCAGGAGACCAAGACCATTCTGTGCATGCCCATAGTTAATGGACAGAAGGATGTGATAGGGGTGGCGCAGCTTATCAATAAGGTAAGCAGATCTTTGATTATATTCTACAGGGATCAAAAGTCAAATAGTATATTACATAGGTAGGTTTAAAAATAAATAAATTAAAGATCATTTAAGATAAATCAATTTATCGTATGTTACATTGCAAAGATTGCACTTTACCTTGTCCCACTCGGGTCGGGACCCATCGCATCAACAAGCCGCCTCCAGGCGTCCCTGTCCTGCGTTAAGTCAGAGGCATCCGTCCATAGTAGGTTCAGCCTTTCCTCGCACAGCCTCTGGAGTTGCTTCTCCCACCTGTGTCTGGGAGAAGTCTTCCCTCTGGAATAGCACTCAGAATTTTCAGCGGAATTCGACCTTCCGGCAATCTTAATATGTGCCCAAGTCACCTCAGTTGCGACTTTTCTATGAAGGGTAATAGTGGTTCGATGTTATGCTCCTCCCGGATCATCGAACTTTTTATTCGATCCCATCCAACTCCTCTCAAAAATCTCATTTCGGCTACTTGGATCCTAGAACGTGTACGCTCGTTCAACATCCAGATCTGGTGACCATAAGTAAGCGTGGGGCGATACACTGATTTGTACACTGCCAACTCTGTCTCGGTTCTTACCTCAGCTTTCCTTATCACTACGCTATAAAGAGGACAGGACACCGCCTGACGCAATATGCATATTAAATTATTTTATTATTACTAAATTACTTTTACTAATAATTTAATAAACCAGTGTCCATTTTAACAAACTGAGACTGTTCTGCACCGAAATCACTGAATTAGGGCACCCACTACTTTTCCGCACCGTTGACGGCCTTGACGACCTTGACGGACTACATGGTTGAGTGATAACGATTCTCGGCTACGAATTCGTACTTCATGAATTCAAATTCCGGGGTGCGCAATTAAATTTTATTTTATTACTTCGGTTATTTCACAATTTATTACTTTTAAATTAATATGTAACATATTTGGGTGACGTTCTAAAGTGGTAGATACTTTCAGTATCACCCCTAGAAATAGACCACTATAAATAATCAAACCAATGACTTTAGCCGTATTTTGTAATCAGATCTGAATAACCAGGTACTTCACCACCTTCCTATTTCCCATCTCCTTCCTCTCCCCACTACCTTCAGCCTTATAACATACCCCATCTGGGATGACATAGTCTCCCTGGATCCAAACGGTTGGGAGCAGTTGGAACTCTTGTGCAATAGTATGACAAAAGAAAATTTTAAAAGGATTAGATGAGTCCATCTATCAGTTTTAACGTGAAGAACTTAAAAAATAAACGGAGCTTCTATTAAATTATCGAAAAACCCCCAACTATCCCTTCACGGCACAACGTAAATATATACTCGTACACATCAAAACGTCCACGCATTTTCATCCAAAACAGTTAGTTCTTGGAGCTAGTGGAAAGACAATTTTTATAAAGAGTAACATACATTAGAAGAGGACAATACAAAAGAAAAAATTAATTTAGTCACGTTCTCGTCGAAGCGTACAATACAAGACCAGAATATACAGTTTCTGGCAAGCCATAGGCAGTCCCGATGAGAAACATCAAGCAGTGATAGGAGAGTGATCCGTGCAAACCTTAACACCATCCCCGGTGGCACAGAGACCAGACCAGACCCCTGTGAAGATGGTAGGATAAAGGAGAAGAAACTTCTGAAGAACCCTTAGCATTAAGTAACTCACTCCAGCCGACAGGACTACAAGAGAAAGGGAGTTGATGTTTGGGTTTGCCGTGTGGCAGCATCCTTACTGGCCATCGTCTCGATGTCATCGAAGGTGGAGGAAATTTCCAACAGAGCTGACGTAGCTGTAGAGCGCAAGCAGCTAATGAAGGGGTGATTCCTTTTTATCAGTTTCAGTGTCGATAAATCGACTTTTATTGAAATAACGTAATACAGTGTCATACAATACGGTATGTTTAAACATAAGTACAATTTGTTACGTAATTATGTTATTGTACGGCTTACATTATCTGAAACCAGTTCTGAGGTAGGTGATTCCTTATAATAAAACTTTATATAAATCTTTTTCTGACCACCTTTCTTTCTTTATATTATTTACTCTTATTTTTTATTATTATTGTCGCACATAGAATTAGCAAATATCATTATTTCTTCAATAAGTGCAAAATCACATCGCTGTGTCACTTTCAATAAAATGAATAGGAAATGTTTTATTTATACTACTATTTGATATGTAAATATCAACATGTTTCCAAAGCGATGCTTTCCTCATGGGGAATATACAGAATACTAAAAAATAATAATGTCAAGTATAGACAAATGATAAACATAGAACACAATAATGTAAGAATAGACAAATTATAACATATAATAAAAAAATATAAAAGCAGTTAAGTAATTAATCAAAAAATGTTATTAAAAAATTATTGTAATACATTGAATAACAAATTTGTATTAGATTTTTTTTTTATTAATAATATTAATATGAAAATAAATTAAATAAATTTTAAAATGATCTGATTATTAATTATATTTAACTGACTATTAAGAGGAACAGCTGTGATGCCTGTTTCATACATAACTTCGTTTTGGATTTGAGGTCAAAATACCCACCCAAACTGAATGATATATATTTTTTTAATTAAATGCTGTAAATACCTAGTACGTATGAGAAGTATTTTGTTTTAAATTATGAAGTATAGGCCATGAAAATGAAATCATTTTCATAATTTTAAGAGGCAACTAAGAAAAAAAAAATAATTATCATTTTTGCTACGTAAATAAAAATATAAAAACAAAACATTTAGAAAAAAACCTTTTTTCGGGTCGATATTTTAAATTTTGTCCGGCAAAAATGTGTTCCAACGTAAATTGGTAAATTGGTCGTTTTTAATTTAATTTAAAGTCCGCCATTATGCTTATTTTAATGTTTTTTTTTTAATATTTTATTTTCATTATATTTTTAAAGCAAACTATGTAAAACTTTCTTTCGCTGTTAGACCCCAAATAATTGTTAAAGGTGCCTCTAAAATCGCAAAAATCAATCTCTTTAATGGCCTGTATTTCATAATGCAAAACAAAAATAAATAAATTACTTCTAATCCGTACTAGATATTTACTTTATTTTTTCATGAAAAAAAAACATTAATTTTGGCCTCAAATACAAAATTAATTTTTTTATGAAACAGGCCGCGCAGCCGTTCCTCTTAACGCTTTTTCTGATTTCTAAAATTGTGTTATTACATTATTGTGTTCTATGTTTATCATTTGCCTATACTTGACATTATTATTTTTTAGTATTCTATATATTCCTGATGAGGAAAGCATCGCTTTCTAAACATGTAGATATGTATATATTAATTTTTTTTTTTTTATATGAATACCTCACAAGAGTCCCAACTGCTCCCAACCATCTGGAGCCAGTGAGACTATGCCATTCCCAATTGGGGAATGTTATGAGGCTGAAGGTATCGGGGAAGGGAAGGAGAAGGTGAAGAGGAAGGTTGGGAATACCTGGCTATTCAGATCTGGTCACCAAACACAGCTAAAAACCATTTCAAGCAACGTTTCAATTCTGAATGGTGGTCTTTCACCAGGGCGATACTGAGAGTATCTTCCACTCTGGAACGTGCGCAAATATACTCTATTATTTTTAAATGAATTAATTGTGAAACAGCACAAATTAATTAAATAAAATTTACTTGTGCATGCCGGGATTTGAACCCGCGACCTTCGGATTCGTAGTCGAGAGCCTTACCCCTCGACCATGGAGGCCGTCGACGAAGTGACGAAGTCAAAATAATTTTAAATTAATTTACTAAATAACTTATTTTTATAAATCATTGAAGTTGTATTAATTGTGCTAATGCCAGCTTGTTGCTTTCTTC
Source organism: Halesus radiatus (assembly GCA_022606495.2). Taxonomy (NCBI): domain Eukaryota; kingdom Metazoa; phylum Arthropoda; class Insecta; order Trichoptera; family Limnephilidae; genus Halesus; species Halesus radiatus. The sequence goes on along the minus strand of JAHDVE020012355.1, from coordinate 68,837 downwards.
AATTAATGGAGGACAGCAATAAGGAGGCATTAGCTCAATTGGAGAGTGCCGATCCCGGATAGACCGAGAGGTCCGGGGCTCGAGTCCCAGATGCGACCGTTACCTCTTTATTTTCTACGTCATTTCTGTTTTATATTTCATTTGAGATTTGTTAATATTATTTTCAATCAATGCTTTCATTTTGCTCATAAAGTTTATACGAACAAAGGCGTAATATTCCATACTTTTATCAGTCTCAAAGTTCTTTCAGTAAGAGCAATTTTGTGCTACAAAATTGTATTTCATCACATTAATAATCCTACATATAATACAAATAAAGCACACTTACAATACTCGTCTCAATTTTAATGAAAGATTTATGGTTCCTAAGCATACAAACAAATATGGTCAAAGAACTTTAGATCACATGATTCCTAGATGTTTATATATTACCAGCTGAAATAAATAGAAATAGTATTAAAAGTAAACAGTTAATAAATTATTAATTGATAAACTAAAGTTCTTAAAAACTTAAGACAAGATTTTTTGTGCATAGCGCAAAGGGTAACAATTATTGAATGGAACTGAAATTGATTAACTTGGCGGGTTTGCGATAAGCCGACGTAGCTCAACGGTAGAGCATCTGACCGGACATTAGAAGGGTGCGGGTTCGAGTCCTGCCGGCGACATTTATCTTTGCTCGGAAGGTTTTTTCAATTTGGATGAGTGTTTTAGATTAATAATTATTGTTTATAAAAATAATAATAGTTAATAAATTTGTTGAAAACTTGACTAGCTAAAAGGAATTATTTGTATTATATAATAAGGAAATATTATTTTAGGTATGATTGATTCTTGTCATTTTTTTGTGTATAAATATTTTATAGTAAGATTCTTGAGAAATATTTATGTTTTAAGTTTGTTACATATGTTTTTATTTGATATATATATATATTGTAACTTAATCTTAACTGTTAATTTATTATAAGGTTTTGAATAACAATCTCCCGTTAGACAAAAAAGTAGTTGGTCGGGACTTTTTCCCTCATTTTTGGTAAAATGTCTTAATAATTAAAAAGATAAAAAGTTTTAAAAATATATTAGAATGAGGTTTATAAGCTTCAATAACTTATTCCAATGAAAATTGAAATAATATTTGTAGATACTGCTCGAAAGCGTATTTTGAATATCTCATGGTATGATCAACTCACGCGTAGTACACCCTAGCCATGGCTTTGGTTAATTTCTGAAAAAGATGCCTGAAAAAATCCTCGCTAAAACGACTACCGGGCTCGAAAGATTCCCCAATTTAGCCAAGTGAGTCTAATCGTTGAAATACAAAATATGTTTAGATTACAATAGGAAGTTTTCTGAGGAGCTTTATGTCATTGATCTTTCCCCATCGGTAGATACGCAATCCCACATCCATCCCGGGTAAACAGTTCACAATTTCCATATGAGTAAGGGCCATTTTCCCGACTTCGTGTACTCTACTTGGCTTATTTGTTTATTCCCCTAATGCACCATGCATGAGAGGACATGCATACATTCATTTCTTCAAGACAGAAGCTAAATACTTCTAATATAAGCACATATATTTGTTTTAAACCATAAATGAATTAAAAATTATTATATATTCACCGCTTTATTAATATACACATATCTGTTTTGAAAACGATGCTTTCTTCATCAGGAATATATAGAATACTAAAAAATAGTGTCAATTACAGACAAATGATAAACATAGAACACAATAATGTAAGAATAGACAAATTATAAATATAAACAAAAAAACTATTAAAGTACGTAACTAATTAATCAAATAAACTTTTATAAAACATTGAATAACAAATTTATGTTAGAAATTTAAAAAAATATATATAAATAAATATATATAAATATATATTTTTATTATTAATATTCATATGAAAATAAATTCAAGAGATACCTGTTTTCGTTTTAAACCGCATTAATTTAATAAATTGGTCGACCGGTTTCGGAAGTAACCTTACTTTGTCAGGACAATATTAAAACTGGCATACGATACAACATAATGACAGATATACATAAATATTTATGTGTTGCTATGGAAGGTGACCAAAGGGGAAGGTGTAATTAGAGGTTTTTCGGGAAGAACCAAGCGGTTTAATGGGAAAATATCTAGAATAGGACTACAACATAAATTTACTTAGTTATTCAATATACTAGAATTAATATTTAGGGATACCTGTTTTCGTTTTAAACCGCATTAATTTAATAAATTGGTCGACCGATTTGGGAAGTAACCTTACTTTGTCAGGACAATATTAAAACTGGCATACGATACAACATAATGACAGATATACATAAATATTTATGTGTTGCTATGGAAGGTGACCAAAGGGGAAGGTGTAATTAGAGGTTTTTCGGGAAGAACCGAGCGGTTTAATGGGAAAATATCTAGAATAGGACTACAACATAAATTTACTTAGTTATTCAATATTTTCTAACAAGTTCTTCTAAATTATTTGATTTTTTGTCTTCATTATTACGGTAAAGAATTGTAATCCCGTGTCTTTATCAAATCCTTCCGATCACACCGAAAATCCTACTAACACTTCTGCAATATATAGTATTTCCAGCTGTCTTTTCCGTTCGATAAATCATAAATGTCTAAAAACGAGACGCGGTAAAATTCCAGAAAATACAAACGAATATTCCGTAAAACGTGCAACTTAAAATACAAGCCTAATAAAAACGGGTCAAAAAGTCTAACCCCTAGCGAAGTTTTATCGAAGCGCCAAGATGGAACTTTTAATAAATCTAATTCGTTTCGAGTCTCGACATTTTTTCTTCCGGATTCCCGGACACATAAAGGTAAAGAATAATTTGCCTTCTGCGAACTTTTATTTAATTGGGTTGTCGTTAGAAATTAGTTGAATTTGTTTTATTTTGTTTTCATACAATTGTTTTAAGGGGGTTGAAAAAAATGGAAATAACGTGATTGATTTTCAATACTGCTAATTTAAAAACAAAATATTTGAACATTCCAGATATTTGTTAGTTTTTATGGGTAAAACAAAAGATTATTTACTGTTTTCGTTTGTTTTATGAAAATGCTGGCTGATGTGTACCCGACCTTACTCGAGTTTTTTAAATATTTTTTTTTTATAAAATTATGAAATTGTTAATTCACCCATTTTAATAATTGTTATGGCACCCACCCAAACGACAGGCAGAAATTCACAAATTCATATCTTTATTTCAAAAAAATTAAAAAATCTCGGACAAGGCCGGGTAAACTTCAGCTAGTATTAATATAAAAAATACATATAATAAATTATTGTTCTGTACGGAGTTCTGTTGTCATAAATGTCGCAGATGTTATTTCAAGAAAAATCTGTTTTTCTCTGAAAATATATTGCGTTAATTTCCACGTAAATATGTTTATTGTTGATTTACGAGTACTACGCCTAGACTGGGAGAGCAAATGTACTATCGTCTTTTTTCTGTCAAAAATCTTTAATTCGGCAAATAAGTATTCTGAGCTGCGCATCTTCTAATAATCACAATACAAGCACAACCGGAATACAATTAGACAAATTTGATGTTTTAGATAGCAGAAAAGCGTTAATAGTGAATTAAATACAATTAATAATCAAATATTTTTTAACAATGGCTACCTCTTCGATTTATTTTCATATTAAAATAAATAAAAAAATTAAATTGTTTCTAATATAAATTTGTTATTCAGTGTTTTACAATAATTTTTTGTTTATATTTTTGATGATTTTTTATTTTTTTTTTTAATTGAAAATATTTGTTACGCAAGTACATTTTGAAAGAGTCTTTAAAATATAAGAAAATATGTAAAAAATTAAATATGTAAACGAAAAAATCCCACAAAGGCGCTGCCTCTGTGTGGGTATTAAAATAGTTTTTTTATCACATTTCTATGGCTTATGTGAAAGTTTTCATTTTAAATAAAAATTAAGGTAATCATTTTCTTAAAAGAAATAAGTGCTAGCAAAAATAAGAAAGATAAAGTATGACATAAAGTGATAATAAGAAACAAACAAAAAAACATTTCATTAGTTATGACAGTAAACAGAATTTACTGTTATTATCACATATACGTAAGTATAATAAGTAAATTACTTACCTACTTTAATCATTTTTTGTTTATGTTTCTAATTTGTCTATTCTTACATTATTGTGTTCTATGTTTGTAATTTGTCTATTCTTACATTATTGTGTTCTATGTTTGTAATTTGTCTATTCTTGACATTATCGTTTTTTAGTATTCTATATATTCCTAATGAGGAAAGCATCGCTTTCAAAACATGTTGATATGTATATATTAATAAAGTGTTGAATACAAAGTAATTTTTAGTTAATTATTTTTTTAACTAATAATCGAGTTATTTTGGCAAGAGTATGCAGAGAGGGTGGATCGCCACAAAGTCAGTCGTGCTTTATACAAGTTAATACATAATTTAATACATGTTATTAAAGTATGTATGAACGGGTTCAAATCCCGGCGTTTGTGCTGTTTCACAATTAATTAATTTAAGAATAATATGTTCCAGAGTGGACGATACTCTTAGTATCGCCCTGGTGAAAGACCACCATTCAGAATTGAAACGTTGTTGAAATGGCTTTTAGCCGTGTTTGCTTACAAGATCTGAATAGCCAGGTATTCCCCAACTTCCTCTTCCCCTTCTCCTTCTCCTCCCCAATACCTTCAGTCTCAGAACATTCCCAAATTGGGAATGCCATAGCCTCACTGGCTCCAAACGGTTGGGAGCAGTTGGGACTCTTATGGGGTATTCACATAAAAAAGTATTATTTGTATCTGTTTTCGATACATCCGTGGCAACAGAAATTATAATAAAAGTTCTTTATACATTCGACTTATCCTTAAAAATACCGGCATATTTCCAGATCACATTTCTCGAGACGGCCATATCTTCAATAAAAAAAAACAAATGGTTTACGCTTTCAAATATTGATACATATTTTAAATTGTGCGTCTTAGAAACTTTAGAAATAAACAAAAATTAAATCTAAAATTAATTTAGTAAACAAAATAACAGCAATTCAATTTTTATTGGAATATCTTATTGGAGTTTATAAACCCCTTTGTAAAATATATGTGACCGTTACCTTTTTATTTTCTGTGCCTTTTCTGTTTATTATTTTATTTTATAAAATGAGTATGGGTTAGTACAATGCTATACATAGTAAAGATAAAAAGATATATGATAAAAATGTGTGTGTGTGTATGTGTGTGTAGTGCTATCTACTGCAGAGTTGTGATTGCGCATTGATGTTAGGAGTAAAAAATTTCTTAAATGACGGTAGGGACTCAAAAAACATGTCGAGAACTAGGTTGGGACAAAGAATACTGAATGTTTGTAGAACACGATTAATTGGTGAATTTGCTGCAGCGTTTGTTTTGTTGTTTAATGTGTAAAAAAGTTGGGTGTGGCGAGTACTTTACAATGTTTAATTTGAGATAGGAGTTCGGGGCAGTCTATTTCATTATATAAGATTTGACACAGGAATGTAGTGTCGGCTACCGTTCGCCGAAGTTTCGGAGTGCACAGTGATGAATATTATCGTATTTGAACCGGAAAAACTCAGTGAATTTGTTATATATTCGTTCTATACTATTGACAATCGAGTATAGCATGTGTCTGGGATTAAAGACAGGCGATGCATATTCCAATGTACTTCTGAAAATGAAAAAAAAATCTAATCATTGAATATAATACTAAGAAATCTCAAATGAAATTCGAAAAGACACAGAAAATAAAAAGGTAAACGTCGAATGGGACTCGAATAATTCTTATCAGTTTTTAAATTGAAGTATGATATCAATAAGGTGGCATTAGCTTAGTTGGATAGAGCGAGAGGTCATCAGTTCGAATCTCAGATGCGACTATTGTCTTTTTTATTTTGTGTCTTTTCAAATTTCATTTGAGATTTATTAGTATTATCTGCAATGATAAAAAAAAATCGTTTTACGAACAGCGACGACATAACAGGAATTGATTTTTTCCATCAATTTTGTTTAACACATGTACTCGTATACCATTTTATACCTTCACTTATTTGTTTAATAGGATATACGAGTACCCCTCTAGTCTGGCGTACAGCAGCGAGCACAGAACACGAAGTACTTCGCATCTCATTTGACGCACAAATAAAATTTAACATAATCTCTTGTGAAATCTGTTTATGTAAATAACAAACTGGCAACTTTTTTACTGCCTTAGAGTGGATTCTATACTTTGTGTAATAAGAATAATATTTGGATGACTTGTACAGCGCCGTTTTTGTGAAAAATCACCTCGAGGGCGCTGTACAAATATTTCTTGCTAAGGTTTATCTTATTACGTACAAACAGATACAGAAACATACTTACCTGGCAGGTCACTCCTGATTAAAACGTTAAATTACAAAGTTGTCGCTTGAGAAGATATGATTTTGCACGCACAGGACACCATATTAGAAAACAGTGCACATTGCATGATATTGCTGATACTGTTTAAATCTTATTTGTCATTGAATTGAAACGTTGCTTGAAATCCGTCTTTGGTGACCAGATCTGAATTGCCAGGTATTTCCCCACCTCCCTCTTTCTCTTCTTCTTCCCCTCCCCAATACCTTTAGCTTCACAACATTCCCCAATTGGGGATGCCATAGTCTCACTGGCTCCAGACGGTTGGGACCAGTTGGGACTCTTGTACGGTATTCTTATAAAAAAATGTTAATTAATGTTTCTATCAACATATTTAGAGCTAGTCACTAAATATAAATAAAGTCACTTTTTCTCACCATTTTCGAATCTTCTACTCTCAAATCAGATGAAAATTGGTACATCACTTTAAATTCTTTGTTTAAAAAATACGCTAAAAAATTTTTTTATTAGAAAATTCTAATCCAGGATACAAACCTGCGATATCTAGGTCTAGATCCAGAAGAGAGTACCACTCTGCCATATGCGCCGTCGAACCAAAAGTATACTCACATAAATCATTGAACTAATAAAATGCGTCTTTTTTTAAAAATATAATGATGATTATCTCTTTTAGTTTCTAGCTTCTTTATACGTCGGACCAGTCATAAATTCACTTAATTAATTTGGCCGTAATCCAACGTATTATAAACCACCCATGGTGCCTCCAATCACATCCATTTAAGACCCCCCTAAGACAAAAAAAAAAAACAAGCAAAATTACAACGCCAAATTTGGCAAGCAACGTTTATCAATACGTGACTATCCTACGTACGACAATAAATGCCCATTAAACGGATCGAATCCAATGCCACGAGTCTTTAAAAGGACCCAATCGAATAACGAAATTCCTTCGAGTCGTGAAACGTTCACGACGAATGATTACAAAACCATTTTGGTATCGGGATTGCTCGGAAATTATTGCTATGGAATTTAAATGGGTTATTGTTCGAATGTTTTAATAGGGTGGTAATTAATTTCTTCGTCTTGAAATAACATTTATCATTTTTATTTGACTTCGTCTGATAATTGGTTTGTTTTGAGTTTCGTTTCCCCCTTGTGTATCAGTGGGAAATGCCAGATAATATAGGAACCAGCGCCGGATTTAAATTATAATTCAAAAAAATATGTTTTTAAAATCTGTTTGGTATTAAAACGTTCGATTTAAAGAAAATAAAATTTAATATTGTTTATTTATTTTTTTGATTATATGCCTCAACTTAAATAATCGAAACTAGTATATGTCTTTTCGTTAAATTGCTTATTTTAAGCTCCTACAGCGTTCTTTTCAAAATGCTGGATAACTAATATTCTTTGTTTTGAGCCAGGTTTTGATTTGGTTTTTAAAATCATGCATATTCTGTTTTTTTGTTTTGTTTATTGCTGATAGAATTAAATTACTTATGAAGCTTAGTGGAGGGACATTTGTAGTTCCTTTGACCAAAATCAGTTTTAATTTCGTTTATATTCATAATGTCATTGTGGTTAGATCTTGTGATACAAAAAATTACAATATATAAAAAATTCTTCGCATAGATAATTTGCATATTAGGGACTGCAAAATACTTGAAGATTTATTTTGTCGGTGTTCTTATGGAGGCTTTAACGATGGTCTTTCCTTTTAGGTTTAAGACAATAAGGAACTGAACTGAAAAATACAATGGCTTTAAAAATATATATTCATTTAGCAAATACCGATTCTGAATATATAATTATACGTAGAATTTATAAACCGCTATTTAAAAGTGAGTAAAAAAAATCTCATAAAATCACATTGTTATGTTGGTACCATTGGATTTGGAACATCTGACGTCACGTGCACATTCTGTTATAATATTAGTATGAATATTTTTATTTTTTACTTTTGTTTCGTATTTTATATATGTATTTTTTTTAGTTTTGGGGAAATTAAAATTTAATTTAAGTAACTTTAAGCTCTACAATTGTTGTTCAATATAAACAACTATTATTAATGAAAGAAATTAGAGTATTCATGATTATCCGTGTTGATAATTTATTTAATTATCAATGCGGATATGATGACGTCAATGGTTAATACTATTATTATTCTATGAGTTAAAGTTTCTAAAAAGGTAAATAATTGTATTACTTATGTTTAGTTATGATTTACCATGAATAGAATATAAAATTATGAACGGTAAAGTTCATCCTTGTTTTTAAATTTGACATTCTAACCTCAAAACTGATCAAAACTGACCGGCCATAGATTTGGAGCGTTTTAGCGGGCTTTGAAAAATTGAAACCTTGAAAATTATTGTAACTATTAAAACTAAATTTAGAAAAAATATATATATACTGGTATTTAAGTTTGAGGGAGATTTTTCATCAAAAAAATTGTACTGGAGTTTTTTGTTGTTTTATGTGATTTGTGGCTACTTATTCCCACCCTAATATACAAAATAAAATATTTGTTATTGGTGCTAAGAACGTTTTGCCCATCTCACCAGGTGTGAAATGCCTGCGTTGAGATTGCTCAAATTGATTAAATAAAATAAATAGATTAAAAGTTAGCAGTTCATAAAGGAGTGCTGATACCAACTCTGGCGCATGGCAGTGAGGCATGGAACTGGTAGAGGAAGGATAAAAGTAGACTGAATGCTGTAGTAATGAGATCTCTGAGGTGAATACATGTGAAACTATGTATGATCGTATGAAAAATGTTGAGATTCGCAAAGAATGCAAGGTTGATGTAAGCGTAATGAATAAGAATGAGAAAGAGATGCGTAGATAGTTTGGGCATATAGAGCGAATGAAAGAAGTAAGGAGTATAAGGAGAATATATGACGCGAATTTGAATGGTAAAAGAAGTCGGGGATGCCTTAGGAAAGCATGGAACGATCAAGTGAATCAAATACTGGAGTCGGACCATGTCAGAAGTTGGAACAATAGCAGAGAATGTATGAGATGATAGCTTGTTCACTCTTTGTTTATTCACAACATTATTGGATGGCGAGGATCTTATAAAAATAATTTAAATTCAGTAAAAGTTTCACAAAGAATTATTCCACCTTCTCAGAACCAAATGATGGAGGTATACTCGTATGTAAGCAAGTTTCTATTATGAAAACGTGTGTAGATAATAATCTTAAAGACAATCAGAAATATTACAAACGTATAAGTAAAGGAAATCAATGTATTACACCTCATTTTAAAACAACTCAAATGCAAAACCATTATATTTATCAGGACACAAAAAATTACAATAACCTCCCCATTGAAATGCGCTGTATTAATGACAAATCAGAAAAAATTAATAAAATTAAACTCTTCATTAAAAAAAACTTACATACCTAAATATTTCATACAACACATTAAATATTATGTATCTACTAAATTAAGAATCGTGGCTCCCTTATCAGACACAAGAAGTTTTCTGATCTGATAAGGTATACACAACCAAGAATACCATGTAATTAAATTACTTGTAATGCAACTTATAAGAAATAAAAAATAAAAAAAATAAAAAAAACATAAATGTGTGAATCGAATGAAGCAATCGTCTCCGCCTACAGCGTGATGGTTAGTTAATTGGTTTAGATAAAATGTCTTTAACTGGCATCCTTAGGATTTGCCTTCATAAGATAACGGGAGGGAGGCAATTATACGTTCTGCATCGGGTACAAAATGTTGCGATGTGTAGCCCTGGGGGGCACAGAACATCATAAAACGATGCCAGTGGCAGTGAATAGGTTAATGGTTTGTTTACTCTGGGTACGTGGGGGTATTAAAACAACTTAAGTCGTATCATAGATACTATTAAAAAACATTGATGAACGCGCTAGATAGCACGCCCCAAACTCAACTCGTCTCATTAAAATCTAAACGATTTAGGTTCTATCATTAATCATATTTCACTAATTAATCCGTCAGTTTTACATTGTAACCTTTCGTTGCCAGTGACATGCCTCTAAATATATATTCCTGAAAATATACTAAACGCAGAGTTCACATTTTAGATATTCCTCTACAATGCATGTACGAGTATGTATTGGATAAAATAATTTCAGTATATAAGCGCTTATTTATTTATTTATTAAAATTGTACAAATATTTATAACATTTCAGATTATTAATCTAATTAATTATAATTGTACCGTTTATGCAGTGTACCTATATGCAAAACCAAAAACCCAGTAAATACGTTATACGACGTAGAAAACAGATCGATTTCCTGATCCACCATATTTAGGAAGCACGTGGCTCTCCCAACAGGTGAGTTCGCAAGTAAGTTAATACGGCTCGACTGTATAAGGCTGTGACGACGTCCTCGAGAGTGAAATTCTCGTACAGAAAAATTCATTTGAGACAGAATATCATTGTTAAATATTTTACCGTTAAGCAAAAGAAAAAAATATTTAAGTAGAGCAATACCTCTACGTGTCTCTAAGGACTGGTAATTGGTCATCCCCGAAATATAAATAGATGGGTATAGCCAAGGATACAGTCCGTAGAGACGCAAAAAAAAAATCTTTAAAATTTTCAATGCGCTAAATGTAAGTTGGTTCGCGTGGGGCCCAAATGATCGAATTCGACTCCAATACACTTAACACTAGCGTGTTGTATATTAACCTTAGTGTTTGTGTATTATGAAATGAATAAGAATATCGAGTTACGAAGCCTAGAATCTTGTATGCTTTGCTTATTAAATCATTCATATTTTAGTGAAAAGTTAATTTACTTGTCAATCGCAACACAAAAAAATGTTTTGTTGAAAAATCTGGAAAAAAATTATCAATATTGTGTTGATAACTTACCGAGTGGTGCGGTAGTAAGCGAGAGGGTGTAAGGTCTCATTCGCCGTGCCACAATGCGCAATTATCAATAGAACGCGGTCACATGTGTTATATGCCTGGCACAATGTTTTACTTACATATGTAGTGCATAATGTACTATTAGATAATAAAATAAAATAATTTATGTAAGCAATTTTCATCCTATAATTTCTTCAAAAGATTGGTATTTACGTTGTGGCGACATTATTATTAAACAGATTAAAAAATACTTTTTAATCACCTCTTTATTAATATATACATATCAACGTGTTTCTAAAGCGATGCTTTCCTCATCAGGAACGTACAGAATACTAAAAAAATAATAATGTCAAAAATAGACGAATGATAAAATTATAAGTTATGCGGTAATAATTAATTTCACTAGCAAGAGCCTGAATAATAGCAGATACCTACATATTTATTATTGGAGAAACACTAAAATCTGCCATTCCATATTAGTATAAAATAATGTCGTTCTTATTAAGCAAAGCCAATAAAATCCTACACAGTCACATAATTCAGAATCAAACCTTAGAAAAGTGAGCCATTACTGAGATAATGGTATAGAAGGTTTGAGAAATAAGCCACTCAAATCTACAAAATGAATAAAAACACCGTCGGATCCGAAATTCAACCATAATGATCCCCCATTGCAGCCACATGCGGCCCACTTCTCCGTGGCACGGACAGCTTACCGTAAATTTACGTGTTTCAAGTTGTCGTTAGAATAATACATTTGCCGTCAGTTTAAGGTATAGGGAACCCTTCGCAATAATCTGCAGTTTATCTGCGCACCTGACTGGAAAATCGAAATATTTGAATTACAACAGATTTGTGGTATCGGCGTTTAAATTGCGTTTCTCAAAATGTATTTCAAATAAAGTGCTAGAATTGTTTTGTACCTAAAAATAAAACAATTTTAAAGATTTTTTTTAATATATTAGCTCTACGTCAGACATCCTGAGATTTCCGTCAAAGATGGTTTATGAAGGGTGGGATAGAATATTTTACTTATTACGCATGAAAAATCAAGGTACAGTTAGATGGTTAACAGCACGTGTACATTGGAGAGACGGAAAATAAAATAGTAAAAATAGTAAAAAGTAAAAATTTATAATTTCTTCAAACGATTGGTATTTACTTTGTGGCGTCATTATTAATAAGTGAATTAAAATTTATTTTGTATTCACCACTTTATTAATAAACAAATGATAAACATAGAACACAATCAACATGTAAACAACATTATAAAATATTGAATAACAGACTTATATCAGAAATTAAAAAGTGAAATTATTTTTTAAAATTAAAGAGATGGCAATTTAAAAAAATCGGTTATTAATAAAATTTAATTCACTATTAACGATTTTTCTGATTTCTAAAATTTAAAAATTTATTTTAGTAAACCGGTTGTATTTGTATGTAAAATATATAAACCTTTATTTATATGAAAATAATGATTGGTTTCTAAAACATGATTTGCAAATTCAGAATAATTGTTATTATTTAAACACTTCTTTTGAAGTCTTTCCTATGCAAAAGAAGTTACAATCTGACGAAGGAAGAACCGCTTTCGAAACATGTAGATAAGTGCATGTTAATAAAAAACAAATTTTAATTCATTTATGGAAAATTGTTAGTTAGTAGAGGCACATTTAATGACCTCCATTGAAAGAAGGAGACGGAGAATCCCCAGAAAGACGAATCACAATCAAGAGATTCAAATACTTGAGATGGATCATATCAAGAGTACCGATAGTGTATGAATTTGAATGAGATAATGTATTACAGTGATTTGAACAAGGAGTTGCTGTGCACCTTCCGTGAATACAGGAATCTGGTAGGAAATTACGAGATGGTTCGCAAGGTTTTAGTTTCTTAATAAATGTTGATTGTCTCTTAACAGAAAATGTCTAATTGTTACAATTTGGAAAATACCCTTAGAAATAAAATGCTCTTCGTTGTACGATAAACGTTAGACAGCGTCCTGGGAGAAACAACTTAACCGTTAAAACGTATCAGGGGAACATAGCCAAGGGTAAATGGAATTAATTGGGAAACTTGACAATTGCGGCAACATTGTACCGGTGTGGAGCTAATGTTGTGAATTTAATTAGTTGTACAAGTCAAAAGTTATGTTATTTTAACTAATTGATTTCTATGTCGAATATAAAACTTTTTTCCCTGGCGCAGTTTTTTTTTTTTTTAATGAAGGTGCTCCTGCATATAGGCAAAAGATATAGCACTGCAGTGAACTTTTTTAAAATAAGTTCAATAGCTTGAAGCCAGTGAGCCTATGTTGTGAAGCTAAACGAAGCGTAACAGGAGAAAGAATATTGGAATATTGGGAGTGCCACGCTAATCAAATCTGGTTACTAAACTAAGCAAAATATACTAATTTTCCTGTAGAATATAAATACATTTAACACCTCACAAAATACTTGCAATTCTGTAACAAGACATGCATATCAACTACGAATACTTAAAACAAACACATCCTTTAGTCAAGAACGCTACAGATGTCAAAATATTAAGCTTAACAATTCACTTCTTTTATAATTCTTTATTTCATGGTCACAACTGAAGAACTATCACTAAGAATAATCTTCAAATGACACCCATCAAACCCATCAGACCCACTTTCGACAGCTATACATAAAAACTATTCTCGTGTACATATGGAAAAATGATTTAATGAACAAAATACAACAAAAAATTTACACCCGCTACTCATCACACCTAAAATGCATAATTCCTCAAACGAAAACAGCCTTCGCCCAATGACAGTTCTCTATTTTGCCTCACATCATCCTTCCATTCTTTACGAATTTCAATATTTTTTACACAATCATACATGGTTTTACCATACATTCGTCTCAAAGATCTCATTTCTACGACATTCAGTCTACTTTCATCCTTTCTCTGCCATTTCCATGCCTCACTGCCATACATCAGGGTTGGTATCAGCATTCCATTGTGGACTGTTAGCTTCGCTTCTTTGGACAACTGAAATCGTATGAAACACAAGTTCCAATTTATCTTATTACAAGTTTTACCATAGTATACTCGTATGTGTAGCCTTAACAGGTTCATTTTGTGCACTCTGGAATATCATTAGGTGAACTTGTCGCGGTCAGTAAATACTAAGGACGACTAATTATATTAATGATAATAATAATAATAATATGTATTTATTTGAAACACACATTATTTAACATTAACATTTAAGAAACCTTTGACTCTCCAACGGGGAACAAATCCTGTTTTAGGACAGTCAAATTGACAAGTTTAGTTCATATTAAGTGCCACTATACAAAAATAGAAGGAAAACAGCTGGTATTGACATACTATTTATTGTAATATAATATATCTAGAAAATGGTATAATAATTAAGTATTTATAAAGAGATTGTGTATATGTGTTTGATAGGTACTGGTTAGTGCTACCAGGAAAAAAAATGCGTTTAAAATTGAGTACTAAAAACAGATAAAATTATTGAGTAATATTGATAAGATTGAGTTACGTATCACTGAGCTTTATATGAGCCGACGACGAAACTCGGGGATGCAGCCCCATGAGGATGCAGCAAATAGTTAATAACATATTAAAGATATTTTATTCAGTAAGTAGAAACAGCAACCTTAGTAAATTGTTTATAACCAAAGGTTTGTCTTTTTTCCTTTCCTTGTTTAGGGTTTTTAATCCATTTAAGATCTTTTCCCAAAGAGCACAAATAATGTAACATATTCGGCCAATTAAATCAAACCATGAGATGGTAATAGTAATAAGGCCGCCGCAGTACTTGTAACAGTACTAGACAGAAAAGATCAAAGGTATTATACAATTCCAAGGATATGGTTATAAGCCCGAGATAGATAATGGATTATAAAAGAATCTATAAAGGGAATAAAAAAAACTATAGTAACGTATTGAACCATTTGGATTTGTTTCAGATTAGTTGTAGTGGTATATATTTTTTTATTTAGTTCCCATATTCTTACTCCATATCTTACCAGAAAATCCTGCAAGTGAGATAAATTATTCTTAAAGTTTCAATTAGAAACGTTTATAAATTATGCCCGCAATTTTCTATCTTTGAGGCAATACCAAACATTAACAAAGTAATTAACGTATTAATATTAATGGCGCAATATCTTCTGTTTTGATTAAAATATAATATTCATGAAATGGAATATTCTCTTGATTACGTATGTACCTACATTCTGACGTCACAAACGCTTTTCACAGAATCCCTTCATCTCCACGATGCTCTGCTGCCGGGGGCTAAATTTCCCAGAACAGAATTAATTCCTTTCCTCTGGAATTATTTCCTGTTAATATTTAATACGTGCGTTACTAAGAAGGCATTTTTAATTCATTCTTATTTTATGATAAAACGTTTTTCAATTTATTGGAATAACTTACTGAAGTTTATACACCTCCATGTAATATTTAATCATTGAAGAACATAATATTAACAAATCTCAAATGAAACAGGAAACAGAAAAATGTAATTTTAACTGTATCATATAAAATTCATGGGCGAATTTTAGAAAATCTTTATAATGTACGAATTTATATTATTCTACTGTAATATATTATATAAATTGGACAGTTAGTTATAAAATATACCGAGCATCATACAAAAGACCTAACGAATTGAATTATTTTAAATGAAACGTTGAAATGGCTATGGCTGTGTACAGCGACCAGAGATTTTTATTTATTTAATATCAACGCTATATATACACAATAATTACATGTAACAGTTATAACAAGCATAAGAATATAGCACAAATAATTTAAAAAAGATAATTATTAAATGCGGCATTAGGTCGTACGATGACATCAGCGAGTATACTCGTATAAAGAATAAAAGTTCACGAAAGATATAAAAGTAAAAGATATGCGTGTATATAAAACATATAATAAACTTAAGTTAAATTAATATTAATAAGAAAATATAGATAGTATAGCCTTCTTGTACTTACCTTCCGTGCAGTTAAATAGATCCGCTACATCTGCGTATCTATTACTAACTTCATGTAATCTAGGTACAAGCGAGTGTTTGTGATGATCAGTCCTGGTATTTTTAAACAGGATTTTGTTGCTCTCGTAGGTATATGAAATAGAATGAGGTTAATTAAATCAGGGCTGTCTATACTATCATTTACGATTTTGAACATAAATATCAAATCAGAAATAATTGTTCGATCTGAGAAATTTACTAAATTTAGTTCTTTCATCAAGTAATTATAGTTAATACTTTCAATGGGAATACTGAGTTTATAATTAATGTGTCTTAGGAATTAATATTTTAAAGGATTGAATTTTTTTATTGAATTTGAAAGAATTTTAAAATGGAGGAAACAGATCGAGGAGTTATATTCAACATGACTTTGAACTAAATACATATACAATCCGAATAGACAGGTAACTTTCAACATTTCTTTGCGTCGCCTCCTTCCTGCCTCTCTAATGAAATTATTAACAAGAAGTACTTTGTTTACACCACTGTTATTAAGATATAAATATCTCCATGTTTCAGAATAAAAGCTTCCCTCATCAGGATAAACAGTATACTAATATTTATTTTTTTCTTTTAGGGCAATGGCAGCCAGTTCACAGACAGCGATGTTTCAATATTCGAGGCCTTCGCGATATTTTGCGGGCTTGGAATTCACAACACGCAAATGTATGAAAACGCCTGTAAATTGATGGCGAAACAAAAAGTAAGTAATAAAGCACAAATTTATACATGTGACCTCACACTCCAAATACAAAATCATACATTTTTTCACAAATACGTTTTTTATTTTTATTAATTTTGATTTTTTTTTACAAATAAGTAAATATAAAACAAATGATACATGATTAATACAGCTTTGTAAATAAGTCAAAGAATACAGAATAAATTCACTAAGTTTCTCCGGTTTAAATACGACAATAATTATCTCTGAAACTAGGGCGGACGGTAGCCGACACTATATTCCTGTATAAAATCTTAAATAATGTAATAGACTGCCAGGAACTTAAATTAACCTTAACATACCAAATATTTAATAATCTTTGTCTCAATCTAAATCTTGACATGTTTTTTAACCCCCTACCGTCATTTAAGAAAAAAATTACTCCTAACATCAATGCGCAATCACAACTCTCCAGTACATTTACTATTCAGACACACGGACACAGACACATACACTTATATACTATCCACTTTTTTCTTATCCCTTTTTATCTTTACCATGTATCATTCCCTAGCATTGTACTAACCCCGCCCGGTAAAATGTATATAATCATTTACTAGACATTACATAGAGACATGTCATTGGTACCGATCCTTGTAATAATTTTCTAAAACCTTGTAATTTGTTCACCACTCATTTTATGCATGTACTGTTTGTTTCTAAAATAAAATAAAAAATTAAATTAAATTAAGTAATACAGCTCTTCTTCAGCATAAATAAACAAGGTGCTTGTGTTTGGTGAGGGAATTTCGTTTAAATAATAAAATCACGTATAAAGAAAAAACGATGTCATTTTTTCTAGAATAAATAAAAAAATTAATTTGTGATGTCATTATTAATAAAAGAAATTAGTAATATTTTGTGTAAACCGCTGTTTAATGTACAAAAATATTATTTCTAATCTTGTTGAGTATCTTGCCGCCTTATTACACACATAGAAAATATAAAATATCTCGGCATTCGCATAAATGGTATTACAAGGAATATCACAAAATACACATATTTTTTTCAAAAACATCAGAAATATTTTAAGTCAAATTATGTTTAAAACAAGTTGTACTAGTATTGGGATCGGCAACTGCTAAGCAAATGAAACAATTGCTTAAAACGCAAATGGGTATTATAAAAACAATTTCGAAAGTCCCCATAAGAACGGCAATAAAAGAATTTTTCAAATCTTTTGCGGTAGCTAACATCCGACATATCTATGATAAGAATGTTTTAACAAACATTTCAAAAGTTAAAAAAAAACTAAAAAACATAATTTTCAACACAACCAAAATGACATTATGAATATTCCTAAATTTAAAATTTCTTTTGGACAAAGGAATTATAAATATCTCTCCACTAATCTATATAATTCACTTCCACCGGCAATAAAGAAAAGGCAAATAAAATGACTCAAAGAAATCAAAGAACAGGAGTTATCCAGCATCTTGAAAAGAACTTCGTAGGAGTTAAAAACAATCTGTTTTTAAAATAAAACCCAGTCCGCCTCATCCTAGTCAGGAAAACTAAGAAAAATATTACAAATTGCCTAATTGGGTTTGTAAAATTTTATTAACTAAATGAAAAAATATGTATTGAAACTAAATTTAAAAAAAAAAAAAAATAAACATTGAATATTGTAAAAACGGGTTAAAGTAGAAAATCTTTTTTTTTGTTAAATATGAGTACCATAATTATCAATCATTGGATTATTTTGAGTGAATTTAATTTATTATCGTATGTGCCTCTAATATACTCGTAGATTGAACAATTGCATAGTACACTCTTTTTAGGGTTTATACTCTATGAATATTTCCAAGTCTTGTAAATATATATATATATACATTTTTTAATTCCTTTCTCAAGTTCATACGTGGGTACTCTTATCTCTTACTCTTACAAGTCTCTGACTTGACTATTTCTTCGGTAAGTCAACTTTCACCCTACCTCTAACAGTTCCATGCCTCAATGTCAAACATCAGGATTGATACGAGAACTCCATTGTGGGTTGCTAAACTTGTTTCCTTTGACAACTTATACATATTGACTATCGCATTCATTTCTCCATTCGTAGAGTTCCCTGCATTCACCCTTCTGTCAATGTCCTTATCACCCCTTCCATCTATCATACAAACACACTTCCTACAAAAACTTATCCATTGGCACTATTCAAAAGTAACGATGCCTATAAAATTCTAAAAGATTATTTTGTAGCCACATATTTTTGACAGGATTTCAAATAAGAGATCCGAAAAGAATGTTATAAGAAAAATGAAAAGATGTTATTCAGATCTTTCAAACAAAAAGTTTTTTTTTGCTTTTGTTTTAATTTAGTCAATGGAAGATTCAAACCGTCTTCAAGTAAAGGTCAGAAATTTGTGAAATTGTGAAAAAGACACCAAGGGGTACTTTAAATAATTGGCTGTTCGTTTTATTTGAAGTTGGACTGTTTTTATTTAAATGTCAAAAGAAGAAATTTAGTGTTTTTAAAATTATCTCTTTATTTATTTCCACATTTCGAAAATTTTCCCGTGTGCCTCAATACCTGTGGTATAATTTAGACTACAAATGATCTATCACGGGACTAATATCTAATGCTTTTATTATGAGTAGATAATGCTTTTACTATTGCTCTGGTGCCAGATCATTTTTCATTATTATGTCATGTCTCTCGGTTTATGCCTATTTTATTCGATGATTTTAGTTTCCTTTAGCAAGATCCCCTTCCTCTTCCTGCAAGGCATTAATTTAAAAAACATTTTAACCAATAATGCTATTGAGGCAGTCGTGACTTTAACACGTACGTAGTCGTGACTTTTCTACGTAGTATTGATCTTTTATACCATATTCCCGATATGACAATAGATAGGTCGTGTGGATTATTGTTTGCAAAAACTTTGTTTAGCTCTTTTCTTGATTAGTTTTTTTGGATACTCTGCCGTGTTGCGCCTCGTCCTCGTCTATCTTACATTTCAGACAGGTGTTCAGTATCAGTACTTATTTATCTTTGTTAAATAACTATGATTGCAAAGCTGCTTCTTACATCACTCCGATTTCTTTTTGCCGTACAATAATCTTCATGTCCAAGTCCAATCTACCAATTTCTTGCTAATAGAAAATGTAAAAAAAAATTCTTGAAAAATTTTCAAACTTTCAAATAAACTAAATTGTTTTCAAAACTAGAAAAAAAAAAAACTTAATTTTTAGGGAGTAGTTTTCCGGTCGAGGAAATATATTGACTTGACTTTCAATATTGACCGCAAGATTCCACCCAAATTTATTTGCAATCCAGATAGTGTCTCGGATATACATATATATTGACTTTTTCTACAAGTCTATAAGTAACAACTTATTTCGAATACGGTTGTTAACAATGACTGTTTCAATCAAAGGAGCAATATAAATAATGTAGTATTGTAAGCAACTGGTTTGGAGCAGAGTTGTTCAAAGCATTGTGTTAGCATGTTGGCGTTGCGGGTTCAACAAATTGTCTGCAAGCTAAGTTGTCTACTACAATTAGTATTGTAATTGTAGTAGAGTAACAATTTCAACTTTTAATTAAAGAGTTAGGGAGAACAATGACTGTACTGGTGAAGTTTGTCTCATGCAACCAGACATAGTGACGGGCAAAGGTCTCTGTCCATTAGCTAATGATTGTCCTCTCTCACCTTGCCACTGTGATCATCTCAAATGTTTGTTTTCCAGGTAGCCCTAGAGTGTCTTTCCTACCATGCTACGGCCTCGGGGGATGATACGGGAAAGCTATCGAGGGACACCATCCCTTCCGCCGAGAACTTCAATCTGTACAGCTTTACATTCCATGGTGAGATACGTTTGGAGTTCATTTTGAAACTTTCTGTAACATGATAAAATGTGGGAGAAGAAGAAAGTCGTTGAATATTGGTAATATAAAAAGTTAGGCAATTAGTAAAAAAAAAGAAAAATCCAATATTAAAATGTTATAAATACCACGTCTAAAATATCAACAACACTCGATTTGTGATTCGTGGCGTCGTAAAAAATATTTTTTCTTGGTTAACGAAACTGTTCACAGTTTGCAATGGCATTTCCATCATCATGGATATGTGTAGTTTTTATTATTTTATTTTTTATAAAAACAAACAAAATATTTACATATTAGCATGAAACAAAATATATATATATACAATCGGCGTGTAAATATCTCTAACAAATGTATGTACAACACGTGTGGTGTACGCAATAAAGCTTAACAACTATTTAGTTACACACAACAGAAGCTAGGTGGATGCAATAACACCATAATGATACGATGGCCGAACAAATGAAGATATTAAATTGTTGAAAGCAAAATAATTAACAGATTTCGTTTAATTTAATTTAATATTTTAATTTTATTATTGTGAAAAATTAATTTAAAAAAATCATTAGCCATGGTTTTTCATGGAAATAGAGAAAATATCAATAGTATGATGTTGTATTATGCCACTGTTCAATCTTGACATTCTTGAAATATTATATATTTAGGATTGAGTCATTAAAAAATTCGATTGTACCTAGACTTCACGCAGAAGGTAATACTTTTTCATACATAGTAGATATGTTCAACAACTAACATACTAACCATCACGCCGTTTCCCCGCAGGGGTAGGCAGAGAGGACGGACCGCCAAACAACTCGATCTTGGCATACACTTCTTGCTTCATTCACTTTCATACATTCTCTTCTGTTATTTCGACTTCTGACATGGCCCGACTCGAGTATTTGATTCACTCGATCGTGCCATGTCTTCCTCGGGGGTCCCTGGCTTCTTCTTCCATTCACATTTGCGTCATATATTCTCCTTACACTCTTTTCAAGAGCATGTTCAACACCACGGAATACAAATACAAAAAGTCGACTATTGCATACATCCTGAAAAATTATTAATTAGATATGTATCTAGTAATGGTGGGCGAAGCGGCTCGGTTTAGTGATCCGGATCACTAAATCAGCTCTCTGTAAAGACAATCCACATGAAAACTGGACGAAAAAAGTATCGTGTAAGAGTGTCTTAAGGACGTCTTTAGGAGGGTCAAGGGAGCGAGGGAGAGGGCACGGTGCGGGGGGACGCGAACCGTCGGTCAATCGAGCCGGATCGCCGAACCGGTACACTACAAAGAGCTGATTTAGTGATCCGGCTCACTAAACCGAGCCGCTTCGCCCACCACTAGTGTCTAGAGTATAATTATTAGTGAATGTGAACTGTGTTTTGTATATTCGCCTCTGTTGTTATTTATTTGGAATGGTACTTACACAACGTTATTGCTGAATTTGTTCGTGAGACAAATTAAATATTTAGTTGTTGTATTTCGTGAAGACTATCAATTTTACCTGTATACTTACTGCGATGTATTTTACACTCGTTTCATTATTGTAATTTGAATTTTTAAAACAAAATAAATAAAAAGATAATATCTCGTATTATTGAGGTGTAAGTCTGTACAGAAAAAAAAACTTAAACATCTGCCTATAATGTATAATGTGATCTTACTCACAAGTTACTATCTACTATATTATTAACAATTATGAAAAACGTAATTAAAAATAATTATTTTATTTTTTTCTGTAGGCTCTCAAAATCAAAATAATTAAGTCTCTGCTGATAGCCGTTTCAGTAAACGGTGAACTCCTAATCGATTTAACGAGAATATTAATTTAAATGTAATGAAACGTTGTAATCAATATTTTTGTTTCTTGTTACAACTCAATATTTCTGATACTCTGCACATAGGTATATCCAATACATTAGAATGGGCAATCTGCCTAGTTAGACATTTATCAACCAGATAAAACACTCTGCCAACTTTTACCTCAATTTACAGTAGTTACATACAATGGGAACTTGTACCCGCTAAGCCACTGCAGGTAGTGTACGAGTATGTATGTTGTGACCAATGTGCACAAGTTGGAAAGAATATTAAAAAAAATAAATAAAACGGCACAATAGTTTTTTTATAGAGATACTAGAGTCCAATTACGTAATATCGATTTAAATAATATTATCAAAATATCAGCAAATATTAAACGAATTGAGAAATAAAAATAATAAAAAAACAGTAGTACAGTTTTATTACAGTGAGGATAGACTTAATGTAATAGTAGCATATAAATAATTTTAAATACACCCGCAGATATCAAGGAGATATACAACCAGGGAGACTATCACAATATTTTGTAAATACAAATGTAATGTAAATTTCAATTAAAATGAATACTTAAGCATATTTATTAGACCTGTGTAAATATGACTTCATTATGTATTCAACTAGAAAAATAGTCTGGAAATTTATCGATACATAAAATAAATTCAAGAAACTCTTCATTCGAATTACATACTAATTAACTAACCGACACGCTGTTAGGCACTTCGGTAGGCAGAAAGGATAGATCGCCACACAACTCTGCCTCGGCACGCACTCCTCGCTTCATTACCATTCAGACATCATCTCATACATACGAGTACTCTTCTGTTGTTCTGTCTCTTGACATGACCGGACTGAATGATTTGATTCACTCGATCGTGCCATGTTTTGCTCGGGTTTCTTCTTCTACCATTAACTTCCGCGTCATATATTCTCCTTACATTCCTTTCTTAGTTTTTCCACTCTACATGCCCAAACCATCTAATATATGAAAATCGTATATAAAGCAGAGTATGAATGCTAGTACATACGAGTATAAATATATTGTGAAAAGGACATGCTGTTAGAATAATTATAAAGTAATTATGAAAGGGACGAAAACTGGGGTAAAGTTACGATTTAAATTTGTGGCGATTCGTTAATTTATCGTTTGGCTTAACTTAACTTATAATTCAGTAAAGCTATCATATTAAATTACTGGTTAACTCCGTTCGGTTTCTCACCCTAAATGGCCTAAATGAAGAAATTCATTTAGCAGTCGTTCGCTTTGACCACAGAATACGTTACATTCAATCTAGCAAATTAATTTAACTAGCCAACATATGATACAAACTAACCAATAACTAGAAAAATGACGTCATTAAATGGAACGGCTGCGCCATTTTTCATACAATACTTAATTTTAGCATCCACCTATAATGTAAACGTATAAATTTGTCTTGAAACACTTTAATTTAATGTATTAATCTCGACCGGTTTCGGAAGTACCCTTCTCTTCTGGAAATATATTAAAACTAAACTGCGATATAAAATCCACCACTTGGAATACCAAGGTTCCATCTAACAAGGCAATGTTATGCGATAATGAGCCTTAATGTTGCTCTCCCCTAGAGCACATTATCGCATGACATTGCTGTGTCAGATGGAACCTTGTTATTCCATGGGGTCGAAATAATGATATATAGATAGATAATATTAGGTGTTGGAGTGGGAGCCAACCAAATGAAAAGAGTAAATAGATTTTTTTTAGGGAGAACAATGCAATTCACTGGAAAAACATATAAAAGAGGATTATACGATAAATTTACTAGGTTATTCAATATGCCAGAATTATTATTTAGGGATTTTCTAATTTCCAATGATTTTAAATTGTCAAATTTCTCGCTTTTATTATTTCGATGCAGAATTTAATCTCCTGAATCTTTAATAAAAATGTGATCGGTTGAAATGAGATGATTGGCAAACTCTGAAAAATTTAAACATCTTAAGTGGTTTTTTTTGACGACTCAACCAAACCGAATATTTTTTTGATTATTAAAAGGTATAGTAAATATTAGAGATGCGCCGAGTACAAGTTTTACCGAGTTACCGAGTACGAGTTTTACTCGGTTTGATGTTTTGCCAAACCGAGTACTAGGCCGAATAACTCGGTTCAATCAATCAAAAGCAAAAGATCGCGAATTTGGAAATTTTACGACGAGATTGAAGAAGATAAAACCAAAGTGAAATGTTCCTTGTGCAATTCTTTGATTTCACGAAGTGGTGTTGGACGTAATGCTTCTACGACGGCGATGTTAAACCATATTCAAATTAAACACAAAGAAGAGTCAAAAGATTTACAAAATGAACCTATATCCGAAAGATTCCAAAATCGCGAGGCGGCTGCTTCAACTTCGTCGATGGAATCGAATGCAACAAACCCTTCAGGAGTCATTTGCGGGAAAGTGGGACATAAATGACTCGCGGGCTAAAGAAATTCACAAAGCTGTCGCCAAAATGATAGCTATTGACAACCAACCGATTTCCATAGTGGAAGATAATGGGTTTCGAAGATTAATGAACGCCTTAAAGCCGAAATACCAAATCCCCGGAAGAAAGTATATCAGCGAAGTTGCCATTCCAAAAAGTTTACAACAAAGTGAAGAGCATAATTATAGCGGAAATTGCAAACGTTAAAGCTGTATCAATAACCACTGATATTTGGACCTGCATGAACAACTTGCTTGGTTTTCTTAGCTATACTGCTCACTGGCTTAACGAGGAGTTTATCCCACAGCACAGAGTACTGCAAATGCAGCATTTTAGAGGACACCATACAGCTGACAATATTCGATCAGTGCTGTCAGATTTATCTGTGAGCTGGGAAATTGATACTGTTATTCATGTTATTTTGAGAGACAATGGACCCAATGTAGTCAAAGATATTAATGATAGTCCATTTGTCGGCAAATGATGCTACATACATATACTGCAATTGGCCATAAAAGCTTCTCTGAAAGTTCAAAATGTAAAATAGGTTATTGCCTTAGCTAGAGAAATTGTAGGCCACTTTAATCATTCTGCATTGGCGAAAGGAAAGCTAGACATAATACAAAAAGAACTTAGACTGCCTGAACACAAACTCGTGCAGGACGTTACCACGAGATGGAACAGCACATATTATATGATTGAAGGATTAGTAGAGCAAAAAATGGCAATTTCACTCTATATATTAGACAATCCGAGTACAGCCAATCTTCAACAGTTAACAGAATGTCAATGGGAAATTTTAATAGAGTGCGTAACGTTACTCAAACCGTTCGAAGAAATCACCAAAATTAGCAGCTTAATATTCTCATCAATTTCAGAGGTAATATCCCACACCAATGCAACTTTTAAAATATTTATCAAAACCAGAAGCCGGTGAAATCTGCCCAAACACAGCGGATATGTAACAAAAGCTTAAAGATGAAGTTCAGGATCACTTTCAAGGCTTAGAGGGTGATAAATATTACTGTTTTGCTACTTTACTAGACCCCAGATTCAGAATGAGATTTTTTAATCCAGAGACATGCGAATTGATCAGGAAGATCATATTTTTAGAATCCATTAAAGGATGCCACGTTACAGAGCGTGCCAGCAGCAGTGAATAAAACGAATCTATTTCTAACCTTAACCAATTAAGACAATCACAAGATGCTCATGCATCATTTTGGAATTGCTTCGAAGAACTTGCTTCTACCCAGCTACCGTAGCGCGACGATCCTAAAAGCCCCATCGCTCTAGAATTGGATCGATATGTAAACGAAGGATTGTTGTCAAAAGATAAGAGTCCTTTCGAGTGGTGGGCAAGACATGAAAGAAGATATCCAGAGATAGCACATTTAGCAGTGTTTGTATGTGCCCCTGCAAGCACTGTGTGTAGCGAGCCTTTATTTTCAGAAGCAGGTAACCTCTGTGAAGAAAAAAGGAAGAGGCTGTTACCAGAACGTGCGGAAAGTCTTGTATTCTTACATCACAAATTGCCTTTGCTCAATTTTAAATATTAATTGTTTAAATTCAATTTTAATAAACGCAACTTTTTAATCCTCCTGTTTTCATTATATTTCCCAAAATATCATATTACTTTAGTTAAACCGAGTATACTCGTCATTTTAACAGAGTTATTCGGGCGAGTAAAAGTAATAAAAAAATGTCGAGTACGCCGAGTACCGA
Organism: Halesus radiatus; assembly: GCA_022606495.2. NCBI lineage: Eukaryota > Metazoa > Arthropoda > Insecta > Trichoptera > Limnephilidae > Halesus > Halesus radiatus. Next base: position 41,968 of record JAHDVE020012355.1, on the reverse strand, counting down.
GTATCAAACGAGTACTCGGCCCATCACTAGTAAATATCTCGTGCCCCATTTAGTCATTTTAATTATAAATTATAGGCCTTAAAAGATTTTTCATGATTTCAAAAGCATTTTTTTGTGATTCAATGATATTTAGGAAATTAAAAAAAAAATCCCTATCAACCATTTTAATAAGTATGACAAAATATGAAATGTATACAAAAACTCGTAAAAAGCGTTTTGATGAGCTCAAATTAATGCAAAAAACCGGTTTTCGTTAGAACACAAATTGGTCGCACATAAATTAAAATTTTGAGCGAAAAAAACGTTTTTTTTTACGTTTTTTTTTTAATTTATTTTTTATTTCATTATATTAACATAGCAGATTGTTCAAAACCATTTTTTGCTTATTACTATTAACTTGTGAAAAATCTAATTCTTTAATGCCCTATATATTTATGATTTAAAACACTATTAGTATTTTAACCTCAAATCCAAATTATGTTTTATATGAGAAATCACGTTCACGATGTTTATAGGAATAGTGATGTGTCATACGAGTATATGAACCGCCTCCAAAATCATTTGATATTAAGATTTTCTAGGCATATGAAAAATAATAGTTGTGTGGTCAAGACGATTTTCCTGAAGGCCATTTGCTTCATTTGTAGTATAAGGTTTACTATTTCGACAGCCCTTAAACATCTGAAGCACGGCGACACTAGTGACATCTACATTTCATGTATAGTCGCCGGTTTTCCCTAATAGCATTATAAACTTCCTGTTTGACTAGATTAGACTTTCTAGACCTCTCTCTTTGTTCCATATTCAATTCATATAATTATTTTCCCATGTCCCAGTCGTGTACCATAACTTCTTTCTCCTCGTTTCACTTTTCTCAATAAAATATAACATTATAATCACTGTAACAAATGTTTTAAACTCTGTGATTAACAGTTCTCTATGATTTCTGAAAGGGAAATTTTAAAAATGAAATAAAAGACCAATCTAGCCGAAGAATAGGATGTGACTAATGCTATTGGGGAAAACCGTCGACATTCACTGGTGTTGCCATGCTTCGGGTGTTTGACGGTTATCGAAATAGTAAATCTTAGTGACCAGTTCAGCAGGTCAAAACAGGTACCTACAGTAGTATAAATATAGATAAAACATTGATTAAAATCTACTGTAATTTTAATCAGAACTTCATATTATGAACTCCAATTTAACATTTTTAGGGCCAGTTTTATAAACGAACCATCAACATTGTGTTACGTAACGTTCCGTTACATTAACAAACCGTTATCCGTCAATTTTTTTGTATTGAATAATTGCCATTCACTCTTCATCCTTTTCACTGCTCAATGAGGAATCCATTTTACAGGTGCAAATATTAATTAAAATAATTTAAATAAAAAATGTTTTTGTTTTAAGCCACTTTATTTTTATACATATTTATGCATTCGACCGGTTTCGATTGGACTCAACCTTCTTCAGGAATGTACACATATAAACTGTTTATATGTGTACATTCCTGAAGAAGGTTGAGTCCAACCGAAACCGGTCGAATGCATAAATATGTATAAAAATAAAGTGGCTTAAAACAAAAACATTTTTTATTTAAATTATAATGTCAAGCCACAAAATGATTGCTTCTTTCGAAAAATTAATTAAAATGGTATCAAGCGTCACGAAAGGATGGTTATAAAACCGGCCCTTAATGGTTTAGAATGTTTAAACCTATGTTTCTAAAAATTGAGTTAGATACTGTATTAATTCTCGGTTAAACTGAATGACCATAAATTTTTACCACCACTTTACCTAAACCACTGATGAAACAACCGGGCCTAAATGTTGAATGTCTAAAAGGATATAGTATATTCCTGCTATATGTAAATTTCAACAATAAAATATGCGACAATTTTTGCTCGGATTCGGTTATGTTACATAGGATCATCGTGTATTAATTCCATAAGATAAGTCGACCTTTCTTAAACCTGTTTAATTTGTGTAGACCATTAGCGTGTCCGTATTTATCTAATAAGCTTTTGGCGGTTTCGGTCAAATAAAGCAAGTAAAAGTTCATATTGGCTCAGGTTATGTTGATATTTGGGGGTGGTTGGGATTGTTTTAGGGGCGTTTGTTTACACAAGTCCAACAATTACAATTATCAAAATAGGGAGTCCTTTGAACACGTACGCAATTATACGTGTTTAACACAGTGGCGGTTCATGGTCTATCGCATTGGGAGTTCAGTCAGAGATTAAAAAAGGGAGAAAAAAAATCATCTCAACCTCATCTATAAATCCTATGTCGATCGTTCCCATAATTAATCATATCTTTCCCTACATGTAAGTAATTTCATCATATCACTGCAATAGAGATTAGCAACCTAGCAACAATATGAAATTTGGCAAATCATTAAATAGTTTGTTACTAATGAATATAATGTCGTGGGTTGTAAAAAATAATTGTTTTATTTACGAAAATCACAATTTACGCAAGAAATTGAACGATTCTTGATATAAAAATATAACATCTTCAGTAATCACCTTATTTTAATATCAACCTAAAAGACAACGATTACAGAAAAAAAATGATAATAACAAATCTCATAGTCTCCGCACATCCGGGCAGTTAACGCTTCTACGGTTCGCCATTAAAGCGTCACGAGTATAGGATTGAATGAACTATTTCTTAGAAAAAAATTCCCATAAACGCTGATTTCAAAACTCATCTACGAGATTCATTTCAAACTCGCTCTTGACGAGTACTAATGCGAACGGGTTGATTTGTGGTGTTTTAAAGTGTGGTAAAATTATAATACAAAATTTGCCTTATAATATTACCTATTTTGTGGGAGTTCACTTCACAAACGCACTGCTTGCTTATGTAGTGGTGTACTGTATCGTGGAACTACTGCGGGGTTAAGAAATGACTGCAGGAGGGTATTACATTAGAACCAATTTAAACCACTATTGGCGTGCACATATACATTAAAACGTGCGCTCTTTAAAAAGATTTGCGCTTTAAATTGCATTTAAATTAACAATTTAAATCTCATTAAAACGATTTAAATTGTTTATTAATAATTGTGTTCGATCTTATTCCAGATTTTGAAATGTCCGATGAAGACACCTGCAGAGCGACCCTGCGGATGTTCCTTCAGTGCAATCTGGTGCAACAATTTCACATTCCCTATGACGTAAGTATCTACCACAATTTCATATTAATTTATTTTTATATTAACAGAGCATTGTAAAATTACACAAAATACAAATGAGATGAATAAGAGCTACAGAAAAATAAAAGCACATACACAATACAAGAATGAAGCCATGACTAACATATATAATTGAGAGAACATTCGTGTCAAATCCTGAACATTGGTAGAGTCAATGATTTTAGACATATTAAATGATAATCTTCGAAGTATTTTTTCGTAAAGCCTGACAAAAATCATTTAGACTGGTATCAAATTTTCAAGGCCCTGGCTTGAGTTAAAAAAATTTCAACATTATTGGCAGTGGAGAACGGCACCCGCAATTAGAAGAATGTTGATTGAGGAAACGTAATTAATTGTTCCTGAGTCTACGGAAGGGAGTGTTGAACTGAATGAGTTGGAACAGAGAAGGTGAGCCAATAATACAATTAATTATTTAAAATATGCAAATGAGATCAACATCACGATGCTTTCCCTTTGAAACTATTTATTGCCTATTGGTAATAATAATAATAACAACGTATGTTTTGCTTTGGTAAATCATTCTTCCAGATTCTTTCCTGTAATTGATGAGAATTAATGGGGAAATGAATGGTAAAATTTATATTAAAAAAACTTTCTCGTAAAGCTTTCTTGGGTGATTTTTTTTATTTACTTCATTCCAGTATTAATATTATTTACGAAGCCGGTCAAATTTCTTGGAATATTTATTTCGACAGTTTTTGTTCCGAATTTCTGCCAAAGGGGAGACGACATCAATGGAGGAAAAAACTTTTCGTTTGTTGTTATATTTCCAGGGATAGGAGAAATGAGGAAATAAATATTTCAATCATCATTTTGTGGCCTTCGAGATAAGCGATGTTAAATCCGAAACTACGCACCAAAATTGTGCAGCTTCGAATGTACCTTTAAATGGAGTGAAAACAACGATGAAATATTAATTATGGTTTTGGTTGATTATAATATAGGTTAGAATAAGGTTTATAAGGTGTAAAAGGATCAAGGATAAACAAACACTTACCGAATGATTTCTATAAGTACAAACCTGCTCCGACAAAAGTAGTTTTGCTTCTGGTGAACGGGAGAACAAAAAAATACCAACTGTCACTTAATATTAATAGTGTTGGTTAAGTAAAGTAGGGACCGGAAAGTAGCTATTACGATAGGAACCAACCACAACATCATTTCAAGACCTAACAGACGATATATGAAACATAATAAATGTTCGATTATTAGCATCTCTGATACATACTTTCGTAGCAGAGACAAAATTTCTCACCTATTCTACTCTTTCAATTTGGACAATACAACTAACTCCTTTATTATTTGACAGCAATTATAAAACTAACCCTACAAAATGGCTGGAGTTCCATTTACGTCAGCATAAAAAAGCGTAACATTTAAAAAGTGTTCTGGTGCATTGCTAACGTAATGTTTCATGTCATTTTAGCCACTCTATTTTAATTATCGTGCCCCAATGGCCATTAGGTCCCAGAGCCACCTCTCCCGCGCAATTAACGCCGCCGCGGCTTTTAAAACTGGAATTTATCAAAGCGCCGCCATCTTGCTTCCCTGTTTTACCGACCGTCTGGGTTATTCGGGCGGAAAAACGGACAGCTTCGCGGACAGACTACAAATTAATATTGTAAAGCGGAGGAAAGTACAAAAGCTTTGTTTTAAATAATTAAATTAGAAGCAGATAGACAAGATCGTTTAACCCGAGGTAATTAACCCCGGAATATAGAATAGAATCCTAGATCTAGTAATTAATGTTGGCCATATTGGGATAGGCACCTACCGATGATTTTTTCTTTTCTTGTCTTCTCAAAACTATTCAATAATACGTCAAAATGTAAGGATTTTCATATTACAGGGTCTGTTGATATAATCGGAATACCCATTAAAATATTTTAAATACAGAAACTGTCAAAATATACGCATTTCATTTGCAAATACTTGCAGGTACATCGAGAAAAAAATCTCAAAGCGATTCTAACGCCGGCCTCTGTGCTTCCTCCCACCGACACCGTGGGTTTCTTCAAAGCCCAGGCTTATTCGTTCCTCTCCACAAAAATACTCTTCGCACGGCATCTCCACAGATGACCTAGAGGGAAATTATTTCCCTCACAGCATACGATTGGAAGTAAATTTAAAAATAAAATAAAAAACGTTAGGAGGAACGCGTTGTTGAACTTTGACCTTCCAAAGGATCACGTAAACTAGTCGTATGTGAATATTTTCCGCCCTAGAACGAAACTTAGATAACTTTCCAACGTAACACATCCTCTGCTAACAGCGTGAAGTACACGTACCTGTTATTGATACACTTTTGGTGCGATAATATACATGGAAGCAAAGCCACATGTGAAGTACAAACGTGTGCAAATCTCGTCCTACACATGCACAATTATACTTGTCCAAGTCTTCAGCTGAAGCATACTTATCAGTTATGTGTAAAACGTAATAACAAAACCCGGTAACGTAATGTTATAAGCAAATTATTCTTAGGAGAGGATGAATATTATTTATATTAATTTGTTTTGTACAATTACAATTTATTTATTTTTAAAATATGCATCAAACTCAGTATAACATCTCAGTCGCTCAATTTCATACATATAAGCATTTTTGCAAAAAGCCTGAATGTTTAATAAAATCCGTGTTTTTGGACAAAGGAATCAATAAAAATGATAGTTGACCAAAAAATTTAAATAAAATTACTCGCATGTTTACCTGAAAGCTTTTATTAACGTTCGTAAAAAACAGAATAACAGAAGAGAAGGTATGAGACGATGTATGAATGCGAATGAAGCAAGAAGTGTATGACAACATCGAGTTGTTTGACGATCCATACTCTACCTACCCCCACGCAGAAACGGCATGATGGTTAGTTGGTTAGTTAGTTACTAAAAAACAGTAAATAAAATCCAAGAAGGGGAACTCTAAAATCTGTATTGATATTAGAATCAAGTTACATTTTTTTTCCTCAATTTTTTTAAATGAAATTTTGTACACTTGACGTTCAAAATAAGAGAAAGATTACTGGGTAGGGGTAGGAGTAGGAGTGGGAGTAGGGATAGGGTTACATATTATAAAACTTTACTCCAAACTATGAATAACCCCGGGCGCTGCCGGGAACTTCAACTAGTATAATATAATTACTTATTTTGCATACATGTATGATTGTTTAAATAATAGTTGTAAAGAAATGGGAACCCGCATAAGGCGCTGCCTGTGTTTGATAATACCATATACTCGTAAGTGCACAATATGAGTAATTGATTATTCATTATTTAAGAAATGTAACAGCAAGAAAGTAAATACGGAATTTATAATATTTAAGCAAGCAATATTATAATTATGTGAAATAGGTACACTGATATTTTATTTGGCGTTTGAAATTCTAAAGATCGAAAGTGTGAGGACCAATGAAACTGCTGTAGTATGAGTATAATAATAATAATAGTTGGATGACTTGTATAGCGCCGTTTTTGTGAAAAATCACCTCAAGGGCGCTGTACAAATATTTCTTAACCAATTATGTACAGACAGATACAGAAAACATACTTACCTGGCAGGTCGCTTCAGATGAACACAGTTTTAGAAAAATTTAATTATAGAGATGATAGTTTTACATGGTTATTTGTTTCTCCTTTTCTATTGTTGTTACATTCATTAGATGATCGGTGGCATAAGAAGAGTTGGTATTTATTGAATTATTGGTATTAATTTTTAGGACTGAAAAGTATTCATAAAATGAATTTTAGGACTCGAAAATATCTATAAAATTACTTTACTCGGCGTAAGAAGCTTTTAATAAATATTAACGTTTTTATTTTTTATTTTTTTATTTTACACTTTGGATGTTTACAGTGTTGCGGGCTGTGGACGCATTTGCGCACCGATGCGTGAATTTTTAATTATATTTTTATTTTATTTTATGACTTTAGGTAAGTACTAACCGGCCAGCCCAGCTAAGCAATTTACAGGTGAATTTATGGATACGATTGTCTGAAAAGATGTGTTTTAAGTTTACTTCTGAATTCTGTTGAGTCTTTGATAATTCTTAAGTCATGCGGCAGTTCATTCCAGGCTTTAGGTCCTGACACTCCGAAAGCACGATCACCGAACTTAGTATTAGGTGTGCGCTTTGGTTCCTTCAACCTGCCGATAGCTGATGACGCTGCTGACCTAAGGGTAGACTGTCGTGAGTTGGTATTTTCGGGAATACACAGTTCTGATAAGTAAGCCGGAGCCATTCCGTTAAGTGACTTAAATACCATCCAGCAGAGCTTGAACTGGATTCTTTCAGGACATTTGAGCCAGTGGAGATTTTTGAGATGCTCTGAAATGTGAGAATATTTAGATACGCCGGTGATAAGTCTTGCTGCAGCGTTGAATACTGATTGCAATTTGGAGTATGTATGCATTAATTTAGTTTTAGTTTGAGGAGAATGAAACTGCTGTAGTATGAGTATGTATGCATTAATTTAGTTTTAGTTTGAGGAGAATCAAACTGCTGTAGTATGAGTATGTATGCATTAATTTAGTTTTAGTTTGAGGAGAATCAAACTGCTGTAGTATGAGTATGTATGCATTCATTTAGTTTTAGTTTGAGGAGAATCAAACTGCTGTAGTATGAGTATGTATGCATTCATTTAGTTTTAGTTTGAGGAGAATGAAACTGCTGTAGTATGAGTATGTATGAGTTTTAGTTTGAATACTGCAGTATGTATGCATTAATTTTTTAGTTTGAGGAGAATCAAACTGCTGTAGTATGAGTATGTATGCATTAATTTAGTTTTAGTTTGAGGAGAATCAAACTGCTGTAGTATGAGTATGTATGCATTAATTTAGTTTTAGTTTGAGGAGAATGAAACTGCTGTAGTATGAGTATGTATGCATTAATTTAGTTTTAGTTTGAGGAGAATGAAACTGCTGTAGTATGAGTATGTATGCATTAATTTAGTTTTAGTTTGAGGAGAATCAAACTGCTGTAGTATGAGTATGTATGCATTAATTTAGTTTTAGTTTGAGGAGAATCAAACTGCTGTAGTATGAGTATGTATGCATTAATTTAGTTTTAGTTTGAGGAGAATCAAACTGCTGTAGTATGAGTATGTATGCATTAATTTAGTTTTAGTTTGAGGAGAATCAAACTGCTGTAGTATGAATATGTATGCATTAATTTAGTTTTAGTTTGAGGAGACTGAAACTGCTGTAGTATGAGTATGTATGCATTAATTTAGTTTTAGTTTGAGGAGAATGAAACTGCTGTAGTATGAGTATGTATGCATTAATTTAGTTTTAGTTTGAGAAGAATCAAACTGCTGTAGTATGAGTATGTATGCATTAATTTAGTTTTAGTTTGAGGAGAATCAAACTGCTGTAGTATGAGTATGTATGCATTCATTTAGTTTTAGTTTGAGGAGAATCAAACTGCTGTAGTATGAGTATGTATGCATTCATTTAGTTTTAGTTTGAGGAGAATGAAACTGCTGTAGTATGAGTATGTATGCATTAATTTAGTTTTAGTTTGAGGAGAATCAAACTGCTGTAGTATGAGTATGTATGCATTCATTTAGTTTTAGTTTGAGGAGAATGAAACTGCTGTAGTATGAGTATGTATGCATTCATTTAGTTTTAGTTTGAGGAGAATGAAACTGCTGTAGTATGAGTATGTATGCATTAATTTAGTTTTAGTTTGAGAAGAATCAAACTGCTGTAGTATGAGTATGTATGCATTAATTTAGTTTTAGTTTGAGGAGAATCAAACTGCTGTAGTATGAGTATGTATGCATTAATTTACTTTTAGTTTGAGGAGAATCAAACTGCTGTAGTATGAATATGTATGCATTAATTTAGTTTTAGTTTGAGGAGACTGAAACTGCTGTAGTATGAGTATGTATGCATTAATTTAGTTTTATTTTGAGAAGAATAAAACACGCTAATTGTATTTTTAATTAAGTCATTTTTGTTCTTTTGGAAAATATTTTCATTTTAAAGATATATTCTAGAGTTTGTGGAATTAATAATTTACGGATATTCAATCATTTTAATTATTTGTACAATTGCTTGCTTAATACTTTCCGGAAGCCTGATTTTTTTGGAAAAAATTTCCTTGAATTCTTCAGCTATTAGAAAAAATAAGTAAAATCTATAAACTTACTATACAACTTTTAATACTTCCAACAAAGACACTTCCTTAACCCTTTACAACCGGACTCATACGAGCGTGAGTTAGTCGTTGAAAAAATTTTAACGAAAATTTAATCTGTTTTTGCGAGCGGACGCGGTGTGCATCGATCGTGCGGGAATTGCTCTAGCCGCGTGAAGTTAGATGAACGTGTTTGAACTAGTCAGTAGCTCGAGAAATACGAACGAAGATGGCCGTGTTTTTTGATCCAGCAGTTGGCAAAGGTATGTAGATATTTTAGTATTAATTTTTTGATAAATTTGTAAAATTGTGCATTGTTTTAGAACCTAAGATGTTAAGTAACAGTTTAAATGCATTTTTGTGTAGTTGTGTTTGGTTAACCAATAGTTATTATCCTTTTAATCTCTCACAGCACGATCGTAACATCCAGGATTATGGTCACATTTTTAGGTGATTTATCTACAAATATTTTATTTTAAGATGCTCATTTATCAACCACCTAATCCGTATTTTTGTTTATTTTAAGGAATCGCCATAAATGAGTATAATGTTTTGGAGATTCTGTGTAATGGTGACGAGTCGGAAATTGAAGATCTGGTCAATGATGACGAAGGGCTTGAGGCAGAGTGTGCTGACCTACAGGAGCCCATGGAAAATGACGATAATCTCCCCCCTTCTCCCACTATATCAAGATCGAAGGAGCCAAGGCAGAAAAGAGATTCGAGGAAGAAGTCGAGACGAAAGCGTACTTGGAAGCAAACACCATTCACAGATAAATCCCATGACTTCCCTGAGCTACCGAAGAACACTGTGAGGACTTCCATGGAATATTTTAGGGACTATTTTGACGACAATTTTTTTGAAAAAGCCAGTACATGTTCTAACTTGTACCACCTAAGAAAAACTGGCAGAGAACTGAACACAAACCCACCAGAGATGTCAAAAATGATTGGCTTACATATCATTATGGGGTGTATACCTTATCCACAAATGTACTGGCGTGCTAATATGAAGCTCTTGATGATTTCTGAAGTGATGAGTCGCGATCGTTTCTTGGCTTTACGCAATGCTTTTCATGTGGTTGAAACTGATGACGCTCCACCGGAAGAGGCCCAAAACCCGCTATGGAAAGTTCAACCAGTAATAATAAGGGTTCAAAATGCATGTACCAAGCTTGAAAGAGTTCCAGGTTACTATTCGATCGACGAACAAATGATCCCGTTTACTGGACGATGTATGGTGAAGAACAAGCCTCGCCCTGTGGGATTAAAGAATTTTGTTCTTACAACAAGTGGTGGCCTCATGCTTGATTTTGCCATATATCAGGGAGCCAAGAGTACTTTTGGAGACACACCACTTGGCCTTGGTCCATCAGTAATTCTACACTTGGCTAAAAGTGTCCCCCCCGGCAGCTGTCTTTACTTTGATCGCTATTTTACGACAGTTCCACTGATCAAACAACTACACGCTCAGAAACTACATGGCACTGGGACTATTATGCTAAATAGATTAGCTGAAAGAACCAATATCAAATTTTAAAATGACAGAGTCATGCTTCGAGGAGAAAGCCAGCAGTTTGTCAATGAAGAAACGGCACTTGTTAAATGGAAAGACAACAAATCCGTTCTGATGGTGTCAAATTGCACTGGTGCTGAAAATAAGACATCAGTCAAAAGATGGGACAAACGTTTAAGGTCTTACATTGACATTTCAGCTCCAAAGATAGTGCAGAATTACAATATGCACATGGGAGGAGTGGACGTTCTGGACCAGCTAATGGAATACTATCGTACCTTCATTAAAACTAAAAAATGGACACTGAAAGTTCTAATCCATTTCGTGGACTTGGCTCTGGTAAATGCTTGGAGACTCTATAAAAATGATTGCCTTGCAAATGGAGTTCCCAGGAACAAGACTTTGACATTATTAGAGTTTCGCCTGGATGTTGCCGATGGATTGGTAAATAAACCTGAAAAGAGGAGAAGAAGTGTCGAAACAGATGAGGAAGAAGATGAATTGCCTAGTAATAGGAAATACAGGCAAGCAAATCCGCCATCTGTAGCTAAGAGATATGATGGATATAATCATCTCCCAATTTTTGATGAGATAAATGCTCCCAGAGTCTGCCGCTATGAAAATTGCAGAAGCCGTTCTAAAATACGCTGCGAAAAATGCAACGTGTATCTGTGTTTATCTCGAGGGAAAAATTGTTTTTATACTTACCACAAGAAAATATAATATTCAGAAAGTTAGAAATGTGTAAATGTGTGAAAAAAATATAAATAAATATTGCTTTTTAAATTTGAATTGTCTTTATTTTAAAGAAATTGTACCGAAATAATGGTATGCGCACGATCGTGCGAATGTCAAATTATTCCTGAACCGCACGATAGTGCCTGTAATTTTTTTAAGAATCTGGTCTCCGGAGATTTTTAAAATTATTTTTCCCTGACCTAAGGGATAATAACTAAAAGCTTTATTGCTATAGCGCATTGCTATTCCGATTTTTTTTCCACCGGTTGCAAAGGGTTAAATACAGTTCCACAACACTTGCACAACGCCAAGCTTCGGTCAATTAGCTACCCCTAATCGCGTAACCAGCCACAGAGTAGCTACTTACTGGATAATAATATTATATTAAGCTATTAAGTGGCAAATAGGGTAGGTAGGGGTGGCTGCTAGCTAGAGACTAGACACTAAGTAACCACCGTATCACTGGGACATAGTGGCAGCGTTGTGCCTTGCATGGTATGTAACGTTTGGAATTTACGGTGATGCAAGTCGCAGGAAGATTTAAGGATAACTCTAATATATAGGAATATGTGACATTCTACAGTCTACCCTTAGGTCAGCAGCGTCATCAGCTATCGGCAGGTTGAAGGAACCAAAGCGCACACCTAATACTAAGTTCGGTGATCGTGCTTTCGGAGTGTCAGGACCTAAAGCCTGGAATGAACTGCCGCATGACTTAAGAATTATCAAAGACTCAACAGAATTCAGAAGTAAAGTTAAAACACATCTTTTCAGACAATCGTATCCATAAATTCACCTGTAAATTGCTTAGCTAGGCTGGCCGGTTAGTACTTACCTAAAGTCATTAAATAAAATAAAATATAATTAAAAATTCACGCATCGGTGCGCAAATGCGTCCACAGCCCGCAACACTGCAAACATCCAAAGTGTAAAATAAAAAAATAAAAAATAAATAAATAAAAACGTTAATATTTATTAAAAGCTTCTTACGCCGAGTAAAGTAATTTTATAGATATTTTCGAGTCCTAAAATTCATTTTATGAATACTTTTCAGTCCTAAAAATTAATACCAATAATTCAATGAATACCAACTCTTCTTGTGCCACCAATCGTCTAATGAATGTAACAACAATAGAAAAGGAGAAACAAATAACCATGTAAAACTATCATCTCTATAATTAAATTTTTCTAAAGCTGTGTTCATCTGAAGCGACCTGCCAGCTGCAGGTAAGTATGTTTTTCTGTATCTGTCTGTACATAATTAGTTAAGAAATATTTGTACAGTGCCCTTGAGGTGATTTTTCACAAAAACGGCGCTATACAAGTCATCCAACTATTATTATTATTACAGGGCTTTTGTGAAGGAATTAACTCTGCTTGCGACTTACGAACAATATTTTTTGAAATTGATAAGAATATTGTTTTTTTTTGTGCTGGACATTGGAACTATGAAATCAGCAAATAGGAATTTCTTTGAAAGGCTGTATGAAATCACGGTAACAAAGAGAAAAGAGGAATAAAGGTTCCTAAGAATACAAACAAACATGGACTTTAGATCACATGATTCCTAGCTGTTTAAATATGTTACCTGCTAAAATAAAAATAATAAAATGTATTAAAACTAAACAGTTAGAAAATATATTAAAAACGTGGCTGGCTGAAAAGAAACTGATTGTATTTGATAATTAGGAAATATTATTTTGTAAAAAATATTTTTGAGTAAGATTCTTTCGAAATATTTATGCTTTAAGTTTATTACATACGTTTTTTTTTATATGGGTATGTATATTTTGTAATTTAACCTCAACTGTACATTTAGTATACCTTTTGAATAACAAGCTCCCGTTAGTCAAACTACTAAAAAGTAGTTTTTTTTTTAAAGGACTTTTTGCCTTATATTTTCCAAAATGTCTTACAGTTAATAAAAAATAAAATAATAATCGATCACATGGAATGGTAAAACCGGCCTCGTCGCCTAACTATGTAAATCACGTGTGAAACGAACCTAACGTAGAGGAAATCGTTAAGTACTCCCAGTATAAACATGATGCGCTATTCATGTTTGTGCAAAACAGTGTACGGTGAACTTTATGTGAACAAGGAACGCGGATACTAGTGTAAGCGGACGTGTTATGCTATGTACAATGGTGCAGTAGACGGGATAGTGATACTTACCTAATATGTATTTACCTCCTCACAAATAAAACTCAAATTACAGCATACACAGAATCTCGAAATAATGGATTTGTAAAGCCAGGAAGCTTAGCTCCTTCTAATTCAATGGTAATAATCTGTCTGTCTGACCTTGAGAGGTTCTCAGATATCGCTAATGTACTGTCTTTCTGAAAGTGCCATCTATGTGAAACAGACAAAACTAAGATATTACAGTAAATTAGGTAATATTTAAGCAAGTTTCTATTATAAAAATGTGAAAAGAGAAAAATCGTAAAGAAAATCAGGAATATTACAAATTTATGAGAAATGGAAATCAACTCATTACACCTAATTTTAAAACAACTCTAATGCAGAACTGTTATATTTATCAAAATATGAAAAATTACTATAACCAAAAAATGAAATGCACTATATTAATGACCAATCAGAACAAGTAAATAAAAATAAACTCTTTTTAAAAAAAAACTTTCATTCGTAAATAATTCAAACAAATTATTTTATAAATAGAAGCAAATTAAATATCATGTACGAGTACATACCAAATTAAGAATCGTGGCCCCCTTATCATACACAAGATCTCCTCTTTTCTGATTAAATATTTTGTAAAATTCTTGTAGTGCTACTTATAATAAAAAAAAGGATCATAGTAAGTTTATATACTGGAACGAAACATGGGAAATGAATCATGTTTTCACGAGCTGTAAAGGTCTACCTGAAGCAATATCTTTTAATGCTCCTTGCATATCGCTCTATTCCCGCTACTCCCTGGCAGTCCTTGCACCTATCTCTTCTCCATGGACTAGTTCCACTACTGCATTTAAGATGCAAAGTAGACCCTCGGAAAGTCAATTATTTCCTACACGGGGAGCTCTGTTGTTGATTTCCAAAACAATATTTTCTCTAATTGGATTCTAATTTAAAAAGGTTTGAGGAATATCCGAAAGATGGCGGTAATGATAATTAATTATTTCATATAGTTTTCTTGGTATAAAAGATAAGTTATTTATTAACAACGGTAATTTCTAAGTCATTAGTACATATATTTAAAAAAAAAAAAAACTATTTCTGAAATGTGATTTTTCACAAGGGCGATACTGAGAGTATATTCCACTCTAAAATATGCCGCAAATATACTGCGTACGAATTAATAGTGAAACAACATAAATTAATTTATGTAATTTATTGCTGCACTATGCGATAGTCTCACTGGCTCTGGTTAGCAGGGAGCAGTTGAGACTGTAATGCGGTTTTTATGTGAATGCCGCGCAAGAGCCCCAACTGCTACCAACGGTCTGGAGCCAGTGATACTATGGCATCCCGAATTGGGGTATGTTATGAGGCTGAAGGTAGTGGGGAGGGGGAGAAGATGGAAAAGAGGAAGGTGTGGAAGTACCGGGATTTGAACCCGCGACTTCTGGATTCGTGGCGAGGAATCGTAACCACTCTGCCGCGGAACCCGTCAATGAATGTAAAATAAGAGAAAATAAATAAATTTATGCCCTCCCTCTTACAATAGTTATAATGGCCAGCAAAGGTGCTTGTAAAGCAGTTGATCAGGATTCAATTTTTGGCCATTGCAAATAAAAAAATAATTTATTAAAAAAAAAAAAAAAATTATTTAAAAAAACACATATGTTTGGTTTGTTTTATTTAAAAAATATATATATTACTACCTGAGGTGTATCCGGCCTGGCTTGGATTTTATGTCTGAAGTTGTGAATTCTTGCTTGTCATTTGGGTGCCATAATTGATTTAATGCACTGTGACGACAATTTCCATCTCTAAACAAAGAAACAAAGAAACATTCATTTGAAAATTAAATTTCATTCCAAATATCTATTTTTTTAAAACATATTTAAATAATAAAGTTCTTAAGTAGGTACCTACTTGCGTTTTCCATTTTGAAAATATTCTACCCAAACAAACCTTCTTCTTTTGAATATGTAATCTATGGCTAACCAGGGTGGTATATCTATGGACTAACCTCAATACAACATCGCGGGTTCAACTTTTTTCATACCAATTTTAAAACGCTATAGCTACAGTTTTACATATTGGATTTCATTCAAACTACTCTCTAAACCAGTGGTCGGCAAACTTTTTCGCCAAAGAGCCAAATATGTACATTACAACGATTAAAAAAAAAAATTGAGAGCCAAATCTGTTTATTAATTTAGTAAACCTTTATTAAAATTTTATTTATTTTACGGGTACACTGAATAAAACATGATTTCGTACTTAATAATGATTTTATTTATTGATAAAAAAACAGTATAAATGTAAGGTATCCATAAATTTAAATCAAGACAATGACTGACAAACAATTATGCGAATAATGTTCTTGCATCTCCTTGGAAATATTGAGTATGTATTCTGGTTTGTGTATTGTTGTTTTTAATTTTAGGCACGATTCCGGGTTCTCATCAATAAGACGACTTCTCGGTTTACTCTTGATAAAATTCATGCTTGCAAAATATTGTTGCATGAATACGTAGAACCAAAAAGGAAAAGAAGAGCAAACGAGAGTTTTTTCAGCTGATCATAAGAGTCATACTATTCCAGGGGTTAACATGATCCTATCTTCCTTCTCCAGGTCTTTCAAAGCAGATCACTTGTGATGTGAACTAAGTTCACATTTGTTCCCTCTCCATTATTTCCAAATCAACATAAAGACGTTCAAATTTAGAGCTCCATAATTCCTTTTTTTTTTTTTTTAATCCAGAAATTGTATTTCAAAGTTGCCAATGTCGATGCCAAAAGCAGAAAATTTCAAATCTGTTATCGTAGCATTAAGAGGGTTTTTGACACATGCTAAGGTCGCTCTACTGTTTTTAAATTCCTGAAACCTGCTGAAAAATGCTTCCCTCATATTTAAAATGGTTGTTTTGAAATAGTGTTTGTCAATGGAGGAATTATTTTCTTGGCGAGGCTTCAGCAGGCTCGGAAAGTGAAACGAATCGATGACAAAAATACCTATTGGATGTCCAGCTGAATTGAGAATAGGACAACTTTATTCTTCAGGAAGGTACCTTTGAAAGGCGCCCGCGATTTATAGACACGATAAGCTCCGACCACTGTAGACAAGACTGTTGCGCCTGCTCGTGGATTTTTGTGCCAGAGCCGCACTTAAGGGGTTAAAGAGCCGCATGCGGCTCGAGAGCCGCACTTTGCCGAGCTCTGCTCTAAACCATCCCGTCACTAATAAGAATAAAGTGCGCTATTTTCGGCGAAGCCGGTCAAGTAATTTTCTAGAAAATCGAGGACAGACAGACAAACATTCATTTTATATATATATATATATATATATATATATATATATATATATATAACATATATATAATTAATATTTTACCGCATTGTGATATACATTTAGTTGAAATGAAATGCCTAGAATAGGAAGAGAATTTTCCCACGGGGGAAGACGAATTGAATAAACCTTCAATTAAAATAAAACACATACTGAACTAGATTGATTACTTTCCACTCTAAATTCCACCTTTAACTTATATACGTACCTATATCATAACATACTCCCACACCTCCCAAGCTCCCGGCCTGTCTGCGGAGGCTGGAATCTATAAATCTCCCAGGTACATCAGTCTTGTGCCCTTAACTCCAGCCTGCCGTGAATCAGGGCAAGCGGAGCGTGAATTTAATGGCTTGATGGTTGATTACAATCCCCGCTCCTCCAATGAAGGTTTGAGCATTGAATCTCAGCGGAAACCCATATTTATGGGAGAATCTAAATAAATCCGCATGTGAAGTAAGCACGTGCGAAATTTATTACAAATACATTGTCGTGATCCTTTTATTCGCTACTCTATTGAAGTAGGTCTGCGCCGTATCTTAACATTTGTAAACAGTCCCTGGGAACATTTGTCCCTCTTCCCGTGTCAACTGTGGGTAGACGTGCATTTTGTTATCTATTTATTGTAATAATAATAATAATAATATTACAAAAATAGAAGGGAAAAAAGCTGGTATTGACATAGTATTTATTGTAATATAATATATCTAGAAAAAGGTATAATAATTAAGTATAAAGATTATGTACGAGTATATGTGTTTGATAGGTACTGCTTGGTGCTGAGGAAAATTTACATTTAAAATTGAGTGCTAAAAAAAGACAATATTATTGAGTAATATTCATAAGATTAAGTTACGTATCACTCAGCTTTATGAGCCAACGATGAAACTCGGGGATGCAGCCAGAAGAGGATGATTCATTCATTTTTTCAATCATTCTTTCATTAACTGAGAGTTTACTAGCACCGGCCGGACAACTAGGAGCAATTGTGGGGTATTTACATTAAATATATTTCACACCTTTATAGTAGTATTAGAAATTGAAGTGCTTGTACTTAACACTTGATCAGGAGGCTTTAACGCACAAGAATAATGATTTATAAATGCAATGCTTTGAAAGAGGTGGGCTTGGGCGCGTACTCGAGTAAACAGAAAAGTGCTGATGATGCGGTGCTGATTGCTAACAGTGTGAAAGTTCTACAGTTCTTCGTATCTAGGACGAACGAAGTATGTATGAAGAATGAGCTAATGATAAATGTAAGTAAGTCTAAAATCATGATATTTGAAAGAGAGAGTACGAAAACAGTGAGCAATATAGTTGTGAATGATGAATACTTGAAGCAGGTCGATGAGTTTGAATATTTAGGAATTATGTTTACGAGAGATGGAAAGACTGATAGGGATATTGAATGAAAGGTGAATGCAGGACTAAACGCGGTTGGCGCTGACAAAAAATGACGAAAAACGCGAAGGTAGCAGCCCATAAAGAAGTGTTGATCCCAACCCTGATGTATGGCAGTTAGGCATGGAACTGGAAGAGGAAGGATGAGAGTAGACTGAATGCTGTAGAAATTATATCTCTTAGGCGAATGTGTGTAAATTCGTGTAATAAACCAAATAATGCAAGGCTGATATCATAATGAGTAAGATTAAGAAATGGATGCTTGTATGCTTTGGACATGTAGAGCGAATGAACGAAGATAGAAGTGTAAGAAGTATATATGACGCGAATGTGGATGAAGAAGTCGGGGATGCCCGAGGAAGACATGGCACGATCAAGTGAACCAAATACTTGAGTCGGGCCATATCAAGAGTCAGAATAATGGAAGAGTATGTATGATACGATGTATGAATGTGAATGAATTAAGAAGTGTTTGCCAATACCGAGTTGTTTGGCGGTCTGTCTTCTCTGCCTTCCCCTGCGAGGAAATGGCGTGATGGTTAGTTAGTTAGTTAAACCTACTGTCCAAATCCGTTGGCTTAAAATTAACAATTCGTTTATATAGCGCAAATAAGTGACATGTCATCCATTAAGCGCTTTGCTCTAATACTTTTACGTACGTTTGATAAATGCCATATCTACCTAAACTTACGTAAATAATCTATTGGACGTGCTGTCCTTACTTCAAATTAATCCCACGATGCTGTTTACATAATTAATACAACGTGAAATACGGGCCATTTATTGATTTAAAACTATGGGGTAGGCAGAAGTCAGAAGGGGAAAAAGATGGTAAAGAGGAAGATCGTACCTGACTATCCAAATCTGGTGCCTGATCCCGGTTTCTATTAAGAATAAGATATTGTCCTTATCCTTGGGTTTAAACACTTTTGCATAGCTACGTTTTTGGTTCTTTCGGATGTCAGTAGCAGTTAATATATTTTCTATTTCATATATCCCTATGTTACGTATCCAGCGTTTTATTTGATTTTAAAATTTATTATTGTTTTTGTGATTTTTGAAGAAGAGTGGGATTTTATTGTAGAGTTTAGTACTATTTTTACATTCGGCGCATGGCATTCTTTCACTATATAGATATCTGTGTAGTTTTAACAAAAGAAATTAAACAAAAGACATTAAACATTATTAGTGAGTCATATGTGACATAATAATTCTATACAATAAGGAACAACACTCCAATTTTTTTTTTATCAATAATGACGTTTAAACTCAAATACCAGTATATTTCGCTTTTTTCTAAAGTTAGTTTTCATAGTAAAAAAACCGCTCCAAATCTATGTCCGGTCAGGTTTTATCAGTTTTGAGGTTAGAATGTCAAATTTCAAAACAAGGATGAGTTCTATCTTTAAGTTTAACTCAAAAAATAATAATAGTATTGAGCATCAACAGTATCATAACATCCGTATTGATAGTTGGTTTGCTCATGAATAATCTAATTTCTTTCATTAACAATAGTTTTTTTTTTATATTGAACAACAATTATAGTCACCCAAATTAAGTTTAAATTTCACCAAAACAAAAAAAAACATGTTCAATACACAAAACAAAATCGAAAAATAAAAATTTCCACACTAATCAAAAACAGAATGCGCACGTGACGTCAGATGTTCCAAATGCAATGGTATCAACATAACACGGTGTTTCGATGAGATGATTTTTTGTTCACTTTTAAATACCGATTTATAAATTCTAACTATAATTATATAAAATAAAAGTCATATATTCAGAATCGACGTTTGCTGATCTATATGAATATATATATTTTAAAGCCATCATATTTTTTCATTGGAGTTACTTATTGCTCTAGGATTAACGAAATCGCGATTTTTGAAAAGTACCTATGTCAGACAAAAGTGATTTAAAGTCTAAAAAAATTTATTCAAGTACACGTGTTCCTAAAATTTGTAATAATACTTTGATAATTAAATCACAGATGCCTTTAAACATGTATTGTTATTATATTTAATTGGATTTGCAATTAGGCAATGTCTTATCCTTAAAAAGAACCGGAATCGGGCCCCTGGTCATCAAACCTAGGTAAATCCATTTAAAGCGGCATTTTTACATTCGGAATAGTGGTCTATCACCAGGGCGATACTGAGAGAAGCTTCCACATTAGAACGAGGTTCAAATACACTACATTATGTTTTGTAATAAATCAGTGCCTTAATTTTTGATTGTGCACTCCAATTTTTTAACCTGCAATCCATGGGTCTAGAGCCAAGGACATTACCACTCCACCATGGAGGCGTAAGAGTCCCAACTGCTCTCTTCCATCTGGAACCAATGAGACTATGGCATCCCCAATACCGCATGTTGTCAGGCTGAAGGTAGCGGAGAGGGGTAGGAAATGGGAAAACTAAGGTGGGGAAGTACCTGGCTATTCAGAGCTGGTCACCAAATACCGCCGAATCTATTTCAAGCAACGCTTCAATTCTGATTCGTCATCTTTCACAAGGGAGATACTGAGAATATTTTCCGCTGTGGAGCGTTCAGCAAATAAGCTATGTATTATTTTTTTAATTCCTTCATCACGACATAAGCAACATCTTACACTTGCTGTGATGGTAATAGGAGATTTTCAAATATTGTCAGGTTATTCTTAACCCGGTAATGTGTTATTTATTTAAAAAAATTGAAACGAAACAGTACCTACCATTTTATTGTGACAATTCAAATTCAGCGTCGCAAATTATTCCCCTATGCGACGGATTCAACATCTGGGGAACAAATACTTTAATGTTGTTGACATATTTGACACATCAATGTTACAGTATAAGCGTGCACTAGTAGGGTTTTTTTCACCGAGTGTAGAGATAGGTTATTTGAAACTATTTAACTCTGGATAAAATCGTCAAATTATGTTGTTTCTTTTTATACTACCTATTATAATACATATGTACTGTTATGAATAAAACTGACGGGAGGTGGGGATGTGGGAGAAGGAGAGGAGGAAGGTTGGGAGATAGCGGTTACGGGAGACAGTTCATTGGTTTAGACTTACCCCGAGGGTGGTGTCTTGACGGGGAGCTCGGCTCTGGACATTCGACTAGCTCAGTTTCGGCAGGCCAAGAAGCTCCTCTGCAGGGCCGTAGGCCGACGGGCAGTCTTATAATTGGGGTCGGGGACTCTAATACTACGCCAAATGAATCTACTAAAAGCTTTCAGACTCAGAGTTTATTCAAGGGAAGGTACATACATGGTAAGTTATGCTACGATAATCAAAAGCTAGCCTAACCTCAAATGGAAGTTACGGGTGATTGTTCTCTCTGATATTCTCTAAACGGGCATGATAACGGGGACTCGAATAAGTTGCAACACATAAGAGGAAATACAAAGTCAGCTTACAGTCATAATCGTGGCGGCAAAAGGATCCTAGTGGAAGTCTCGGGCTTGGACATCAGTACACTGAAGTTAAGTTACATTTACGAGAGAGTCACCATGTACCGGTGCTCTGTGGTCGGAGCGTGGGCGTTCAAGCTACCGTTGTGGCAAACGTGGCGCTGGCGTCGTTTTACCGTTTGTTCACGAGTAGCTAGAGTCTTCCTAGGATCTTTCTGTCGTTACGTAACAGTACCTTTTCATTATTATTTATTAATATTCATGTAAAATCCCGTGATGGGCGTAAATAAATAAATAAATTAATTAAATCATAATTACTTGCGCACCCCAAGATTTGAACCCACGGCCTCCAGATTCACAGTAAAGAGACTTACCCCTCAACCACGGAGGCCGTCAAAGTTATGATTATTATTTTGACGCTTTAAAGGTTTGTACTTACTACATACAAACCTTTAAAGCGTCAAAATAAGTTTGTATATACTACATTATATAATATGTTACCTCCTTAATAAATAAACATTGAAAAGCCTCACTTCATTTATTTTTATTCTTATATCCTTAATAAAGCTCTAATAACGTATTGAAGAAAAAAAAACAACCCTTATTTTATTCCGTCTCTAGCCGCAAAACACTAAAACAGATAGGAAAACCAATTCCCAGAGAAACTCCAATGTGTGGAAGGGTTACTCCATTACCTGAGAGCATTTGCGGCGTAATTTATACAGGTAATGTGCATAATGGAGGGCCTCCCTCGCCGTCTAATGCCTAAAGTACCTAGACTTTTCATTGAGCTTTGTCGTGGTGGAGAATTATCTAAGTATATAATATCCATTGGCAGAAAATCAAGCAGAGGGGCCTTGTTTCATAGACTACATTATTTTATTTTTATATTAACGGACCACTGTCCAATTACACAAAATACACAACACGTAATGAAATAAACAAGAGCCATGAAAAAGAACAGCACATTCATAATACACGAAAGAAGCAATCACGTGTATTACATTGACCGAAAATGAACCTTCCCGGTGTTTTAAATTAAGGGGGTGCATGGTCGATTTTTCCCAGCAGGCCTTGTCTGAATTTCGGGACTTAAAACATATCACTGTATATTCTATGTTTTTCATTTGTCTATACTTGACATTATTTTGTTGTATTCTATATATTCCTGATGAAGAAAGCATCGCTTTCGAAACATGTAGATATCTGTGTATGTTAATAAAGTGAGGAATACAAAATATATTTTAATTAATTTACGAAAATATACATTTAAGAGAACATTTACGCCAAAGCCTGAACAAAGTTTTGATAGAGTTCATGATTTTAGACAAAATCATGGACTAAATGATTTTCTTGATTAGTTTTTAGAATATTATGCCGTGTTGCGCTTTCTCCTCCTTTAGCCAATGTCTCGGACGGCGTTACAGTGGCTCAGGACAGACGTGTAGATTGTGGTGAAGAATATATTTATTTATGTAAATGTGATACCGTGTTGCACGCGTTAATCCTCTTATGTCCGGTATTTCAATAGAATGATAATAATTATTATTATAATTAATGTGGTTTTCGTCATTGAGTTTTGGTGTAGCCGTCAAGTACCGTCAAGTAACGCATGCAACACGCAAACCTGAAAAGATATCGCATATACTCGTATTATATACATTTTCGTAAAGCCTAATAAAAATCATTTAGGCTTGTGCCAAAAATGTATGTGTAAATTCGGGTATGTTGCATGACTGAAGGGAGTGGGGAAGGGATGAAGGTTGGGAAGCAGTAGGTTGGGAAAAACAAGGATATTCAGATGTGATCACCAAACACAGATAAAGCCATTGTTTTTTATATGAATACCGCACAAGAGTCCCAACTGCTCCCAACCGTCTGGAGCCAGTGAGACTATTGTATTCCGAATTGGGTAATGTTGTGAGGCAGAAAGTATTGGGGAGGGGAAGGAGAAGGGGAAGGGGAAGGTAGGGAAATACCTGGCTATTCAGATCTGGTCACCAAACACGGCTAAAAGCCATTTCAAGCACGTTTCAATTCTGAATGGTGGTCTTTCACCAGGGCGATACTGAGAGTATCTTCCACCCTGGAACGTGCGCAAATGCACTATTTTTTTTAAATGAATTAATTGTGAAAAAACACAATTTAATTAAATAAAATTTACTTGCGCACGCCGGGATTTGAACCCGCGACCTTCGGATTCGTAGTCGAGAGCCTTACCCCTCGACCATGGAGGCCGTCGAACAACATTTCGATTCTGAATGGTGTTCTTACACCGGGGCGATACTGAAAGTATCTGCGAATCTTACATTAGGTTGACATTCTTTTCTGATCTCCATACTCGTATTACGGTCGTACATGGTATTACCACACATACGTCTCAGTGACTTTATTTATACTGCTTGCAGTCTTCTGTCGTTTTCTCTAAGTTCTATAACTCACATTGTATACAATCAGGGTTGGTATCAGAACTCCAATGCGAACTATTACCTTCGTTTCCTTGGAAATCCCATTTTACTCCTAGCTTTATAGCACAGAAAATGTTATCAACCGTAACTGCTATCACTTCCCGTATTCCTTGAAATCCATCGCTTCGACAAGACACTTTGGATTAACAATCTGAAATGCTGACGCGGCGATGTGATCAAACAGACTGTAGCGATTCAAGTACCTACCTCACCTTTGTCTATGACCTTCGACATTGAAAATGATAACACCATTCCCACGCATGAGAGAATGTTCCAGTAGCTACCTGACAGCCTTGCAGAAGGGAGCGTTCCACACAAACAGCAACTGATTCAAGGCGGCCATTGAAGATCCAGACAAGAGCCTTGCAAACTTGTATGTACAATTCTCCGTGATCCGTTCTCTTGAGCACCAATTTAATTATTTTTATAATAATAACATGGCGCCCAATTTCATTTATTAAGACGATACTTGTATGAATATAGATTTACAATTACCTCCTGATAATTGTTATTTCAGTCATATTTGAATGGTAATCTAATCGATAAGAAATTCATCTTGGAGGTTTGCTCACTTCCTGAGTGGCAGTAGCAGTGGTCTTGTGTACATACAAATCAGACTACTCAATGTGGGTGATATTTTTGGCGGGAAGTCCAATCTTGTATATTTTGATCAAAGGGAATTCCAGGTCTTCTCGGGTTTATGACAATGTCTAGATTTGCGGTGAGAATCCAATTTGGATCACAGAGTTTCAGATGAAGTTGCTACCTATCGTTATGAAAATAGAACAACTTTTCAAATGGCGCGTGTCGAAATGTCTTAGATATTTGAATACTTATTCGATAATAAGAAAATTTTGAATATTCGCTGCAGGATAGTGAATATATTGTACTTGACTTTGAAAAATAACGCGATTTGAACACCTAGGTAGAATATTTACAATTCCTCTCCGACTACTTTTGACGTTACAACATTCCTTGAAATGCTTCCATTTTTCAATCCAACCTTTGGCATTCCTGCCATATTTTTATTGTAATATTACTAAGGGCCAAGGGTGGGAGATCAATAGGTACCTGCTGACCGGGAAGGGTGTGTACTTTGTTTATTGGGAATAATTTAAGGAATAATTAAATTAATCCCAATAAACAAAGTACATACTCTTCCCGGTCAGCAGGTACCTGCTGATCTCCCACCCTTGGCCCTTCACTCGCCTGTTTGTATCTATCTATAACACATGTGCATCTTAGTTCATAGTTTAGTTGTATACTGCCCTGAAGAAGCTACGGTGGTAGCGAAACCCGGTCGGCTAAAGTATAAATAAAAGTGATGTAAACAAAGTTATTGTTTTATTTTTTAAATTAAACATTAAACATTTATAGAACCTTAAATATACAAAATATCTATATATTAATACTCAATTCCAATAGTTCGATTTTATCTCACGTTTTCCCACATTTCGCTATGTAGTAGGGCCGATTACTGCATGAAACGCATTTGTGAAGCCTCGGAATTCATTTGTTTTTCAAATACGTTTCGCACCTTAGTAAGGTAAACATTTGCTTGGACTCCATAAAGGTTCCCAATTAAAGGGCCGATCTTGAAAATATTACTCAAACATTGTAAAACGACACTTTAATACATTTCTGATTTATTGTTTATATAAGTTTTCACTTAAAGTAGAGAGGTATTGGAGATGAAAACAATTCCGGAACTACTTTGTTTTCATCGGTTAGTAGTTCAAACATTAAGAGCAATCACATTACAAACTTATAGACAAGTTATTGTCTAACAAAATGAACACAAAATATGGCACTAGTAACAAATACTCTTACGTTTCTAGTAAATTCTTAATTCAAACACTTTTTTATTTATGACAAAGATGGACATTCAAATGATATTTTTATTGAACGCGATGGATATGCGTCCGTACGTCGTTTACATAATTCAAAGTTTCGTCGAATATCACGGGTGCGATTGGAATTACACTACGCCTACAAGCTATCTCACTTTTTATAATGACGCTTAACATATTCGGGAAACCGTGGAAATTTTTTAAATTCATTTATTAATAATTAGGCCACAAAGTGAATACCAATCTTTTGGAGAAATAATAGTACAAAAAAGAATCACTACAATAAAAAAGGTAACCAAAGATGGAATCATGTTTAAAGAAGGCATGTGGGTATAAGCCGAACGTTAAACATTCACCATTTTCCAAATATACACAGCCTACAAAATATACAAACGACGTCTGAGAGCATGTCGATTTCACAGAATATGTAAATAAACACTTCTTCTTTCTTCTTCAAATACTCTTCTCCTCTGCAAACACATTCCGCCTCATTCTAGGCCAACAATAATATTGGTTTTCTCTTAAGTCCGTCTCTCCTAAACTGTTCGGGGGGGATTTAATCATATTCGGCTAAATTCCATGAGACGTGCTTCATATTATTTATCTTTGACGTATTTTACTAAACGTGCACCATTTTTGCGACGAAAAACGAAAAAGATGATAGGATTCATGGAAAATTATTATCTCAAATTTCATACAACCATCCTATCAAAGCATAGAAGCTTGTGAAAAAAAACAAGAGTTTACATACTTGTCCTACTCATAACATCGACAAGGCGCCTCTAGTCGTCAATGGAATCCGTCCATAGTAGGTCCAGCCTCTCCACGCACAGCCTCTGGAGTTTGCTTCTCCCACCTGTTTTTAGGACGGCCCACTGGACGTCTTTCCTCTGAAATGGCACTCTGCCTTCTGGCATTCTTAATACGTACCCAAACCTCCTCAGTTGCGATTTTTCTATGAAGAATAGCAGTGGTTCGATGTTTTGCTCCTCCCGGATCATCGAGCTTCTTATTCGATCCCATCTCTCTCAAAAATCTTATTTCGGCCGCTTAGACCCTGGAATATATTAGCTGATCCAACATCCAGATCTGGTGACCATAAGTAAGCGTGGGGCGATATACTGATTTGTACACTGCCAACATTGTCTCGAGACTTAGCTCAGCTTTCCTTATCAGTGCGCTGTAAAGAGGACGCAGCACCTTTTCTACGGTTAATTTTTCCGTCTTGCCAGCCTAGTTATCGATACGATAAATTTTAAATAGTTATATATAAAATGGATATATTTCACCCCTGGTGATGCTATGTGTAGGTTCTTTTGGAAAGATTTAAATATTTTTATTTATTAATTTCATAATATTTTACAAAAAGTCGCAAAAAAATGTGACCTTACTGGGATACACCGTTCTAAGGTCACATTGTACACGGTTTTATGTATGGATTATAAATTAGGACAAGTTTTTTGTAAGTTTGTTAATTTTTTCAATAAGTTTTCGTAATTATGTTAAAATAGTACTAGAGGAAAATTACAATGAAATAAATAAATAAAAATTCTAAAATCTAGAAATGTATGAAGTATGGTAAGGATGTATGGAGTAAACCTCGGTTTTGAAGAGACCCATGTCGATGGAGGTGGGAAAATGAGAAGACTGCAAATCGTTCCATCATTTCATGTGCCGAGGTGGTGAATACAAGAACGCGTCGTAAAAACCACCCATTCTAATGCAGTAAATGTCAACTATTTACAAGTGTCGTGCAAGCGGTTGGGGTGTCCAGGATGACCAACTCCAACATTAAATACCGTTTATATATCCGTCCGTCAAGATGGGAGAATCTCTTAAACGGATTGAATTTTTCTGATATGAATTAAGACTTCGCTTTCGAAAAAACAAATCGGAATCTCATTACTATAGAGAGCAGTGAAGATCTTCTAAGAAGTAGGTACTAGCCAAATTAAAGAAGAGGAAAATGTGTCGAATTTTAAAAAGGAAATAACGAAATACAGAGTACATGCTCGATGCTGGCTTCGCGCCATCCGATCACGTCGGGGTCACCATTTGTAAGTGTCAAATCAATTAATTGTAATAAAACCTAAAGTAACATCAAACAGAGTTATTAATTTATTCATCGTATTTTTTTTTATTTAAGAAGAACGGCTGCGCGGCCTGTTTCATGCAAAACTTAATTTTCGAGTTTGAGGCCTAAATACTCACCTAAATCTAATGATAAAGTTTTACCACGTCAGCTTTGAAAATATAATAAAATATCAAATTAAAAATTAAAAAAACAATAAAATTAGCATTATGGTGGACTTTAAATTAAATTAAAAATGACCAATTTACGTTGGAACACAAATTTGCCTTACATTATTTAAAATATCGACCAGAATTTTTTTTTTTTTAATGTTTCGTTTTTATATTTTTATTTACGTAAAAAATCATATTTTCGTAGGAAAATGATTGTTTTTTAAATACAATAAACCCACAAATAATTTTCAAAGTTGCCTGTAAAATTATGAAAAAAAAATTTTTTCATAGCCTATACATCATAATTTAAATCAAAAATAATTAAAATACTTCTCACATGTACTAAATATTTAATTTTAAAAAATACATCATTCAGTTTGGATGGTTATTTTGGCCTCAAATCCAAAATTTTGTTATGTATGAAACAGGCAGCGCAGCCGTTCCTCTTAATTCGTAGAACTCCTTATATATATATTTTATTTTATCACGTCCCGCTTGACAACAACGAGCCTAAACCATCACATATAACATTAAATGTGATTTACATTATACATGTAATAGGTACACTTATTTTCTAACTTAAGTTAAATAAATAAAAAACAAATATATCTATCTATCTAGGGTGTAGTCACGTACACAAGAATTCGTTACTGTGGGCGGCACGCCACTGGAATTGAAGCGCTTTCAGAGGCATTCTTTGTGAAACCGAAAGAAGATATTCCGCTGAAACTGAAATGTCCGGCGTTCAAAGGCGAATGGATTTTTATTTCGGTCACGCCTTCAGATGAGAGGAAAATGTTGAATGACCCACTGAGATATGAGT
This sequence comes from Halesus radiatus, assembly GCA_022606495.2. NCBI lineage: Eukaryota > Metazoa > Arthropoda > Insecta > Trichoptera > Limnephilidae > Halesus > Halesus radiatus. The sequence goes on along the minus strand of JAHDVE020012355.1, from coordinate 12,689 downwards.
CAGATTGAAAGGATGTTGGAGAATGTATAGAATTGGAAGCGTAGCGTGGTTTATTTTATCTGAGAATGGTCGAATATATTACTGACATTTTAATTAATCAACTTGTGAAAGGCGTAGTTGGGTGCGAGAAATACTTATTCAAGTAAGTGATTCTGTGACGTACGTGCGACGATTTTATAGTAAGGTTTCTCACAGTTCGGAACTAGGAGAACTAACAAAGAAAAGAAGATCAAAAATAATTCTTTAAAAACACGAGGAAAAAACGTATGGGCCAGCACTCAATGATCAAAAACATCGCTTGGCTACTAGTAAAACCGCAAATCATTTATCTGTAAATTCTATTCGGGCAGTTAGGAAAATACGTAAGGTTTCAAAGGACAAAAATCATCAAATTGTAATCTTTAAATTCTACGAAATACGTCCCAAAATATCAGGGTGCAGTTTGAAATTTTTTTAAATTTCCCCTAAAACTCAAGTACGTATTTCATATAGTTTAAAGATTTACAGTTGAAGGATTATTGTTTTTTGAAAACTTATACATTTTCCTGATTACTCGTATCGAATTTACAAATAAATAATTTGTAGTATTTCTTGAGTTAGCAACCTTCGAAAAGTGTATCAGTAAATCAGTTTCACCGGTAATAAATCATTTTAGACACCATAAAAATTAAATTTGGGTAGGGGTAAATAGAATCTTATAAATAACTCATCTCAACGTGACCCAACCACAGTTTTAAAATAGCCATGAACGCCGAAACAGCTGTCACAGTAATAAAAAAACTAAAATACTTGCAAAACATAATAGTAACATTGTTAAATTTGATTTACGGTAAATTAAAAAAAAATACACCGAGTTGTACGAATTAAACACAAAAACAATTAAATAATTTATGTGGATATTTGGATGAAAATTAAAATAGATATTTTAATAAATACGAGTATGTAACTAATAAGAGATAATCATCTATTGACAAGCCAAATTATTTGGTTTACCAGGACGTAGGTAATAGTAATAATATTTATTAATTTGAAACACACATTATTTTAAGAAAGCTTTGACTGCCCAACTAGGAACAAATCCCATTTTAAGACAGTCATATTGACAAATTTAGTTCATATTAAGTGCCATTATACAAACATAGAAGGGAAAAAAGCTGGTATTGACATTGTATTGTAATAAAATATATCTAGAAAAAGTAAAATAATTAAGTATAAAGAGATGTGAAGAATAGTACAGATAAAAACAATTGTGTATACCAGATATTTTTAGTATGGTATAATAATTAATATAGAATAATAGTTAAGTTCAAAGAGATAAGGAAAAAAAGTATAGAGTAATCGTTTACGTATACCAGATAATTTGAGTATAGTAAAATAGTTAAGTACTTATGAAGAGATAAGAAAAACAAATATTAAAGAGTAAACAATTATGGAAATGTGTTTGATAGGCACTGGTTGGTGCTATGGGGAAAAAGTATACTTTATTAAGGTACTTGGTATTTTATAATTATTGGTATCCACAAATGGGTATGCCGTAGTCTCACTAGCTCCGGTTATCAAGGGAAGTTGGGACTGTGGTATTTAAAAAAAATTAAATAAGAGAGGCAGAAAATTTAGATAAAAATAACATTTATATTTTTGGTATATTCTTCTTTTCTGTTGACACCCACATCTTTACACCCCCTACAGACTGCGCGCCCTCGCTATTACGATATTCAGATCCGATCACTAAAAACACCTCAATAAAAGCAGTAATAAAACGGTAATTCGAAGCAATGTAACTTTACGAATCTCTGTCGTCGTGGGAGTATCATTTAAAAAAATTATTATGTTAACCCTCTTCACGGAGCCAGTGGAACTCTTTCTCCACAATTTTAAAGATTAATGTTTTACAGTTCAATTCTAAGTCTCCATATATGTAAAAATGATTTGTCTGTCTGTTCTCGATTTTTTCGAAAATTACTCGACTGCTTTCGATGAAAATATCACAGTTTATTATAGTGCCGGGAAAGTTTAGAGAGTAGTTGGAATGAAATACAATATGTAAAACTGTTGCTATAACGTTTTAAATTAGTATGAAAAACATTCAACCCGCCATGTTATATTGAGATTAGCCCATATATATAAAACTCTGGTTAGCCACATATTACATATTCAAAGAAGATTTGTTTGGGTAGAATATTTTCAAAATGACAAACACAAGTAGGTGCCTACGTAAGAACTTTACTATTTAGATACATTTTGAAAAAAATAAATGTTTGAAATTTATTAATATTTCCAAATGAATGATTCTTTGTTTTGAGATAGTTACTTTTGCTGTTAAATCAATTATGGCACCCAAACGAAAAACAAGAATTCATAACTTCATAACTTTATTCCAAAAAAAACCTGTCCAAGGCCGGGTATACACCAGCTAGTAATATATATTTTTAAATAAGACAAACAAAGTTTTTTTTTATTTAAAAATTTCTACTTATTTTTTTTTTTAAATTGCAACGGTCGGAAATTGAACCCTGATTAACTCTTTGAAAGTCACCTATGCTGACCATTATAAAAGTTGGGATAAATTGAGGATTTTCCTATGGTTTCATTATAAAAAATATAACCGAAAAAATTATATATATTTTTTGACCATTGAATATATTTTTGACAACTCCCAAATCGAAACATGAAACCGAGAAGACACAGATAAGAAAAAGATAACGGTGGCAGCTGGGATTCGAACCCATGACCTCATGGGCTATTCGGGACCTGCGCTCTATGCCAACTGAGCTACGGTTACTCCAATCCATCCCGTCATTTTTATCGGTATCATACTTCGACATACTAAGAAATGTCAATATCATCCTCAATTAATTCACCTTTTTTGACGCATCACCACTTAATGATTACAAACAAATTCGGGCAGAATCTTGTAGTCATAAAAAAGTAGCAGCCAAAAATCTATGGGAATTAATTATGGGTGATATTTACAGCTCTTAGAAGTGTCTCTCCCTCAATTAAGTAGAGGTAGGCGTAGAGTAGGGGTAGGGTTAACCCATCACATCCTCTAAACTTTACTCCAAACCATTCTTAACCCCGAGCAACGCCGGGTACTTCAGTTAGTACACAATTTAAAAAAAAAAAAAAAATTTAACCCTCAGGCAGAAAAATTTTTCACCACAAAACTGCAAAAACAAACATTTATTATCCAGCATTAGAAGCCTTCATACTTTTTCGATATCTTTTCTTATTTGGATACAAAAGAGCTAAAAAGTTTTTTGCCCGGAGAAGCATATTAATTGTTACAAAAATGTTTCTTAAAGAACAGTCCATAAATGAACTTTCTTCCGTTTAATTTGGATTTTAATGCTGCCTAAAAAAATTCTTAACTTTGTTTTGCAAAAGTAAATACCTACCATAATCTAAATTTTGTGCTTCCGAAGCTATCGATATTGGATTTTCCTTGTTCCCGATGATTTAAGTTCGTGACTTTTCAACGGAGTGTCTAAACTTCTACAGAATGCGGTAGTTATTTCACTAAATTCAGTGACTCAATGGAGATTTCGATTGATTGGAAGAAGTTAATGATAGAAGAAGCAGAGACGCTCGATCACTAGATCTCAGAGTCAAAAACACAATCATCAAGGAACAAAAAACACAACATTTGGGCAAAAACTTCTTATACTATGGTACTAAACTCTACAACAAAATCCCTCTATCCTTTAAAAATCACACCAACCATAATAAATTTAAAAAATCAAATAAAACCCTAAAAACACCTCACCTTAGAATCTTTTTTTATCAAGCACATCAATTTAATAAAATGAAAATAAATTTAAATTTCCTTACATTTGAAGAAATTATAATAAAATGTAATTTAATATTTTGTAAATGAAATCCTCAGCACGGGAAATCTCGGAGAGGATATCATTATTTGTCATTTTGTTATAAAAAAATAAGACAATTATTATTATTATTATTCTATTTAATACATTTTCTTGAAATTATTTTCATATTATGATTTTAATATAATCAAAGCATTAACAATTCTATCTTCTACATTTTAACATTGCTTTCTTGCGGTAATGCTTTACGATGTTGTTTTGAGAAATCCAATTAATTACACAGTTTGAGCTAGACCTCTTGGCTGGGGAAAGGGGGGTTTTCCACCCTATTAACCCCCCTCGCCCCAACTCCCAATACAGGAAATGGTTATATTTCGGGGAGGGGGGTGTATTAATCCCGTCTCTCCCACTTCTAGGACAACTGAACAACTTTTCATATTTATTTTATTGAACGTTTCTCTGATACGCTCCGTAGGGTTTTCTAAAATATTTCATTATCACGAAGTTTATTTGGTGTTTCCAGAAGTAAACTGGCATTGCGTATTATGTAATAGCGAATTTCGTCTTTGACGCACGTTCCGGCACCGTTCAAAACTGTATTTATGTTGTATGAAATATTTAATTGTTTTTTTTAAGCTCCATATATGCGTGGATTCCGGGATTCGGATAGTGAATATTGGTGAATTTTTTACTATGGAGTAGTGGCGCGCTGTACATAATGTAATACTGTAATCCAGGCAAGTCTTTGAGAGTTTACTGCGCAACAGCTCATTAGAGAACCGTTTAAAAATAAGTTACGACCTTTGGAGATTCCTGACCTCCTCTTTGATAGAACTTCACTACTGCCAGTTTCCTGCTGTCTTCCTCTAGTTTGCTATGCCTAAGGAAGCGGTGCACCTCCACACATCCACATATCTATGCTTAGATCCTACAACACTCCTTTGCCTTACATGCTAGTCCTACATTCATCTTGCAAATTTAATCACTCAATAGATAAACATAGGTACCTACATTGTGGTTGTGAGCGCGCTAGCAGACTTGCCGTGTCGGGTGTCGGGTGTCAGGGGGTTTTCGCCATAGATAAAATATCATATCTCCACGGCTACTGTATGAGCTGGTTTTGGTTCACGCCCAAATTCGAACACATCAGAATCAATCTTCCCAACAAGCCCTCGATTGATATGGTCGGTGTAACCCTAAGTGACCATTCGGGTATGGGGGCTCCATCGAAGCCAGAGTAAAGTTAGCCTCTCAGAAGCTGGGTGTATTGTACAGAGCCCGCAGATAATGCAGATAGTATACACCTCTGGTCGGGAGCCCTGGAATATTCGAAAAAAAAACATTTAATCTGTGCAGAAAAGGGCCATCCATTTGATAGATTCGTCCATCTTAATAAACGGAATGCAATCTTTGGAGCAGAGACGTCAGGTGAGAATACTGTCCTTGTTCTACCGGTACTTCAATGGAAGATGCTCTGAGGAACTAGCGTAATTGATCCCTTCGGCACATATCCAAATCACGCCAAACACTCACCCACTATTTATAGTCGGTTGACATTTATCACATGAGAACGGGTCGCTTCTACGACTCATTCTGTATTCAACAGCTCGACTGTGGAATGATCTGCTGGCCTATATATCTCCTGTATCTTACAAGACCCAGGTTTACTCCTCCCTATCCTCCAAAAGACACAGCATCCTCAAAGATGACACAGGATTTCATGAAAATTATTTCCCTCAGGGCCTCCTGTGTGGTGTAACTGCAAAAAAAAAAACAAAACGTACGGTGGAATATTAAATGATATTTCTAAAAGAATTAAAGAAAAAAAGTGCATTGGTATATCAATTCTTCCCTATAAGAAACCAGGTACAAATAAATTAATATAAGCTTCAAAGGACATCATACTGAATTGTCTCCGCATTGATAAAGGTAATTGTTCACCTTTGAACGGAATATTAATTCTTTTGTTAACTAGACTATTGTTAAAATGTATCATTATATATTTTTTAACAAGCTTATTTTCAAAAAATAATAATAATTTTGAATAAGATATGACGTTTTTAATCCCAGTCCATTTTTTTTATCAATAGTGACGCTCGAACTTATATACCAGTATATTTCGTTATTTTTTTTTCTCAGGTTAGTTTTCACAGTTAAAATAATTTTCAATTTTTTAATGGTCGCCAAAACGCTCCAAATCTATGGCCGGCCGGTTTTGATCAGTACTGTGGTTAGAATGTCAAATATCAATACAAGGATGAGCTTTACCGTACATAATTTTATATTCTATTCGTAGTAAACCATACCTAAAGTAATAATTTTTTTTACCTTTTTATAAACTTTAACTCAAAGAATAATAATGGCATTGAGCATTAACATTATCATATTATTCGTATTGATAGTTGGTTTGATCGTGAATATTCTAATTTCTTTCATAGTTGTTCATATTAAACGACAATTATATTTAAAACACGATACAAAATCGACAAATATTTTTTTTTCATATTAATCCAAAAACACAAAACTTTCGTTTACTATGGATATTTTACTATTACATTTAAAGCCACATTTACTTTTCTTTACTTTTGTAAATGGGGCTTTAAATGTAATAGTAAAATATCCATAATAAACAAAAGTAAATGTAAACAAATGTAATTTATCTTTGTTTACTGTGAATATTTTACTATTACATTTAAATCCCCATTTAATTTCGTTTACTATGGATATTTTACTATTACATTTAAGGCCACATTTACTTTGGTTTACTATGGATATTTTACCATTACATTTAACGCCCCATTTACCTTTTTTAAATGGGGCTTTAAATGTAATAGTAAAATATTCATAGTAAACAAAAGTAAATGTGGCTTTAAATGTAATAGTTATGGATATTTTACTATTCAAGCCTCATTTACCCTTCTCAACTATGAATATTTGGTATTTTATTACTCTAAGATATTTTACTATTACATTTAAAGTAACTTTTATCTTTGTTTACTGTGGATATTTTACTATTACATTTAAAGCCCAATTTGTAACTTGTCATACAATAATCGCACTGTGCTCTAATGCATTTAACATCCGACGGATTTGTATGACTTCTAACGGTACCATTAAATCAATAACCTATTACGCTTGCCGCTTCCCATCCAACTAGATTTGCCAACCTCCGTTCTGTTCCGAAGTAGCGTTCCACAGGTTCCGTTGTGAAATACGCGTATCTACATAACATTATTATTCAAAAACTTACAGAATCACCCGTGCGAATCGGACCCAACTCGCCCAACTCGGAAACTTCACAACAATCTGTTAATTTACTTGAGATTCGTGCTGAGAATTCCGCCGGAGCGATACCGCGATACAAAGTGGAAATCGTTAAGGGTCGTTATAAGTGTATTTGCCAGCGAAACGCTGTTCAGGAAATAAGCCACTCCACGTTTCCTCTGAGTTACGCAACTACAAAGTGCCTAGACAGAGGAAATAGATAGACAATTAGGAATATCTCATATTTTCCCATTAGCTGGATCTTAATGACAGCCTTCTATGGCAGTTTTGAAAGGTTTTCTTTTTTCTATAAAAAGAAATTGATGATTGTGTTATTTCTCGTTTGCTGGAAATAATTTAAAGCCAAGTACATAGTTAATATAAACTATTGTAACTTGAATACTTCGTAGCAATGTTGTAAGGTCCTTGTCCGTGGACCTGGGGGTCTCAGTTTGGAATCTGCGGTCAAAAAGATAGCAAATAATGTAAATGTTTTATATTAAAGTTTTTTTTTATATCGAGACCACCGTTTGGAATTAAAATATTATTATAAATTTAGCTTTGTCAGCTAGATCTGAATATCCAATTACTTCAAAGGGATTCCCCGATGAGGGCATTGCGTAAATCCTGTCTACATTACCTGTAAAGAAATATTTGTAATTTAAAAAAAAAAAAATTAAAAAAATATATTTTTTCTATTTGCATTGTAGAGATTTAATGAAACTTTAACTTCATATAATTTCTACGGGCACTGTTGAATACCAGCTGCACTCCGGCCTCCGGAATGTATAGCTGAGCAGTTGTTCCAGACACTTCGGGGTCCGGAACATAGACTGTAGAATAGGGCGCTGGTCAAGTCGTTGTAGTGGTATTCCTGATGAGGAAAGCATCGCTTTCTAAACATATTGATATATTTATTAATAAAGTGGTGATTATAAAATAATTTTTAATTCATTTGTTTTTTTATTAATATTACTGTCACCATCCTTCTAAATGAATATTGTGAATGTATAAGGTAGGTATTATTAAAAGCACTGTAAGTCTCAAAACTTAAACTTGAATAGGGTAACAGATATTGTAGAACACAGGCCATTCAGTGGTTTTTATACTTGTTGACTGGATAGCGGAATGCTTCCACTCGGCAGGTGTACATTTGATAAGATCATTTGTGTAATGCTAACTCACTGTGTGTCTTCTGTCCCAGGTTCTCTGCCGCTGGATCCTGAGCGTGAAGAAGAACTACCGACCCGTGAAGTACCACAACTGGCGGCACGCGCTGAACGTGGCGCAGACTATGTTCGCCATGCTGAAGACGGGGAAGATGGAGAGGTTCGTACGATCATTTTCCTAGGGCTCCAACATTATTGTTGCTATTACCATGGTTTATTTTATTGCGTATTGTCCACCTCCCCCTTGAGGGAGTGGAAAATTAACCCCTGTCCCCGCAACCCGAGGCAGTCACCAACTTCTGATTGGCCGTAGCCGGATTCCCTGTGTACTTCCCCATGGAGCATGCTTGGTAGTGACAGCCTTCTCCCATATGCTCCCAGACGTCCGGACCCCTCCATATCCCCAGGATCTTTGGGAATTTTTGACCCTCTCCAGCAATCACAGTTTTCTTAAGGGATTATCCTGACGACTGGCGCAATACCTCCTGGGAAGGGTGGCGGGAACAAGAATCCCCTTGCACTGTTTCAGAGGAACTGGGTGTCTTAGCGACGGTTTGTTCGAAGTGTTCTCATCTTGTTTATTTTGTACCCTCTTGATTTATTACGTTAGTATTCCTCTGCGTCCTACATGGTTATCTACGGACTACGGATGTGCAGAGCAGAGCCATCATCTTTATAAGAGTCACTTTTGTCATCCGTAATCTGGGATGTGTATTTTTACTAACCTGCTTCTAAGCTAACGCTATGCAGGGACACTTGAGGGTTTAGAATCATTGACAACTTTAGCTTCGATCAACTACAAAGAGTCCTTGACGTGCACCCTGAAGGAGTAACCATAAGTTACTTATACCGGGTGGGAAAGTGATGGATAACCTCAACTGTCACCTTGGTTCAGAATTGGATTGAACATCAAAACAAAAAGTTTGTTTAAATTGTCGACTAACGAAATTGCATTGTCAAACACAAATAAGAAATAAATTCTAACACTGTATTTCTTAACTGAGAAGTTGCTAGATCCATTTGTGCATCCGTTGGACTATTGGTAAAAGCAGCTATTTTCGTAATTTTAATTTTTTTATTTGCTACAATATCAATAAGCATGTGTAAATACTGGGACGATATTAAATACCGCACAAGAGTCCCAACTGCTTCCATCCGTCTAAACGCATTGAAAATATGGATTCCCTGAGTAAGTTAATAGACCATGAGGTCGTGGGTTCCAGTTCCAGCTGCTACCGCTATCTTTTTATTTTCTGTGTTTTCCGGTTTCATGTTTCATTTTGAGAGTTGTTAATATTATCTTCAATGATTTAAAATATATTACAATGTGGTTAATGAACTTCAATGAGTTATTCCAAAAAATTAATGGTAATCCTAGACGTGTAAACAAAATATAAATAAATATCGGATGGGTATATCCAACACACTATCTAAAAATTGCAAAAATAAATCGGGTAGAATCTTGAAGACACCATAAAAAGGTAGCAGCTAAAAATGAATGGAAATTAATTGAAGATAATGTTAACAATTCTTAGAAATCGAAGTACGATATAGATAAAAATGAAGGGACGGATTGCGGTAGCCGTAGCTAAGTGGATTAGAGCGCAAGGTCCCGGATAGTCCTGGGTTAGACTCCCAGCTGCTGCCGCTATTTTTTTTATTCTCTGTGTCTTTTCGATTTCTCGTTTCATTTTGAGAGTTGTTGATATAATCTTCAATGAAAGAAAATATATTACAATGAGGTTTCAATAAGATATTCCAAACAAACAAATAATATTGCTGAGTTACCGGGATCTCTCTCAGAACGTTGCGTCGCCGTATGAAATGGAGATTACCTTCAGGGTTTTACGGGAAAATTCTAACAAAGTTGCTCAAAGACTAAAACCTTTGGGAAATTCGTTCCGCGCAAAACCAATTTTTCAAATGGGTCCATAAAATCCTCCCTAGAATTGATATGGCGTTATTACTCCAGGAAATGCACTGCTAAAAACAGAAAGATGCTTTTGGATCGTTGGGTTATTACATTGATACCGTACGATGATATTGGAAGCATTTTCACTTTATAATATACTAGCGGATGTGTACCCGACCGTGCTCGGGATTATTTGCTTTTTTGGAATAAAGTTTATTTATTTATTTAATATCAACGGTATAAAAATACCATGCACAATAATTACATGTCACAGTTAAATACAAGCATAAGAATATAGCTCAAATAATTTTAAAAGGTAACTATTAAATGTGACATTAGATCGTACAATGACATCAGAGTATTTAAAGAATAAAAGTTAATGAAGGATATAAAAGTAAAAGATATGCGTATATATAAAACATATAATAAACTTAAGTTAAATTAATATTGATTGAAAAGTTATGATAGTAAAGCCTTCTTGTACTTACCTTCCGTGCAGTTAAATAGATCCACTACATCAGCGTATCTATTACTAACTTCATGTATTCTAGGTACAAGCGAGTGTTTGTAATGCCCAGTCCTGGTGCTGTTACATTTGTGAATTGTTGCTTGTTGTTTGGGTGCCATAATTGATTTGACAGCGAAAGTAATGTCTTGTGATGACTATTACTATTTCTAAACAAAGAAACATTCATTTGAAAATTTTATTTCATTCCAAACATTAATTTTTTCAAAACGTATCTAAATAATGAAGTTTTTAAGTAGGTACCTAATTGCGTTTTCCATTTTTTAAATATTCTCCTAAAAAAACCTTCTTCTTTTGAATATATAATCTGTGGCTAACCAGAGTGGTATATCTATGAACTAACCTAAATAAAATATGGCGGGTTCAATTTTTTTTCTTTAAAACGAACTGTCAAATTCGAATGTGAAGAACAAAATTTCGTTTCCATGATAAATCACCAATAATTGTTTTGTCTATGAAAACTAGCTTTAAAAAAAGTAAAAATGTATTCTGATATTTGAGTTAGAACGTCATTATTGATAAATATTAAATAAATGGACTGGAGCTTCTTATTTCAATACGATATTTCAAACAAATATTCAGTATTTATATTGCTACCATTAAGTTTTTTATTGAATTACAGTACAACCCCTTTTCAAACGTGTTCTTTAGAAACCAAGAACACAATTATAGCAATATCCAGGAAGTAAATATAACAATTACCACCGCCCTACCGGAAGTCTGCGAGCTTCCGAAAACCGTGTCTAGATGTTTTACAGTAATAAGGAAATCGATAACCTGATTAACGTTTCTAGAGTGCGTTTTCCTGTTTACAAGATCCTTGCTAACACTGTTACACCAGACTCTATTATCCCCCTTTCCGATGTTCTTTTAGAAAAAAATTCAAATGGATGGTTTATATTCCTCTCCCTTAGTTGTAGGGTCCTACCTATTATACACAATGAAAGAGTAAGGGTCACTTTATAAACTAGGCAAAGACTTGATCTTTTTTACTGCAACCTAACTAAAACATCAATATTTTTAGTAAACCACAGGTAATTAAATAGCTTTATATTTTATTAGAATGGTTCAAATTTACTATACAGTCATATTTTGTTTTGGAACGCCGAGCTACTATGGTATATATATTCCGTCGTGTGCCGAGCGTAAATCTGCGCGCGGCCTATTTTCGTAATTTGGAAAAGGAATAACATTCCTGAGATTATGCAATAACCTAACAATATTCAATACGAACTCTCCCTACTCTCATCACAAAAACCCGAAAATGCTGATTATGCATTGATAGATGACTTGCGGTTGTATTTGTATCATCTACACAATATATACAAAATCTATATAACTAGTCTAATTTCATCAATGGAGTTATTTTTCAAATCGTTCGATATCGACTCGCGTTCTCCCACATCTCGCTCTGTAATAAGGTCTATTATGGCGTAAACCGCAATTGTGTAACCAATTATAATTAGAAATCATTAGAAATTGGTCGACTTTTTCATAAATTTTCGAACGGCATTAAGGTAGAGATGTGCGTGGTTCTTCAGCAATCGACTTTCATTTACTCAGACTACTACCAAATCCACCCAAATCGGCCGGAAAACTGAACCACTTAGCCTCTTAACTTCTATGAGTTTCTCTTAAAAAAATTGTCTTGTTTTCTTAATTTTTTTTGCGAAAACAAATGTATTTAAGCCGTTTTAATAAATTAAAATTAAACGTTTAAAAGAATTCAATTTTTCGACAAAGCTATGCGTGTAATCAAATATTATAGACGGCAAAACACTGGCAACCTGTTACACTAGCGCCTCTAGCGGCCTGGGCTGTAGCGTAATTTTTTTCCATATCCAGCGGATATTTTCCTAATTATCGATTTATTTATTTGATTTCTAAATCCATTTACGGAATGCGTTTTATTATTATATGTTTTCCATCAATCAAATCATTTTTATAGCACAGTTTTTGTCGAAAAGCCTCGATGGTGGTCAGGTTGGGTT